>OZ010790.1:143703953-144268953 GCA_963932465.1 Maratus speciosus
AATATTTTGAAATATTAAAATATATGAGATAGAAGAAAGTTTTGGGATTAGCACGTCCAACTAGTTTATTTAAAAAACACTACTTGCTTTTCCTCGAACTGATATCACCAAAAAGTACAATTTTTATTAACTAAATACTTTTTAGAGCTCGCAAAATAAAAATATATACATATATATATGAAGTAAGTCTTTTTATTCAAATGGCCGCCATTTTGTGAAAAATATATTTTTGGATTAATGTTTGGTATCAGCTGAAGAACCTTTAATGACCTGTCATAACATGGTGACTGAATTTATTTGAGACACTTAGAAACTTAGAAAAACGGTCCTCGGATTGTAACTTATTAGTGTGTTCCATAATTCGCATCTTCATTCGCACAATGCATAATAGTCATTATATTTTACATAAAAAATAAGTCACTCGGACTTTTATCAATCAGACAACCAACTGTTCCTCTTTTCCCTCATTTTCAAATTTTAGAAACAGTCATATTAATATATTTTATTCCTTTAATGCATCACTTAATAAGCAGTAAGTTCTTTGAAAGAAATATATTTTAAAACTCATAGACATCGTATATTCTTCTAAATGTTCTATAAAGAAGTTTAAAATAATCCATTGCCAATATAAATTTATTTTTTTCTGTTTGAAAAATACATAGATACAGCGAAAAAATGTTTTGAAATTACCTTTATATGAAAATACATGATAAAAGTATCCTAGATAACTATCTGTACTCCTATATGATTATAAAAAGTCACTTCCATTCTACAAAGAGACCTATGATAGAAGAAAGTGAAAAACACTTTTTTAAATTGTTTCTGAGAATTTTAGAAATTCTTCTATCTTGGAATTCCAAGAATTTCTATATATTTTCAAAACAAGCTTAAAATTTATGTTCTTTATTTTTACCGATACACATACTTTATAAAAGCATGAGCTTAATGTTTTTTAAAGAAAATAATGTACATTTTCTATTGCCTAAAACAGTCTTCTAAGATATGTAATGACATTTTGTAAAGAATTTCTTCATATCTTTCGTATTTCAACAACAGAAAAATAAATACAACAGAAATAATTAAAATTAACTTGAATGCGGATTCGTTTTTATTATCTTTGAAACTTAATTATCTTAAATTATTGAATAAATGTTCAGTTCTTACGGAATCATGAAATTAAAGCAGTCAAATTTCAAAGTTTGAGCATGTTATTAACAACTATGCAATTAATATATTTACCCTCTTTGCGAGGAGTGTCTTTCACACTACTTTTAATTTTTCGGCTCCAGTTGTTTTATATTGTAAGCTTTAAATTATGAAACTTCGAAAAATGTGAGATTAGACAAGGTGAAAATTTATGTATTTAAATACTGGTATTAAAATTCAAATATTTCGTGCAAATTTAACAGCATGACAGTTATCGAAGATTGTGATACGAAATATCAAAAGAAATTCTAAAAAACACCATAAAAATAAAAATTGCGCAAAGCCTTTCGAAGGAACTTTGTCTTTCTTCATCAATCGCAAACAACATGTGCTACTACTTTGAATTCCAGAGCAAGCTGCAAAACTACAAGACCATGTCTTGCTTTTGCTTTCAAACTAGTGGCAAGTGTTCATTGGGCGTGATAACTAAAGACAAAGCTCTTTAGAAAGGGCTTTTGCTTTATTTTTATGGGCTTTTTAAAAGTTCTTTTAATCTTAATCTGTAACAACAGCTTATATCGACATTAAATATGACAAATGTCTCATATTAAAATAAGTTACTTCAACTGCAGCCAGTCGGAAAAGAAGCTGCTACTATTTTAAAATTCACTCACTTGCTTTCATATCAGAAACTTTGACATCATATAAGGCAAAGACTACATTTGGGAGTACGTATAACCAAATGAATTTTAGACAAAATAATTCAAGACTCCTGCATTAACTAAACATTGAATCTTCAAAATAATAGAAAAAATATTAACTTTCTGTATTGTGTTACTAAATATAATCTCACATAAAATTAAAAATCGATCTTTGCAGAAAGTATACTAACATTTTCTTTTGTTGTTGTTTTTGCTCATAATTAAAAAAAACAGCACAGATTTTTAAAGAAATTAAAATAAGTTAATTACTATTTATATCAAATCATTTTCTTGTTTTTAGATTTCCGTACTTGAAAAGTGAAAACGGCACCATTATAAGCTCACTCCTGCGTCTGTCTGTCACAGCCACTTTACTCGTGAACTATGGAACGTGGAAAGTTCAAATTGGGGGAAGTAATAATGACTGTTGAGCCACATATTTACAGATTATAAAACATTCACAAATATATTTAGGAAAAATGTAGACGGGTAATTAAGTTACTTAAATATATATATATATATATATATATATATATATATATCGTGTAGTGGAATCGTGTGAAAGCTTTCTAACGCTGAACTTAAAATTACATTTCATTGAATTTTAGGTATTATATTTTCAGATATGTCGCCGAAAATATAGTGGAAAAATATGTTCCCCCCCCCCCATCTATTTCTGAATCTACTGAAACTAAAATTATGAAAAAATTAGAGATAATAGACGTTAATTTAAGCCTTGCAGGACAATTATAGCGATTACCATAAGTTTTACTAGTTTACACTGAAAAAAAAAAACGCTCTTTTTACAGTACTGTTCATCACGCGCACAAACTCGATCACAGTCGAATGTGCTGTATCTTTCTTTGGTTTCTTGACTATATAAACATGAAAAATACAGTAGTTGCGTAAAATTGCCAGCAGATTGTGCTGTTAATTTCACGCAACTACTGTACTTTTCATTTTTATATAGTCAAGAAACCAAAGAAAGATACAGCACAAGTTTGCGCTGGCAAATCAACAATGGGTTTTTTTTACAGTGTAGTCACTAAGTTTCTGAGAAAAGCACATTTTTTCGTTACACACAAATTTCGATTTGCAGGCATTCAGCAGAAGTGTTTAGTTGCGCTTTAGGTAAATAACATATTAGAAGTATAAAAGAATATTTTGATAAGGATTTTCGAAAAAAATCGTTGTTAATTCACCGAGATATTAACCCTTATAGACACGTACAGTTTCGACATACATAATAACAGGGCGGCATACTCTATATTCCATTGGCTTTTAAAGCCTATATAATAACTTTTAATGATATATTTGTGTAATGAAATGTCCAGCAGTAGTAGAAAAACAATAAACATCAAATTGTTAAAAACACACTAAGTCACTTCAATACCTATCTAGAAAAACGTGGCGCGGATCAAGGCGGCGTTGCAGATTTGCGACATCCATTAAAGTTGCGCTTAACGCAATCCCAAGTTTAAACTTTTAACAAACGTTTTGTTTTAGCTACACTGTACAAATAAAATATTATTACTACGCTGAATTTAGTTTTATGAAGTGCTAAATGAATTTTAAATATGCACTACTTTTATTGACTGTACCGTATTAAGTTCATCATAATGAGATTAGGATAAGATTAAAAATGTGTTACACAGAATAGAAATATTTGATATTATTTAGGCTTCATATCTCTTTGAACTTTTATTGTATACCCATTTATACTTTTCTAGTATATACAGCTGTGCACAACCCTACTTTGTATTGTTATTTACGAAATCTTATTATTCTTTAAGCAACGATTTTTTTAATAACTAGGGGCCTGCCCTTAAAAGCTACTCTCGCCAACGCCTGTTCAGACACCCCAGATTCCAAAGCAAGCTAATTTATCCGGCCTTACAAAGACTGAATTGTAATTTAAGAAAATATTGGCTATATCTCTGTAAACGGATTTCCGTCCGTTTTCCTTTGATTGGGGATTTTTAAGACGAAATTAGCTCCTGTTAAAGGTTACAATGGCTGTTTTCGTCTTTAATTAAAAAAAATAGTTAAAAATTTGAATATTACCTAAGGTACAATGAGAGAACGGAGTCATTGTCTCCCGGTAAGTTTTAACAACGCTATAGGAAAATACTTTTAAATAAGTCATTTTAAAGGTATTGTTTTAAATCTGACGTAATTTTACCAACGTTTTCTTTCTCTTATTGATATTCACGTGAAGATACTTTTGTTGTTAGAAAGGAAATATTATATGCGCTGTCTTAGAATGCACCACAATAGTTGAAAAGATTATATCAAAATATGAAATAAATGTCTCGGGCAAATGTATACTTAAATTGAAACCGTTTTGCATTATTATTTGCCCATTTTAAATATGGATTAATTTCTTCACGACTTTTAACGCATAATAATGAGTTTTGTATTTTAAAATTTTCTTTCTCTTTTAAAATTCAAGTGAAAATATCGTTCTTATTACATAATTTTCAATATTTTCCTGCTTTTAACACATATAATCATTTAATTCCAATTTTAAAGTTATTTTTTCTCTGTTTGTAATAGCCACGCGTACATTAATTCTCAATTTTAAGAAAATATTATTATTTTATTATTAATTATTTATTAATTATTATTAATTATTATTATATTTTTAAAATTGGCTAAAATTTAAAATAATATACCCTTTTCTAAAATATGTAAAAAATCTCTCGAAATGCTGAAAATTTGATTTTAAATGGAAATAAAACTTCACAAAATAAACAAAATTAAGAAAGTAATTTTTTAATGTATAAAAGGATCGAGAAATAATTAAATTCCCACGTATAGGTTTTTCTCCTATAAAACTTTCTTAATAGAACGATTTCGACCAACTTTATCTTTAAATATTTCTTAAAATAATTCTTCAATTTGAAAACTGTCTGAATCAGCGTGTTTATCAAACATTTCTCAATAATATCACCAATTTTCATATTTTTATATGCAGTGTTTTATGCAGTGTGTTAATATTAACGAATAAAAACCTCAGGTCACAAAAAATTCATTGTAAGCGGCAGTGACAGCGTTAGTTACTTTTTTAGAATAGAGATATACATTTAATAATTCATATATTTATTGTACGGAACCCTCTGAGCGTCAGTATTACACACACTTGGCCATTTATTTCATTTATTATTCACATGTTTTCATTCTTACATTTCAGATTTTCCATTATTTAATCTAACCTATATGGTTTTATTATGCAAGACTAATCAAAACATGGCCTTTCCTCAGTAGATTGTTATATGAAAATGTGTGCATGTATTCAAGTTAAAGCAGCGTGTCTAAAGTGATGTCGAAAGTTAAAATTTTATGTATTAAGAAGGAAGTGACATTTTTTGTCATCATAAAAGGCACATAATAATCTTTAAGTTGCCAAAATGAATTTTAAAGTACATGTTTAAATTTAAAGGAATAACCAAATTAATAATATGTTAACTGTATGAAAATGCCAAAGTTAACACTATTCTAAAGCAAGGTCATTCCAAACCACTAATCTCTTGACAGTGATTACCAGTGATTAATGTCCATTTTATTAACCACGTGTTTTAGTAAAATGCCATTAATTTTCGCCTTCAGTTTAAATGTCTACATGTAGATTTGACGATTATTATTAGTTTTGACAAAATTAACACGCTAAAATTAGAGCGGTATGATGAAATACTTAACAAAATACTATCCGACTATAAGTGTACATTCATGACAAAGATGATTAAAATAGTGCTTTTTATTAAAAATATGTTTCAAGATAAGATATTTCTTTTTAATTGTTGTAAATATTTCTAAAAAACAGGTAACATTAAAACTAAAGTTTATTGAGACCAGTGCCTACTATTGTAAAATCTAAACCCTCTTTATGATTATTTGAAAATATGTGTAGGATCTTTAAACAAATGTTGAAGATACAATTTTTATTGTAAGCACGTATTGTTCTCCTATATTTTAAAACTTTTGGAGGTGTGTGTGTGTTATGTACTAGTAAAAGTATCGAAAGTGCACTTTCACATTTTTTTTTCGAGATTAAAATTTATTATAGCTTTTCTTGCATACAAAAATGCTCATTCGTGGTTTTTTGTCCATGAAATAGCAAAATGTGATTTTATGGATATCCATATCGTTAATGAACAAAAGCACTTTGTTTTCAAAAAATGAGAAGTCAGGGTGAATTTATTATAGTTTAACGAAGAGTTTGAGAAATAGAATGTTAAATCTATAACTTTAAATAGCTTTGTGGGTATCGTGTGAATATGTAGTAGTATAATTTAATTTGTTTATAACACTTGTTGTATAGGTTTTATTATCTTAGCTTCCTCTAATTTTCAAATATGAATTCCGCCGAAGAATACTTTTTAAAGTCTTTACATATGTGAAAGAATAGTTCTTTTCGCAAATAGATTTTAGTATAAAGGTCTATGTATCCCAATGTTTAGATTCATTTTGGAATTTCCTAATCTGGAAGGGCGTCCTTGAGCGTGTTCAAGTCCAGATTGCTGAAAGATAAGACAAATTAAATTAATATTTTTGAATTGCGATGGGTATAGATGTCACAAAGCTGAATTTAGAATAATTAGTCTGCGTAGTTTAAAAATTAATTTAAGATGATAAGTAAAAACATACTGTTCAAAATTACGTCAATTTAGTGAATAATTTTGGCAGTGTCAACTTCATAGCACAGGCGAAATAATCGTCAAAGCCTATTGTTATTTAACTTGATTTCATTTAAAGACAAAACGTTTGTTTACCCTGTATTTAAATTATATTGACACTTGATTTTTCCCATTTAATCTACATTGAAACAAGAAGAACAATCGTTTATATGTATTTTTTTATACGTCAGATATTCACATATTGTGGATTTATTTAAATGCTTCAGAATGTCTTTACAATCATAATATTCTTTTTTATTCTTTTTAATAGTTTACAGAAAGACAATCAAAATTTTCTTGAATCTTGAAATAATTAATTCTTGAAATAAGAAAATTTTCATTTCTGACACAGGGTGTTCAGTTATCCGCTGAGTAGCAAAATGTGCAGGAAAAATAAATAATAAAGTTAAGTTAATTCCAAATCGTGCAGTTATATATAAATCACTTAAATTTATTTATAAATTATGGTGTAAGAAGAAGTTTTTTTTATCAATATAAGATTCAAGATCCTCAGCAGAAACCATTGTGTATATTTATTCTTTTCTGAGCACGCTCTGTTCGTTTCATGGATAGTTTCTTCTAGCAATCAAGCCATAATATCATTTGTCAAGAAACGCTTCATTTCTGACGCAGGGTGTTCCGTTATTCGCTGTGTTTGAAAATGTATAGGACCAGTATTTAAATTCACATAATGTTATGTTGTCTGTAAAGAAGAACAGAAATCAGGAAATATCAGTTAATGTAAAATAAATAATAATAAATAAAATACAATAAATACTGAAAAGTAATAAATTAGATTTATGTACAAGTGCATACCGTTATTTTGATGTAAGTGGAAAGAATTTAAAATTTTCAGTTTTACGAGTAAAAATAAGATGATGGTGATTGTATGATTTTGTCTTCTTATTATCCTCTTAGATTGATAAGCAATGAGATTTATATGTTGCATTCAAATCATTGTTACTTCTTTCATCAGATTGGACATTTAGCTTTCTGAACTCTTTAAGACTATGCTGTTTACTAGTCATATTTCACAATAAAATTGCAAAATGCCAATAAAAGACAGTAAATGATAAGTGGAACAATACGTAAGTAGATCAGTATCGTAGTTACATCAATGTATGATGATTTGAAATACAAACCATCCTGAAATACAATACTATTTTTTCTGTGTATTTCTATACATGTTAACGATATGAGTCAATAAGATCGAGTCAGGTAAAATGTCATTTTTTTAATTTTTGTTCAAAAAAATTCCTTCAGTAGGAAAACTTTGTAAAGTAAGCCAATTTATCTATTTGAGGAGTAGTTAAAATATAATTTACCGTAATTAAAACCCAAGGGAGTTATCATGAAATAAAGTATAGAAATGGGCCGATTAAACCCATTATGGATAGGATGGTTAGAAAGTTTTTTTTTTCGTTTACGATATTTTCCCTCTTAATTGAGTACCATCTATCATTTCTCTTTAAAATGCAATAAAAAAAATTATTATGTTGGAAAAAAATATGGATCCGAAGTTAGACAAATGAAAGATGCCAAAACATGCCGATCTTAAATTTATCACAAAAGGAAAAAATCTCTTTATATATTAAAGCTTCCATTTATTTGAGAACATCTGAAAACGAATATTTCGCTAAAAATAGAACTAACTAAATTCAATCTCTTTAACTATTGACTAATGGATATGAAATGAAAGTAATTCGATTTCTCACACAGCGCATTTTTTTATCGTTACTTTGATTAAACAATTAGTGTCTTTCCCTGGAACAGCTTGAATACACATTTAGGAACATTAAAAGGTTCAGATTTTTTTCATTAATTAGAAATATGTTCGATTTTATCAACAGAAAATTAACCATAACTTTCATTCGTTTATGCTAGTTTTCTCTTTAAATGCGTATTTATTTTTACCCGACTGCCAAGAAGGGTTATGTGTTTCACGCGTATATGGGTATGTGGATTTCTTTATACCCTCAAAACATCCCAACGACTGGATGGAATTTAGTGAATGGGGTCTCTATCGATTCGTCCTACCTGTCCGATGGTTATAGGCAAGGTTTTGTTTTTATAAATTCAAAATAGTGGCCATAATAAAATACAAAATGGCGTTAAAACGAAAAAAATTTTTACGCACCGTATTGAGTGGCATAACATTGGATAGATCTTTCAAAATGAAGACGATATTTCATTGACTATTTTACAGTCAGAAGCTCCGTTTAAATATTACACAACCTGAAAGTTGTGTAGGTAGGATCTCTAGTTTTACTGCAACTATAACTTTCATAGACATCAATATCCCTCATTAAAACAGTGTTTATAGATAGGAACTAAAATTAAACACAGCTTAAAAGTCATCAATACCAGTAAATAAAAAAAATAGGTAAGTAATATAAAAAATAGTTTCACATTGATGATAAATAACTAATTGTTTTTTTTTTTTTTTTTTTTTTTTTTTTTTTTAATTTAATATTTATTATTATATATGGGAATAATGTTATAAAAATACATTATTTGGATTGTGAGAAGATAAAAAAGTATTAATAGCATGGGTTGATCTTTTTAGATCCTTTTATATTTTGATTTAATTATTAATTGACCTTCGTAAATAATCGCATGAACATTCGGTTGCATAGTATTAATTTCAATACATTATGAAAACATAAACATAAAAGCTATTCACCTGCAGTGTGTGTGTAACATTCTCCAATTATTATAAATACGCGGATAATTCCACTTCCAAAGGGCACTAATCGCTTTCAATGAGCGAAAGTGTATCTTTTTGCATATGCAGATGATATTTGGCCGTAAGAATAATTCATTCTGAAAATGTGCTATTTAGCAGAAGATTGTTTTATTCAATAAAACCATTGCAGCATTTTTATGTGACCATTTACTAATTTAAAAATAATTCAATTAAAACAAAATTCATAAAAAACTCAAAGCAATATATATATATATGTATATATATATATATATATATATATATATATATATATATATATATATATATATATATATATATATATATATATATATATATATATATATATATATATACAATGGTGGCCAAAGTTGTGGACACTTTTCGAAATTTTTATGGTGTCTAACTTTGTATGCTTCTAAAAAATGTTACGTTCCACAAAATGCAAACTCTTATATATAATTTAAAAAAGAATTTAATACGAATTTCAATACAAAAAACAAGATTCATATATTTACAATGAAACATAAGCGGCAATAATTATTGAGATACCTTAGATACTGATGATTGCAGTGAGTTATCAGCACTTAGTTGCGTAGACCTTATTTTTTATTATAGCTTCTCATCGATGTTTCATTGAGCTGACGGGGGTTTTAAGCACTTCCTTAGTTATAACATTATGCCAGAAAATAATGATAGTCTCAATTAGATCCCTTTTATTTGATGGGCGCCTGATTCATGCAAGAGGGTTCAAACGGTGCCACAAGTTCTCAATAGGACTGAGGTAAGCATTGTCCTGGCCATGATAACAATTCAATGCTCTTTGTTCTAAACCCCTCTTTCAATATTTTCGCTGTGTGGAAAGGAACAAAATCCTGCTGAAAAACAAATGAAGTATTGTTGGAAAACACATCCCTAGTGGAAGGTATAAGTTGTGTATCTAGAATAGTGTCAATGTATTTTTTTTTCATTCAGTGTCCCATCGATTACATGAAGGCGACGAATACCGTCTGCGAACATGCACAATCAAATCATAACACTAACTGTCTTCTTCACAGTTGCCTGATGCAGTCAGGATGTAGCTCTTCTCCTCTTTTATGTCTTACATATTTTAGCTCATCACTACCGAATAACAATATCGTAGTTTCCATATAGATCCATATAACTCCATATAACTTGTGACCACTTATAATCTGGCCTATGAATGTGTTCCTTTGCCCAATCTAGTCTTTTTTGCGTTGCTGTAAATTGAAATAAAGTTTTTTTGTGGTATTCTACCTTTTAATCCAACATTTATAATCTTCTGATTGTTCTTGAACTTACAGAAGCAACAGCATCATTCAGACTTCTGATGGACGCTGATAAATCATTTATCTTGGAGAAATATTACTTTTAGAATCGTGAAAAAAAAAAAGGAATTTAGTCAAAGAATCGGTTTAAATACGCGAATTTAGTCAAAGGATCGCTGAAAAAACGCGAATTTTGTTGAAGGGTCGCGAAAAAAAACGAATTTTATCAAATGTCCGCAAAATTACACTAATTTCGTAAAAGAGTTGCGAAAGAAACGCAAATTTCATCAAAGGGTCGAAGTAGTGCGAATTTCATCAAAGAGTTGTGGAAAAATACAGTGGTCTCTTTCTGAGCTCGCACGCATCCATTGATCTATGTTTATTATCATAGGTGTAGTTTTTAACTTGAAATAATATACGGCACTAACTTTTGAAATAACAGGTGAACCCAAACCCAGTTTGCAGGAATTTACACTGAGCCTGAAATCGATCCGAATCCAAAACAGCTAACCCGACCTGCAACAAAAATAATTAGTGCCAGGAGGGAAGCCCCTATCTGCTGTAACATTTCAGAAAATTTTCTTTGCGTTTCAGAATTTTTTTTTTTTTTTTTTTTTTTTTTTTTTTACTCAGGTTTACCCCTGATCAGTTTTTTTAAACAGCGATTCTTGATTTTAGTTTAAAATAGCAACGATAGGTGGCGCTAGAAGAAATAGGCGCTAAATCGGTTCCCAGAGGAGGTAGGCTTAACGACCATTGTTTACAATGTCATCTATCGCTGCTAAAGTAAAGTAAAATCAAGAATTCCAGTGAAAAATCTCCTGACACCTTATATAACCCTGCTGCAAGATTTTTCTGTATAGCTGTTCCATTCGAAGGTACTGAATTTTAAAATCAGTAAAATCATTTTAGGGCACCTGGTATGTTTTTTAATAAGTTTCAAAGCTTTCTTTACTGAATTACAACCGATCTTAGATGCAAAGATACAAGCAGTCATATCAAATTAGTACTTTTTACATATTTCTAAAGGTTAAAAGTATTCCTAAATAATTTGGACGCGCCCGCTTGGAGCTTTGGAGCTTTTAATGTATGTAGTTTTTATCTTCAAAATATTTAGACTTTCTTTTCAAAAATTGGGTCAATCCGAAACCTTCTCGTAAGAGAAGGTTTCGTCTTGTCTTGTGATGGGTTCGTTCCGTAGCTTTTTTCGTGAGCGCTGCGGTACCTTCTCTCATATCCATCTCCGCAGAGAACCAGGCCGGAGGCTCGCCGACTAATGCTGCGGCGCATCAAATCTAGGACAAACTTCTATTCCGACTCATGACCAGCGTGTCTAGACGGTTTCGGAGTTTACCGCTCCCGAAGGTGTGGACATAGCGGTTTCTAAACATAACTTTCGAACACAAGCCCCGGGGTTCCGGGGCGGACCTGGTTTCGGTTTGGAGATTGATGCCGATTAAATGAGTCGCGTGCGGTTCGTCCGCCTACTTGCGTTTCAGCCTACCGCCTCCTATCCTTTTCTGGGTTCGTCTTAGGGCCTCGGTACACAGTTGGCTGGGTCCGCGAATCGTGAGTCAGCTTCGTCGGCCTATTCGTGTTCGTAGCCCCCGACAGAAGCTGTGTTTCGGCGAAATAACCTGGTAACGGTTGCTATTGCGCGGAGTCGGGAGCATTCGTGCTCAGGTACCCTCTGCGACGCGAGGTAAGATAGTGGGGGACTGCGCTTCTGCCTATCTCATCCGTCGTCCCCGTCCCCGACGGGGACAGCGGGTGGCCACGACGGGACCCCGGGCCCTCCGAATCCCTATTGGCGAGGTTTATCCCGTCTAGAGAAGCTTTCCGTGACATCCTGGAGACGCTAACGGCATCTAGTTCGACTCCCGGACTTCCGAGGCCGAGGCACGAGGGGCTCTGTCGGGAGCCGACGAAAACCCTGAGTGGGGCGCTTTACGCCATGAGGGAAGTTTCCCCATCCCCCCAAGGGTCGCCAGGGGCAACCTTCACTCTCATCGGATGTTTCTCAAAAATGTCTTTGCCGGATAATTGTAGTTGATCTTGAGAAATCTCCGTAAAGTAATCCCCCGTAGGGATCTTTGGCAGTGGCTCGTGGCCTCGAACACTTTATAGGATTGCGTACTCTGCGGGTCGTCGGGGTGAACTGCGGAGAGACCAAAAGAAGGAACCATCTGGGTCTTCTAGCTGGGTGGGGTTCTGTCGTTTCGACCGGATGTCTAACTCTTGGGCCTAGGGGTTCATAGCGTGCGATGGGCGGCGCGAAGTCCTTGAGCGACAGTGCGCTGGCGGTGGGTGCACGGCGGGGAAACGTCTTTAAGGAGAGTTCGCACCGTGCCAGTTCGCGCAAGACTGGGCCCCCAGTGGTCTATGTCGCCGGACGATGGCTCGCAGCTATGCTGTGAGAGCTAGTTTTACGTTTGTGGTACTTACCGTTTCTGAGTGGGTATTTTGATCAAATGTTCTTCCGTTTCAAATTGTTTTAGTAAATTAAAATGATTTTCGAATTTTTGTGCTAGTTTTGATGGAGATTCAATTCTTAATTTTCTTTCGAGTTCTTTGACTTTTTCGTCTTTATCTATTAGTTTTTCCGTGAGGTCTTGAACTTCAGTTGATAGGGTATTAAGTTGTTCCTCTTGCTTTAATATTTGTGTCTTTTGTTCCTCGTCCTCTCTTTTCAGTTCTTGTATTACATCATTCATTGACTTTTCTTGGCTTTGTGTGTTAATTTGTTGCTTGTCCAGATCTTTTATTCTGTTAAGGATATTTTGTCGATACTTTAATGCCTGTTCATCATTATGGGGCCTGTGTTTCTTGAGATGTCTGAATAATTGTTCAAATTGCTCTTCCAATGGCATATTATCATCTTGCGCTGTTTCAGAATCTATTAGCTTTTTCCCTTGGAGTGGGGATGGAGATCTCTCATTAGTTTTCTTGTTCTTTTGTTCCATGTCTTTTTCTTTATAACTATGCATTAGTTTTATTTGTCGTCTTTTTAGTATCTTTTCTTTTTCTCTTTTAATAGCTTCTGGTGATTTAAATTTTTCATGTATTGGATAGTGAAATTTTTTATCTATTGGTAAGCGATTACTATTTAGTATGTGCACTTGATGTACAGGCTGTGAACTTGTTGTTGTTGACTGTAGCCTCTGGGATTTGGGACTGACCATTGAATCAATAGATTGTGTTAACATTTCTCACGATCAATAACAAAAAATTATAGTTTAGTAGAATATAAGTTAAAGCTCAATTTATATTTCCATATTTCTACCAATCAAAATAATATGTACAGGTTAAAAATAAAATTTAAAATATTTACAGTTGAAAGACTTTGTTAAATTTATAGAGTAATTTACAGGGTAACTGGACGGGGGATCACTAGGCCTCTGTCATACATTTTTGAAAGAAAGGTATATAGAAAGTAAATAGCAAAAACCGGTAGTCGTAACTACCGAAAATGACTAAGAAAAAATTTTATTGCCTAAAAGGGGGAAAATTTTTGAATAATAATAATTAAAAAAAAAAATAAATAAATAAATGACAGCAGGAAAAAATTTGCCAAAAAAAAGGGGGTGGGGGTGGAAATATGTGTCATTGCCTCCCGTGCCCAAAAGATCATGTACTTAAACAGTTAATAATTCCATCATTATTAATATTCTGGTTCAATCAGTGCATTACCTGTATACAGTTATACAGTATATTACATTAATTAAATTGCTATACCAATAATAGCAGATTGATAATATATGAAACGGTAATATGGTGCATAATTATAAGTATAAACAGTATATATGTGCATATTTACAAGTATGTACATTATAAATATATTTCTGCGATTTTATTTATATTATAACCTGTCAGAATATCACATAGTGAAAATAGTAATTAGTAAGAAGAATGCCGTACGGATGGGTGAGTGGACAACCAAAAAGAAGCCAGAAAAAAAAATTTTTAGTTTAAAAAGAAGGAAAATAGGAATAAGAATAACAATAGTATACTTACCGGTCACCACATGGGTCCCGCTGCACTTGCCTGAAAGTGACATGATAACATAATAACCACCAAAATAAAAAAAAATAAGAGATAACCGGTGATAATAAAAGCTTGATAATAACTGAGTGTAAAAACAACTGGTGTAAATAACATGAGGAAAGATAGTACCAACACGTGGAGGAAATCAGTGCAGGGACCGCCCGTGAAACAGAGGAGACAACTATGGAAAGTGTGTAATATAAGAAGAAAATTAAATGCGGGACAAGATATAAGTAGGAGCGTAGCATAATAATGGAAAAACCAAAATAAACCTATTAAAAGTTAAAAGTTGCAAATGTTAAGGAAAACGAATAAGAAATGAAAAAAAATATATAGATTGGGGCAACTATCCCACAAGAACAGAACTGCAATAAAGCAAAAAGTAGTACTGTAGTGCAAAAACTGTAGAAGTACCAAATGTTAAGGGAAGCTGGGGTGGAAAAAATATTTTAAAGGGTGGGGCAAATATCCACACACCACATGACCACAATACCGCAAAAAGCAAAGAATTAACCCTAATAACAGAGAAATTGCAAATGTTAAGCGAGTTGAGAATTCGACCGACGAATTTAGATGTCTGACCGTTGTCATCAAGAGGATGAAAAGTGCCATAGAACATGCCCTCGCAAACCAAAAGAAATACAGGGTCACAAATAGAGAGTGTTCACCTAACTGAACTTCCATTGGCGGTAATACATTTTAGTAATATAAAAAAATTGTAATGAAAATGCAACGAATTGTACCTTGTTTATTGTGAAAGGTTATAACATCACGAAACGTTTCGAAAAAACAGGTCGCTCCAGCAATCGATGTTAACGTATGATGTGGTAATCGCAGTCAAAATATGAAGCGTCAACTGCTGGCGCCTATAATAGAAACTTCTGCCACTTTTTAATATATATCACATTTAAAACAAAGAGAAGAATGCCTGTTAAAAGTTTTATTATAGTATATTTCAGTTTTCTGAAAGTTATTACTGTCAACCTAATTTGAATTAGGGTAGAATACCTTATATTTTTCATTGTTTGCGTCTTTTTTCTGATTGACTCTATGATCTCTCTGAATTTGGTGGTCGAATTCTGCAACACCCTGTATATGATTGCTACTTAGTGTATAATATGGAAAATAAAATACTAGAGAACAGGAATTCTGCTTTTTCAGAATTTAGTGTCGCCCCGGCATTTCCATTACTTCATTTTCTTCTGGTGGACTGGTAGCTTCTATTATTATGAAACAGCCATTATAAATGAAGCGTTAAAAAAAATTATGGCCATTTTTTTCCATTCTGACCAGAAAATCAGAGTTTTAACTTTTTATGGCAACTCTTTCATCTTCACCTAACGCTTCATTTATAACGGCTGTTTCATAATAATAGAAGCCACCAGTCCATCAGAAGAAAATAACTTGGTTAAGCGTGACTCGGATAATTAGGACTCTACTGCAAAACATATTTCAGTTTTAAGACTTAAAGCACACGCTTTTATTTTATGTAAAATGACATCATTTGCATTAATATAGAAACTTAAAATTAAATACAGTTTATAATAGCTCTATGTTTTATCATAAATCCTTGATTTATATTATTCTCAAAGTAGCACCTATTTTAATTAATTTTTTTTTCAATTTATTTTTTTTTTAATTAATTTTTTTTCATTTTATGAGAAAATGGCAACAAAAAGATATAATTGCTATTTTTCAGCAATTTTTTCTTTACTTTCTACAAAAATGGCGTACTTGAGTTGCCAAAATGAAACAAATGTCGCTAAAAACTACAAAAAAAAATTAATATTTCAAAAACAAATAGAGATGCAGTTTTCAAACAAATTGCATTAAAAAGTACTTTTTTTCCCTATACGATGGTATAAAAACTGAAACTGTGCGATGTTTAGAAATTAAAAAAAATGCTATAGAGCATTTAATTGTACAATGATACATCTACTTTGTTTATAGCTAGCGTCTGTAAGCTAACGTTATTGTTTGGACACAAAATAAGCTGGGAGAAAGAAATATCATACCGTACCGGGGCTAAAAAATTTGTAATGTATCTGGGAAATTAAACTTTTTTATATTTTGTTTCATGCTATAAATGTACAAAAAACTATGATATTCTGAAACTCTGTTTAGCAATGCAGTAACATTTATATAACAAACCATTTTTAACCATCGAATACATGGATGTTTTCAGATTGTGTGCTGCGTCACATTGGCATGCCGTGGAAGCTTCTCGTGTGTGACGCAAAAATAGTCACTAACCTTTGATCACGAAAGTATGGAGTAAGAAAAACTTAAATTAACGTCTCAAAGTACGCAACTTATTTGTGGTGAGATTTAGCGTAATAAAATAGAATTTAGTGCAGTTTTATTTCAGTATTTGTATATTTTTAGCAAGAATATGCGGAAAATTCATCATAAGATCAAGAAAGCATTACAACAAAATATTCCACTAGAAGGTACATAATTGGAAATTCAGTAGAAATTTTTGAACTAATGAGTTATCCAGTGCATATAATTTATCCAGTGCTATAATAAATCAGAAATAACGGTGCTTTTAAGTTTGCCGGTTGCAAATGTAACCAATAGATTTTTTTCCTGGCTAATAGCAGTTTCTATTTTTCACGTCTGTAAATAAGAAATAATATTTCGATGTTAATAAAATGTTTTAATTTTCAATATTATTTCTTTTTTTAAATGAAATGAGTGAAATAGAAGAATTTTAAATGTTCTCATACGTTAATTTAATGCTTGCATTTATAATTAAAGACGTATTAGGTAGCTTTCATTACAAAAAGCTACCTATTGCAGACGTTCGGAGGAAAATGATTCCGAAAAATTTTGGTATATTTTCACATATCATGACCCCTAGACACTGAAACCACACTCCGTTCAAAATTTATATATATATATATATATATATATATATATATATCTGATCTTTCTCATACTGTAACTCTCGTATTTATGAACCGATTTGGATAAAATTTCGTGTGTACATAGTACATACCAATGTCTCGACCGAGTTCGTTGGCCAGCTTCATCCGCCATCTTGTTTCAAAATGGCGACAATCAACATTGAAAAATACTTTTTTCTTATGTGTTTGGGCTTGATACAAAGATTCTGGAGCATTTTTAGTTTCGTCTATATCTTAAAATATGTCTGAATTATAGCACTTTGAATTTCTAGCATGGCTGACATTTTGAAACTATCTGATTTTTGTCACGCGATAACACGCGTATTTATGAACGGATTTGGATATAACTTGGTGTGTACATAGTACATACCAATGTTTCGGCCGAGTACGTTGGCCAACATCATGCACCATCTTGTTTCAAAATGGCGGCCATTAATTTTTTTTAATTTAAAATTAAAATGAGGTACAAAAGAATTAGAAATTGAAAAAGATTTTTTTTCTTATGTGTTTGACCTTGATACAAAGATTTTGCAGCATTTTTCGTTTTGTCTATATCTTAAAAAATAGCTGAGTTATAGCAATTTGAATTTCTAGCATGGCTGGCATTTTGAAACGATCTGATTTTTGTCACGTGATAACACGCGTATTTATGAACCGATTAGGATGTGACAAGGCATGTGCATAGTACATAGCAATCTCTCGACCGAGTTCGTTTGCTAACTTCATCCGCCATCTTGTTTCAACAGGGTTGCCATTTAAAAATTTAAAAAAAAATTAAATGAGGTACAAAAAAATTAGAAATTGAAAAAGATTTTTTTTCTTATGTGTTTCAGCTTGTTACAAAGATTCCGGATCATTTTTTTGTTTTGCCTTTATCTAAAAAAAAAGCCGAGATATAGCAGTTTGAATTTCGAATGTGTGTGACATTTTGAAAAATCTGATTTTTCGCCTGCAACAGCACTCGTATATATCAACCGATTTATGAGTGAGCATGTGCACAGGAATTACTATGGTGTCGACCAAGTTCATTGGTGAGCTTTGTTGCACCCATTATGTTATTTTAAAATGACGGGCTACCACCGATATTTCGGGTTAATGTAATTATTAATATAATTCGGGATATCACCGAATTTGGCAACAAAATATAAATCACTTTAATAAAACCAGCTTTGATAACGCTGACTAATTTCGCGAAATTCTCATTATGTTCAATATTGACAAAAATTAGTATTTAATCTTCATAATCGGGTTCCACTAATTTGAGCTCCGTGTGTTTGAATAATATAAGCTGGCTTTTAAAAAATAAGGGATATGAAAGCTACCTCTTCCTCCCGGCACTGGCCGGAAGGACTTTTTTTAATTAAATTAGTTGAAGGTTTATATTTTAAATGAAATAAATTCAATACGAATGATGGCGATTGTAACAATTAATGACTATTTATAATTTTGACTCAGCCAACATAAACGTACTGAAAAGTAGTTTCGAACAACTTACGGAAACTTTAATTTCCTTGCGGTATAAATTGTACAGCTATTTTCAGTTCATTAATTCCGTTTTGTTATAAAATTCACGAACATACATCCGTTATCTATCTTTTTATATGTTCGGTTGATTTTGAAAAACATAAATGCATAAGGTAAAGCGTTTTATGTAATATGTGATGACGCGTTATATGTAACACGTCTGATAGCCTTTTTGTTGAACTATACAACAGTAGCGCTCAAAAGTGTTTTGACAAAGATATTAATTCGCTTAATTGAAAAGAATAATAAAATACAAAAATCAATCAAATTCTATATATATATATATATCTGAATTTTGTCATGCTGTAACTCTCGCATTTTTGAAACGATTTGGGTGAAATTTTTCATATGCATTGTACATACTAATGTCTCGACCAAGTTCGTTGGCCAGCTTCATCCGCTATCTTATTTCAAAATGGAGGTCATTGGAAATTTTGAAATTTTTCTATGTTTTCTAACATTGTATACTTATAGAAAATGTTAAGTTTCAATAAATGCAAACTCTTATGTATCACTTTAAACAGAATATTTCAAACATTAAAAGATATTTTAAAGAGTCACAGAGTGTAAGTTAACAACTAATGTAATTTTAAAGAGAAAGCTAGGAAACCTAAAAAAATTTCAAACGTGTTCACAAAATTCAAATGGCCGCCATTTTGAAACAAGATAGCGGATGAAGCTGGCCAACGAACTCTGTCGAGGCATTAGTATGTACTCTGCATATAAAAAATTTCATCCAAATCGGTTCAAAAATGCGATAGTTACAGCATGACAAAATTCAGATATAAATATACATATGGATATATATATATATATATATATAATTTCATTGAATGTGGTTAAATAAAATAAATGATTGATTTTTGTATTTTATTATTCTTTTCAATTAAGTGAATTATTACCTTTGTCTAAATGTAGTACAGATGTCAAACTTTTTGTGTTATATCTGTTATGATATGTGTAAACTTTTACTAAATGTAACTATAGGTACTGGGGGACCGTATGAAAAGTTAGTTTTCGTCATTTTTATCAAATTGATTTTTTACTTTAAACAATGCCACAGAATGAATATTTACCTCATTTGAAACGTTTTTGTAATTGGAATTATATGTCTACGACCAACGGTTGAGAAATTAAAGGTCGGTGATAGATAACATATTGCACCCTGTATATATATATATATTAGCTATGAATTAAACAAGAAATATTAAATATTTTAATTATATGGATTTTTGAACTGCTAATTAAGCGTTTAGCCAACTTGTGTCAAAGTCGTGAATCGAAACCTTGTCATTTGTGTACGGTACCGACATTGGACCAACTGAACCACTCCGACCATATCCAGCCTGGCTCCTTTCAGTCTGTTGGCTAAATGCTTAGTTGTCAAACTTTATAATATACTTATAACTACTTAAAATGTGACAAAAACATATAAAGATATTATTTAATGCAACCCGAAATCTTTCGAACACACAGGCGTTCATTTTCAAAGGGAAAAAAAAAGATGACTGACTGAAAAGAAATACATTTTGAAAACAAAAATATTACGCATGCGCAAGCAGAGTTCAGTCCATTTCTCTGCAGAGTGGTGAAAAGATCAGCTCATATTATCAGGAGGTCTGGAAATATTTAGGATATTGTACCAAATTGCGGAAATATTATAGGAAAGGACATCGTTACAAACATTATCACTTCTAAGTAAAATTTCAATGGATTCACGGATTATTCACGGGTAGTGGTTAGATGTTGAAATGATAATTTTAGCTTTTTCTAAGTAGAGGAGAAGGCCCAAATACCGGCTACTAGGTGTTCTGAGAACTGAGCGCAGCGCAGCCTAGCGGTGATAGGCAGAGTTTGTAACTTTAATTGAGAGAAGAAAGTTACGAAAAGTACGTCGCTGAAGCCTGTGTCATTTACAAATAGTAAATTCAAATGTGTCGAATCTACGTAATCTGGTACATCAAAAGTTCTTCAGATATGTGTTTCTCATTTTTTTTAAAAATATAGTGATCGTATAATGGCTTGAATTGTTGATTAAGTTATTTTCTAGACATATTTACCTCTCAATTGCCACGCGCACAGTATTGGTATTTTATTATATGAATGAGTAACACCGGTTTTATCTTAAACATAGCAGTGGTCCGAATACCGGCTACCTAGAGTGGTCTAAATACCGGCTAGCCGGTATTTGGACCTCTCTCGGTTGCTCTGCTTGAAGGGGTGGAAAATAAATTAATTTAAATAGTTCCATAATTAATAAATTAATTTAAATGGTTCAGAAATAGTCCCAGTCCCATTTCGCAATATGAAAAAAGCAACCATGGCCGTAATTCTTCAGGACCGACACTGGTTACCGGATCACTTTCCAGCTGTTTGACACTACAAAATTGCCTGTAGTAAATGGGAAGAAAAAGAAAAAAAAATGACGGAGTAACCCTCTCGCTGCGCAACCCGAGATTTCCTTGGGCATCGTCAAAATAGCAAAATTTGTTCAACCCAAGATTTCCTGGGGGATGCATTTTTTCCGTCTAATTAACCGTACTTGATTATTCCCACCAGTTATTTTTTTATTGTAAATTATGCCTTATTTAATCGGAGGATTTTCCCGCTTAAATTAGACAAAAACTTTTGTTTTAAAAAACCGGTGACAAAAGAATGAAAATTCTTAAAAGACGCTCGTCGCGAAGGGGTTAAATACGCAATATTTGAAGCTATTTTGATAAAACAATTACGCAGCGAGAGGGCTAAAAAAGTGAAAAAGGAAAATATCCAACAGAGGAAGAGGATAAATTTGTGTCTTCTGCATGGGTGATTTTTCTGTGGACAAAAATGTGGGAGGGGATTCTGGGTACGATGTTAAGAATGTGATATGTGGGTTGATAGGGACTATACCGACGCAGAGAGTGATATTATGCTTTTGATTTTTTTCAGATAAAATAATTCTCATTTCAATCAGCAAGCTATTTTTTGTTTTACACGTTAAAAAACAAAATTAGAAACATAATGGAAAGAAGACTGTGAGAGATAGTCTTAAAGAATTTTAGAAATTTGACAAAAATACTTATTTATTAAAAATTGCGTATTTTTCTGTGCATAAGAAATGTTATTAATCAATACAATTTATTAAAATAATATTCTTATTGCTTAATAATTGTCATTAGCTCTATTTGTGTGATTTTTTGGAAAAAAAACTTAGGTAGCCGGTATTTAGACCCCATTTTAAAAACTCAAATTTGAAGACTTTCGGAATTTTGCTTGTTATAAACAGAAAACGCCTTTAAAACTGATTTTTTTTCTCTAAACAGGTGTAAGACGTGTCAAGGTACTATGCTGTCACTTTTTATTTCTTTAATTTTGAAAATTGTATGATCTAGATTGAAAACAAAAGTGGTAGCCGGTATTTGGACCGTTTCCTCTATATCTTAATATTTTTATTTGATGCAATATGGATAAAGCTGTATTTGGTTTGTTAAACTTGATATTAGAAATCTGCTCTTTTAATCTTTCGTTAAATTTTCGACATGTCATACCAATATAAAATAAACTCTTATGCTGTTCTGTGCTGAACGGGATGATGTAGACTCCTGCTTTTTCATAATCGGGAATAGGATCAATTTTAATGTGAATCAATTCTTTTGGAGGATTTTGTTGGAGGTTTAGCTATTAAATTAATATTATATGCATATCTCCATCTCTCATAAAGCTGTGAGATATAATCAAATATGCAATAAATAGACTTGCTCAAACTTAATTCCTTCTTCTGTCTTGGTGCCCCACCAGTTGCTGAGAGGTTCTGCTCTCGAAGCTGGTAGACGGGAGGTGCTGGGTTCGAACCCAATCGCGCCCGTCGGCCTAATCGTTCGGAGTTTTCGTGGTTTTATTTCGGGCTATGGATTTCCATGCGTAAATACGGGTTAGGTTCCCTTAGAAAGACCCCCACGAAGGGTACTACCCACCTGGGCCTATATCCCTCGTGCAGATAACTGGCCGTCAAAAATCAACCAACCATCTTGTGTCTTTATTGTTTTGTTTGATTAATTAATAAGTTTTAATTAAGCTTGCGCAAGTCTATTTATTGCACATTAGATTATATCCCACAGCTATATGAGAGATTGAGATATGCATTATTAAAATATAATATTAATTTAATAGCTAAACCTCTAACAAAATTGAAAGAATTTATTCACAGTAAAATTGATCCTATTCCCGATTAAGAAAAAGCAGGAGTCTACATCATCCCATTCAGCACAGAACAGAATAAGAGTTTATTTTATATTGGTATGACATGTCGAAAATTTAAGGAAAGATTGAATGATCACATTTGTGATATCAAATTTAACAAACCAAATACAGCTTTATCCAGATTGCATCAAAAAGAAAATATTAAGATATACTTAGAAAAGGCTAAAATTATCATTTCAACATCTAACCACTACTCGTCAATAATCCGTGAATCCATTGAAAGTTTACTTAAAAGTGATAATGTTTGTAACGATGTCCTTTCCTATAATATTCCCGCAATTTGGTACAATATCCTAAATATTTCCAGACCTCCTGATAATATGAGCTGATATTTTCACCACTCTGCAGAGAAATGAACTGAACTCCGCTTGCGCATGCGTACTATTTTTGTTTTTGTTTTTAAAATGTACTTCTATTCAGTCAGTCATATTTTTTTTCCCCTTTGAAAATGAACGCGTGTGTGTTCGAAAGATCTCGGGTTGCATTAAATAATATTTTTATATTTTTTGTCACCTTTTAAGTAGTTTTAAGTATATTATGAAGCTTATTAATAACAAGGAGAAAATTTTCTTCACGACACTAGTGTTTAAAACAGTGTTTTGACTGTGTTGCTTAGTTAGCAATTTAAAAATTCATGTAAATGAAATATTCAATATTTCGATAGTAATCCATAACTGCAAAAATTATATATTTATATTACTTCCCCGATGCTATGTTATAATAGCATCCCATGTTTGTCACAGTTTTGTGTCTAATGGAGATGTTCCGTTTTGTGCTGCGGGTTGTAGTCTTTGCCAATATATAAGACTAAGGGTGCCAGCCTGTATATCGTCCAAATGGTTCTGTTAGTAGAACGTTGGGTTGGTACGCTGTTCCAATGACCAGATTCGAGTCCTGGATTGGACACTTTTTCACTCTGTTGGCTAAACTCTTAGTGAGCAATGACAAAATTCATGCAAATAAAATATTTATTATTTCGAGAGTAATTCATATACACAAACATTATATATGTACTAGGAGGCTCTGCCCACTGTGGCTAGGCTCGCCAACCCATGGTTTAGACACTGCAGAATCTAAAAACACGCTAATCTGATCGGTTTTATAAAAAATGAGAGAAGATTGAATTATACTGAAAAAACTTGTAGCGATCTCCCTGTAAACGGGTTTCCATTCAATTCCCTTTGATTGCAAAAGTTATCGTAGAATCAGTTGCTGATAAGACAGACAATGGTTGTTTTCGTGTTTGGTTAAAGAAGATCAGTTAAACATTTAAAAAGAAGCTAAAATATAATGAATTAAGTAAACAGAGTCTTTGTCTCTCGGTATTTTTTAACAGCGTTATAAAACGATTGACATAATACAATTTACTACAATTACTAAAATTTGCTGCTTTAACCCCTTCAAGGGCGGTGGTTCATTTTTGGACCACTTAATTTTAATATTAAATGTCACATTAGCACCAGAATATTGGGATGAAAATGTCCCTTTTATTAAGTAAGTGAACAAAAGAATTTTTGTATTTCGAAATTTGTTTGTAAAATCTGGTGCGATTCACTGATTTCAAGATTTTATGAATAGAAGTGCCTTGTCCGTGAAAGAGTTAAACGCATATTAATGTATTTATTATTTTTAAGTTTCCTTTCCCTTTTAATAGTCACGTGTAAATACAATTTGCAAGACATAATTTTCAATATTTTCATGCTTTTAACACGTACTCATTTAATAGTAATTTTAAAGTTTTTTTTTTCTGTTTTTAATAGTCCCTTGAAAATAAATTTTTAATCGTTAGGAAATCTTATTCTTTGCGCTTTTTTACAATTGAAAACAATCTCTATAATAATAGCCTAAGCCATGTGACTATCATCAACAGGTCCAGGCGGATCCCTTTGCTTTTTATATTCCAGGCGGCCATTTTGGTACTTTAATGTCACACTAGATTAATATTAACACAATTATTCTAATTGGTAAACAAATCATATTAGATGTAAATTTCCAACTGGGCGAAAAATGTCCGGACCAGGATTCGAACCCGGGACATCCTGGCTGTGCCGCCAGTGCTCTGCCATCTGAGCAATCCCGGACGATTCTGGTCGAACTTTTTCAGCCAGTTAACCTTGATGATTACAGCATCTGGTCTGAAACCTGGTTCAGCTCAACAGAATAAATATCAGGTAATGGAACTCCAGAAATCGCTGGATACGAAATTACACTAGATTAATATTAACACAATTATTCTAATTGGTAAATAAATCATATTAGATGTAAATTTCAAACTGGGCGGAAAATGTCAGGACCAGGATTCGAACCCGGGACCTCCTGGCTGAAGCCGCCAGTGCTCTGCCATCTGAGCTATCCCGGACGATTCTGGTCAAAATTTTTCACCCAGCTAACCTTGATGATTACAGCATCTAGTCTGAAACCTGGTTCAGCTCAACAGAATAAATCTCAGGTAATGGAACTCCAGAAATCGCTGGATACGAAATTACACTAGATTAATATTAACACAATTATTCTAATTGGTAAACAAATCATATTAGATCAGGCTTCCTCCAGGCTTAAGCCACGAGGTCCCGGGTTCGAATCCTGGTCCGGACATTTTTCGCCCAGTTGGAAATTTACATCTAATATGATTTGTTTACGAATTAGAATAATGAAAAACAAAGGCTGGAAAACAAAGTATGAGAAACAAAGGCTAAATAGTGATGATTGGTTTTGCCTGATTTGTAAGAAAATAAAACAGCAGAAATGATTCAGTATTCATATTGCCAAATACGGTTCCAAGTTGTGTGCGCTAGAAAAAAAATTAATAAACGAAATTCATGTGTAAGCTTTGCATCATTCCTTAAATGATATTCAAGTATGTGGCAATTAGTTTCATAATTTCTATTCTTAATTACTGATAACTTTGATTTATATTTTGAATACATTTTGATTTAAAACAATTACACTTATTTTCATATATTTGATTTCATTATATTTCATTGCTGTTATTTTGTTTGATTGTTTCAGTAATCGCAAACTTTGCTTTTAATAAAATTAGTTATATTCCCTAGTCATTAAAACAACCTGATTTTATTTGGTCCAATTTAGGAGACTAGTGGTCCAACTTAGGCGACCAGTTGCTGAATTTGGACCACTTTTGACATTTTTTCCAAATTAAAATAAAATTTAAGATTTCCAAATATAAAATGATCTAAAGTTTTATTTAGTTAGTGGATGAATTGATTGACCCCGTGTAGTGATATTTTTCAGATATTCCAAAAATTAAGTGAGTTACACCTAAAAATATGCGAAGTGGTCCAAATTAGGCTACTCTCCTCTCTATATATATACATTTTTAGATGAAACGACGAACAAAATCTTCATTTGGCACCCCCCTTCGCCTTTCGATCACGAGCACATGCCCCCTCTGCACCCCTTTAGTTTTGACCCTGATGCCAATCCTAGTGACAATCAACAAATGAACAACTTCGAAAAATAATCAACGCAGCGTTAACACCCCTTTGGTTAGTAGAATCGTCTCAGAGTGCCACGCGCGGCTTTCGAAAATGAACGGTAGGTGCAGACTGATGGATGGTCACCACTTGCCAGCTGGCGACAAGTTTTTTCTTTGACCACTAATTTTTTATTTCTAACTCGCCTTTTTTTTTTTTTTTTTTTGTGTGTGTGTGTGTGTGTGTGTGTGTGTGTGTATTGTAGAAGAACAAATGTTTGAAAGTGTATTTTGATTTTTATAAAGTGCAAAATAATGTCACATTTTAATATGTATTTTTGTATATCAAATTCAAAATTAGAAATATTGTTTTCGTAATATTCCCTACTGTTATTATTGCTTAGTTTATAAACAATTTTTGTAACTGTATCTTGCTTAACTTTATCTTCTGACTATACATATTGAAATATTTATATTATATTTAATTAATTATTCAAATTTTAAGAATTTTGTGTCTAAATTAAACATACACATTTGATGCAATTAGTGTTTTTTTGTACACCATTACATATTAAAAAAGATATTTTTCACTTTGAATTTCTGAGATTTCTTCCAAAATAAATGCTATTGTTTTTTTGCGTTTGTGTTACAATGTGGAAACTGGATTTTTTATGTTTAGGAGTCACTGTCTTCTTCCAGCTTTTTGTAGTCTGGAGCTATACATGTCAGTCAAGATCTTTCTTTACTTATAAACAATTTAAACTTTTAATTTTGCCTCTTAAATATTTCTGCAGCTTAAGTGTATTTCAATAGGTTTCATTCACAATTCTTTTAGCAATATTTTTACGATAACCAAACAAACATTAAAAATATAAGAAATAGCCCAGTTCGTATAAAAACACTTCAATTGCATAAAAAGTAAGAGAGATATTTTTTTACAAACATGAAAGTAAACACCATATACTTAAGGCAAATTCATAAGAAAAAGCCCAAAATTTTTATTATTGATTTTAAAGTAGTAATGAATTTGGTATATCATTTCTTTTGAAATAAACATTTTTAAAAATACTGCTTTAAAAATACTTCATTCAGTTTTCAATATTTTATTATCAGATATTTAAAAAAAAAAAAGATTTATAGTATACTTATGGAAAAGACCTTGGGAGAGATTATTTTCAATTTTCTTTTTATTATCTTTAAAAAAATTAAATTACACATGGTAAATTTTCTTAAATAGTTATTAATTATCATGTTTACCAATTTTATATAAAATTTTTGGAAAATATCTCCCTATATTTGTTGTAAATTTTATCAAGATTTGAAAAATATAAAAACTTCATTTTTAAATTATTTTAGCACTGAGCCTTATTTCTTTCAACTTGGGGAAAGCATGAAAAACAAAATTCCATAAAAATTTGTTTAAAGTATATAATACAAGAAAAATTAGTAAAAGAAAACTTACTTTGTGTTGAAGTACATTTCATATTAATGTCTAATATTCCAAGATATTTTTGGAATATCAATTGATATGCTGTGGCTTAAAATAGCTTTTAGATCGTGCATTCTTTTACGTTTCCGTGACTACGTTCACCAAAGTTAGACTCTGTGTTTTAGACATTTTCACAACATTTCGAAACGGTGAGAACGATTTTGCAGTATTCACTGCTTGTGAAGGCGTCTACCTTCACACATTAATGTCAATAGTTTCCCTTCCCCCCCCCTTTAAAATTATGCCTTTTTAAATTCTTAACTTTAATTATCTGTGGATTCAATTTATTTTGTATCGCTCTTTTCCTTTCATAAAATTATACAGTCAAATCTCATCCCCATTAATGTTTTATCCGCAGCGCACGGCATTTAAAAGAAAATAAATATTATCCTTTTCCGTCTATCAACATCTTTCGGACTTCATCCTTGTGCCTTACTTTTGATGATATGCAGATTTGTCAGACACTTTACTTCTGTACCCAAGAGACCGTTAGTCCAGATGAAATATATTAATAATTTCATTATTGGTACTCTTTCTTTATTTTATTTTATTTTATTAACGTTCATCTTGGGGCTTCAAACCCCTGAGAATTTTGACAACCCCCTGTAGAATGTTGTTTTGTGGTTTCTGCACCATAATTCCTGCGCATATCATTTTGGCGGCAAATAATTCATATTGCTATTTTGACGCCCCCCATTGAGTTACAATTAACGAACTCTGAACACATGTTTTCACTCAATTTATTCTCGCATTTAGCATACGTAATTGGTGAAAAATGTATATGTTGTTCTGTCTACACTCGATCATTTGGAAAAAATGTAATTTTGAACACTTGCTTCTCGACTGTTGTACTGACAACATAAATATGTAAAAAAATATACTCTCCTCTCCAGCCACCAGCCGCTTGATGTCGGAATCGTCTCGCTCTGTGACTTGCGTATCTGGATCCTGGTGTTAAACTGAAAATAAACAAGTAAGAAAAATCATGCGTACAGCATAGATTATGAAACACATTCGAACACTCCCCGAAAGTTTTAACGAAATTTCGTTACTTAAGGAAATAAGGTAAATAAGATAACTAAGTAAACATTTAAAAATCTGATTTCAGTAGTTACATCCCATAGCCAAATATGTATTCCAATTATTTTGAACAGCCCTGTATTCGATCTGTATGGTGATGTATATACTATATAATGGGAAAAATTAATTTAGCAAGAAAATGCATAACAGGTTGAAATTCATTTTTCAGCAATTTATATTAATAGATGGAAACATACTTGAATACTTTTGTACATCCCTGTAGTTTACCTAGTACCTTTATTACATGCCACTATTTAGCTAAAATTTAATTAAACTAAAACACGCTTAAAACTACTGAAATTACATTTCCAGAAATTATCACCCATAGAAGGCCATGTATCCAACACTTTGCGTGGTCCTGTATATCATTTTATCTATAATCTACAAATATTTCTTAGTACACTAAATTCATTTCAGCGTAAAAATGCATAACTCCTTTAAAACCCACCTTTAAGCAATTTATGCTCATGCTCAGTAAAATTTACGAATTCATTTATGTAGCTCTGTATATTAACTATATAGCAATTATACACACTTTATAGTATGTATAAATAAAGTGAACAAGTAGGTAAGTGTGATCACAGATCGCACAGAGAGTTTCGTTTGATATTCCTTTCAAAACACTTTATTCTTTTGAAAAATCTGTTAGTTTCTCATTTCGCAATCAGGGGTGCACTCTATTCTAAACAAACCTCTATCCGAACGAAACTTCGTTTTATATACTATCCGTAGATATATTAGTCGACGGGATCGAGCCGATAGCACCCAAGATAAGTGGTCGCCACCAGGCGGTAAAAAGTGGTACTAAAATATGTAAGGCTATGGTGCTTAATGTGAAAGAATGGTCAAAGGGGTGTCGGCAAATGTTGGAAAAGTGCTCGCCGGGTGAAAAGGGCGGAGGTTAGATAAATTGCTTAAAATATACAAGTTAGAACACGGAGAAGTAAATAATATAAGACTTCTTTAAAATTTTATGATTTGCCGTGTGATCTGAGATATTCAGCTATACGTATTCAAAAATTCATGTCTCTAACTTAATTAAGGGCTCTCTTAGCAATAATTGCTTAAAATACATATGTGGTAGCTCAAAGGGTTAAACGTAAGACATTTCAAGATTTTATGATTTGTCGCCTGGCCTCAAGTTTTCTGCTTTAAGTATGCAAAATTTCGAATCTCCAATTTAATAAGGGGCTCAGTTAGAAAGAATTGCTTAAAATACGCATGTGGGAGCCCAAAGGTTTAAAGGTACGATTTTTTTAATTTTTTTATGATTTGTCGTATGATATGTGGTGTTCAGCTACAAGTATGCATAATTTCACACCTCCAACCTAAATAAGGGCTCACTTAGAAAGAATTGTTTAAAATACACATGCACGAGCTCAAAGGGTTAAATGTACGGCTTTGTCAAAATTTTATGGTTTGTCATTTGATGCGAGGTGTTCAGCTATAAGCAAAATTTCACGCCTCCAACCTAATTAGGGACTCACTTAGAAAGAATTGTTTAAAATACACATGTGGGAGCCCAAAGGGTTATTTGTACGGCTTTTTCAAAATTTTATGGCTTGTCATTTGATGCGAGGTGTTCAGCTATAAGTATGCAAAATTTCACGCCTCTAACCTAATTAAGGCTCACTTAGAAAGAATTGTTTAAAATACACATCTGGGAGACCAAAGGGTTAAAAGTACGACTTTTTCAAAATTTTATGATTTGTCGTATGATGTGTGAGGTTCAGCTATAAGTATGCAAAATTTCAAGTCTCCAATACGTATAGTTTCTGACAACGGGCTCTGTGACAGACAGACGGACAGACAGACAGACAGACAGAGGAGCGAGACGAATAGGGTTTCGTCAGATGAACGAAACCCTAAAAAAGCGCATATCATAATTTAAAATGCATTTCGATCAATCATTACTAATATACAGTAATTCGGATACAATATAGTATCTGAAATCTTTTCACGTTAACCGCAAACAATTTCCCCTATACCATTATGAACGGAATTCTTTTGTGTGGCTCTGTAAATGAAGAATAACTATTCTTTGCATCGTATATTCTACAGAATGTATATTTTAGTGCACTTGATCAATGCATATGAATTTTATTATGTTTGAAAGCATGTAACATCATTTAAAACCATTTTAAACGATTTTTCCCATAGGCCGTAATGTAACGGAAAACTTTTGATTGTCCCTGTAAATGAACTAAACATGCTAGAAACTTTATTTGAAATAGGGATCGTGCTATGGTAGAGGTCACTAACATCCAAAAATTTCAGAACGATCCGACTATATTCACGAGAGTTAGAGCGCGTACATACGGACAGACAAACGGAAATCATAAACACTTTTCAACTTTGTTGGTAAATGTTAATAAAAACTTCTTGTTCATGCATGATCTCTGAACTTAGTGTATACGGCTTAGCTCTATCTCACATTATGAAACATCTACTATTTTTAGTCTCAAGAATAGTTACACGGCAACAGAACATCTTCACACCAAGCCTGGTCAGAAGATGCAATTACCGCAGTTGTAATTGTTACGGATGTAGGGGATGATGGCAAATCCACTTGTTTATATGTCATTGCCTATTGACAACGAACCTAGAATTTCGATGACTCAAGCCTTTAAGACTCTTTTTGTTTCTGTATGACCCTTTTCTTTCGACATTTGATATTACACTTCTTGCTGATTGCCTTATGTAAGTGGCAGGGTGAAAGACTGAGTTTGACAGCCGTGATGGGGATTAATAGATCTTTTAGGACAAACAGTAATTTCAACTGCTGTAACTTCGGCTTGGTGAGTTTTTGGGACTTACTAGCTAATCCCGGTTGTTTTTTGTCCGGGAGACCCTTTTAGTAACGTTTAGATTATCGTATATATTATATTAGGGATATTTTCAGCCAAAAAATTTTTGCAATGAGCTTGTTCCCATGATGAATATTGTCATCGTAAAACTTGTACACACGAGTATGCAGACACTCCTCTTTCGGCTCAATTCTCGGGAAACACAGATTACGAAGCCGATCTATAAAATTCTCAATTTTTCCGCACCCGATCGACAAAATTCGCTATTTTTCTGCGCCTGATCGACGAAATTCGCTATTTTTCAGTGAATCAACGAAATTTGAGCTTTTTCCACCCCTAGTCGACAACATTCGTGACTTTTCCGAGCCTGAACGACGAATTTGGTGATTCTTAACTGACTGGCGGAATTTCAATTTTTTCACGCAGGAAATTCACAAAATTCAAGATTTTTCCGCAACCGATGAACAAAATTTGTAATTTATGTTTTTTTGCACCCGACCAATGAAATTAGCGATTTTTCCGATCCTGGTTGACAAAATTCGTGATTTTTCAGAAACTAGTTGACAAAATTCACGATTTTTCCGTACCCGATTTTTCTGACCTGATCGACGAAATTTGCGATTTTACCGCACCCAATCAACGAAATTCGTGATTCTTAACTGAATGATGAAATTTCTACTTTATTCCCGTGGGAAATCGACAAAATTCGCGTTTTTTCTCTCACGATAAATTAACGAAACTCACGATTTTTCCGTTGCCGATCAATGAAACTTTCAATTTATCCACATCTTATCTACAAAATTCATGATTTTTCCGTGCCCGATAAAAGATATTTGCAATTTTTCCATGCCTGATCGACAAAATTCGGGATTTTTTCGTATCAACGAACGCAATTCGAGATTTTTCCGAGCTCGATCGACAAAAACTCGCGATTTTGCAGTGCCTATCAACGAAATTTGCGATTTTATTTTCACGCCTGATCAACAAAATTCGCAATTCTTAAAAGGCGGACGAAATTTTCAAATTTTCTCGCTTGAAATTGACAATATTCACGATTTTTCCTGTGACTTATAGACAAAAATTGCAATCTTTTCCAGTTGTAAATTGACGGAATTCGCGGGCCATAATATATCCCATCGTGGGACACAGGTCAGGTTGTGCACCCTACTGTAGGACAATTGGGCAGGGCGCAGACCCCAGCAGCTCTTTTTAACTATTTTTTATACCCAATGGCCCTTTTTATTTACTTTACACACCTATTGGCATATACTGACATTTTTACAGCCCTTTCGAGTCATTTCTTTTTATGGATGTGGGAGAAAAACTCATAATATATATATACTGATACAGGGAATAATTCATAAATTTTGTCAATCTATTGTTTGAAGAAAATTGAGAAATTTGCGAGCCAGCTATACAAAAAATTTCAGTCGTCCCAGGGGAAAAGATCGCTAAATTCGTCCATCGGTAACAGAAAAAAAAACTTGCGACTTTCGCCAGTAAGTTGTAGTGAAAAATCCAGAAATTCACCAGCAGTTCCTCCCAAAAAATCTTGAAATACGTCAACTAGCCACGGGAAAGATCAGTGGAATTCATCAATCGTCCATATGAAAAAAAAGTGTGTTTTGGCAATTGGTCTGAAGTAAAACAAACGCATAATTCTAATTAGGAGAAATTTACAATATCGTGCGATTCCTCAATGGGTTACAGGTAGAAATGTAGCGAAAATAATCATTTAGTTGTCGGGAAAAAAATCACAAAATCTGCAAGTCAAACGTCGAAAAAAAATTGTGAAATTCTTCACTCGGTCGTATTAAAATGTGAAATTTATCCATAAGTGATGGGAAAATTTATCATAATACTCCTCATGATTTGATGGAAAATCTTACCAGCCAACATAATGCAAAGTACGCTTGAAAAATTTTATAATAAAATTTACGCAAGTGCAAAAATAGTTGTTTACTATTACTGCAATGTTTTAGGTAGCTTTCTTTACAAAAAAGCTACCTATTGCAGCCGTTCGGAGGAAAGCGATTTCAAAAAATTTTGGTATATTTTCACCGATCATGACCCCCAGACCCCGAAACCACCCTCCGTTCAAAATTGATATATATATATATATATATATATATATATATATATATATATATATATCTGACCTATGTCACACTGTAACTCTCGTAATTATAACCGATTTCGATGTAATTCGGTGTGTATATAGTACACACCAATGTCTCGACCGAGTTCGTTGGCCAGCTTCATCCGCCGTTTTGTTTCAAAATGGCGGCCATTTAAAATTTTTAAAAAAATTTAAAACTCGAAATGTGGTACCAAAAAATTAAAAATGGAAAAATATTTTTTTCTTATGTATTTGACCTTTATACAAAGATTCCGGAGCAGTTTTTGTTTCGTCTATATCTTAAAAAATGGCTGAGTTATAGCATTTTGAATTTCTAGCGTGGCTGACATTTTGAAACGTCCTGAATTTTGTCACGCGATAAAAGGCGTATTTATGAACCGATTTGGATGTAATTCGGTGTGTACATAGTACATACCAATCTCTCGACCGAGTTCGTTGGCCAGCTTCATCCGCCATTTTGTTTCAAAATGGCGGCCATTTAAAATTTTTTTAAAAATTTAAAATTTGAAATGTGGTACCAAAAAATTGAAAATGGAAAAATATTTTTTTCTTATGTATTTGATCTTTATACAAAGATTTCGGAGCAGTTTTTGTTTCGTCTATATCTTAAAAAATGGCTGAGTTATAGCATTTTGAATTTCTAGCGTGGCTGACATTTTGAAACGTCCGAAATTTTGTCACGCGATAAAAGACGTATTTATGAACCGATTTGGATGTAACTTCGTTTATTCATAGTACATACCAATGTCTCGACCGGGTTCGTTGGCCAGCTTCACCCGCCATCTTGTTTAAAAATGGCGGCCATTTAAATTTTTAAGAAAAATTTTAATTTGAAATGTGGTACCAAAAATTGAAAATTGAAAAAATATTTTCTTCTTATCTGTTTGACCTTGATAAAAAGATTCGGGAGCAGTTTTTGTTTCGTCTATATCTTAAGAAATGGCTGAGTTATAGCATTTTGAATTTCTAGCGTGGCTGACATTTTGAAACGTCCTGATTTTTCTCACGTAATAACAGGTGTATTTATGAACCGACTTGGATGTACCTTGGTGTGTACATAGTACATACAAATATCTCGACCGAGTTCGTTGGCCAGCTTCATCCGCCATCTTGTTTCAAAATGGCGGCCATTTAAAAAAATTAAAAAATAAAAAAATTTAAATGAGATACCAAAAAATTGGAAAATGAAAAAGATTTTTTTTTTGTATGTGTTTGACCTTAAAACAAAGATTCCGGAACAGTTTTTCTTTCGTCTATATCTAAAAAAAAATGGCTGAGTAATAGCATTTTGAATTTCTCTTGTGGCTGACATATTAAAACGACCTGATATTTGTCACGCGATAACAGGCGTATTTATGAACCTATTTGGATGTAACTTGGTCTGTACATAGTACATACCAATGTCTCGACCGAGTTCGCTGGCCAGCTTCATTCGCCATCTTGTTTCAAAAGGGTTGCCATTTAAAAAAAATTAAATTTAAAATTCAAAATGAGGTATTAAAAAATTGTAAAATGAAAAAGATTTTTTTTATGTGTTTGGCCTTGATACAAAGATTCCGGAGCAGTTTTTGTTTCTGAAAATTTGTTCTTTTGTTGATATCTTAAAAAATGGTTGATTTATAGCACTTTGAATTTCTAGCATGGTTAACATTTTGAAACGATCTTGTATTTGTCACGCGATAACACACTTATTCGCCTATTTCGATGTAAGAATTCATGTGGATAGTATACATCAACACCTCGACCAAGTTCGCTGGCCAGATTCATCAGCCATCTTGTTTCAAAATGGCGGCCATTAAATTAAAAAATATATATATATTTAAAGTGAGGTGCAAAAAAATTAGAAATTGAAAAAGGTTTCTTTCTTAAGTATTTTATCTTGATATAAGGATTCAGGAGCATTTTTTGTTTGTCTTTACCTTAAAAAATGGCTCAGATATAGCAGTTTCAATTTCTATTGTGGGTGACATTTTGAAAAATCTGATTGTTTGCATGCGACAGCACTCCTATATATTAACCGATTCCGATGTGAGTGAGCATGTGCACAGCAATTACTAAGGTCTCGACCAAGTTCACTGCTTAGCCTCATCCAGCATGTTGTCTTAAAATGACAGGCACTTTTAGAAATTGCCGAATTTGGCAGCCAAATATAAGTTACTTTAAAGAAAAGCAGCTTGAATAAAGCTGACTAATTTCGCGAAATTCTCATTCATTATATTGATAAAAATTAGTATTGAATCTCCTATATTCGGTTTCCACTAAATTGAGCTTCGTGTGTTTGCATGATATAAGTTGGCTTTTTTTAAATAAGGATTATGAAAGCTACCTCTTCCTCCCGGCACTGGCCGGAAGGACTTTTTATATTTTTTTTTATATACAATTAAGAGATATATACAAGAAAGGAAAGTTTAATATAGAATAGAACTTGTTTACATGACATTAATTTGGAAAGTTGGAAAATATAGCTAACTATTAAAAGATAAATAAAATTATCAGCATATTTCTATAGTTTGCAGTTTTCGAAGGCTAAATATTCAATTGCCCTGACAGAAAATTCACTCGCCCGTGGCGAGTAAAATGATACATTTCCCCACCCCTGAGATTAAAATAATATCAACAGTTAAATCAACAATCATATTTGAGAAGTATGATGAGATGTTAAATTTTAATTTTGCCCTTGACTATTTATTCTGAAATCTTATATTTCGTATAGTACCGTTATCAGTATTGCTTTCTAGCGTTGTTTACTTTTTTTCTTACGAAGTATTTCACTCGTTTATTTTAAAACCTACTTACAAAATATAAGATATCAATTATTTAATATACACATGCAAATATTATTTTAAGCGAAAAAATGCGTTATTTAAAACCGGAAATACAAGAGATCTATTATTAGAAAAAAAACTCAATTGGCATAAGATGTATAACAGATCATTATATCATTTACAAACTTTTGAAGAAAGTTTTGAAAAGAATTATTTATTTAGAAAACGGCTGAATTTTTTGGAACTTTGAAATTGATATTAATATTTACCTTTAAGAAATAAATTTCAGTGTGAAAGTTTTGGGTGTTTAAACGACAGATAATAAAAGCAACAAACGACGTGATGATTTTTTTTTCGCTAATTATAATGCACCAGTCACATATAAGCAGATCGCGGCTCGATTCATGTAAACAAGTCTGATTCTGAAAGCTGAGTTGAGATGTATTAATGCTTCATGAATTAAAATATGGAATTTGAAATGCAGCTGAGCATGGAGAATGATAATAAAATGTTTAAATAGAAATTTGAAATAAATTAATAATAAATAAACTTTTTTCATTTGATTTTTGAAAGCAGGGGTAATTTTCATAATAACTGGAATTTATGATTGATAGAGGATAAGGGAGGAATTTAGTAACCTCACTTGTATTTGTAAGCTCTAATCGTGGGCTTCGTCAAAAAGAGCAGAGTATGCAAGTGTGTGTGTGTGTGTGGGGGAGGTCCAGTGCCCTTCCCTCGATTTTAGAATTTAACTAGCTAAATTTTCTTCTTCATTAATTTTGAAAAACAAAGTAAAATTTATTCTTTTTGATGAATTTAAAATTTAAGAGGAAGCAAGGAATTTTCTAATAGGGGGAAGGGAGCATAGGAGAGGCATTTCCCGTCCCTGCATTTTAAAATTTGATTAATTAAAATTTCCTTCTCTCCTATTTTGAAATACAGATTAATTTTTTTTATTTCCGAGTAACTTAAAATAAAGATAAACTAAGAATTTTCCTTTGGGAGAAGGGGGCATAGGAGGGCCATTTCCCCTCCCTCGATTTTAAATTTAACTAACTAAATTTTATTTTTCTCCGATTTTGAAAAACACAATAAAATTTATTCTTTCAAGTAACTTAAAATAAAATAGGAACTAGGGAACTTTTCGTTAAGGATGGGGAGGGGCAGGAGAGGCTCACTTTGCCCCTCCCGGGATTTTGAAATTTAATCAATTAAAATTTCTATTTCTCCGAGTTTGAAACACATAATCACATTTATTATTTCCGAGTAACTTAAAATAAAAGAGAAACTAAGAATTTTCCGTTGGTGGAAAGGGGGAGAGGAGGACCAATGTCCCTCCCCCGATTTTGAAATTTAACTATCTAAATTTTATTTTTCTTTGATTTTGAAAATCACAGTAAAATTTATTCTTTAAAGTAACTTAAAGTAAAAGAGGAACCTAGGAATTTTTCTTTAAGGAAGGGGTGAAGTTGTGGGAGATACCCATTTTGCCTCTCACTGGATTTTGAAATTTATTTAACTAAAATGCCTTTTTCCCCGATTTTGAAATACACAGTAAAATGCAATTATTTCGAGTGAATTAAAATTAAAGAGGTCCTAAGAGCTTTTCTTTGGGGAGAAGGGGTCATAGGAGAGTCATTGCCCCTCCCTCGAATTTGATTTAAATTTAATTTAATCTAAATTATTTCTAAATTTTACTTTCAACGATTTGGAAAAACACGTAATTTTTTTTCTTTTCGGGGAACTTAAAATAAATGATGAATTAAGAAATTTTCTTTAAAGTTAGAGGGATTAGGTAAACCATTACCCCTCCCATAAATTTTAAAATTTAATTAATTAAAATCTCTTTTTCTCTTGTTTGGAAAAATATAGTAAAATTTACTCTTTTCAAGCAACTTAAAATAAAAGAGGAACTAAGAAAATTTCCGTTAAGGAAAGAGGATGAGGTGCTGGGGGGAGGCCCATTGCCCCTTCCTGGATTTTGATATTTAAATAATCAAAATTTGTTTTTCTCCCATTTTGAAAAACATAGTAAAATGTATTTAGTTCCTTTACCTTAAATTAAAATGCAACTGAGAATTTTCATTTAGGGGTAGGAGATTTTGAAATTTAATTAACTAATTTTGTTTTCCGTGATTCAGACATAAAAATATTTATTCCTTTCGATTAATTGTAAGTTAAATACAACATTAATGCACCTTGAAAAATTTTACCTTGAAAGGTATTGAAAGGGCATCATGGATGGAAATAATACAAAGTTGGAATACACTTATTTTCACATCCATAAAAAATACATATTTTTTGCAAAATTAGAATGTATTAGAATATATTAGAATGTATGTTTTTTGCATAAAAAATGCACACTTTTTGCCAACACGGAATATTCACTTATTTTATGCAAAAAATGCGCACAGTTTTTGACAACATAGAGTATACACTTTTTTGTATGCATAAAAAATACGGACAGTTTTTACAAAAAACGCATACTTTTCGAAGTATTTAAAAATATTCACCCTTTATGCGCAAATTATTTACAATCTATACTTTTTTCCAAAAAAATCGCAAAAATATTCTAGTTGGGTTACTGTCATTTAAAAGCAATGTCATTTAATGTCAGAAGAGGTCAAATTTTGAGAACCTCTATTCTTTTTATAATGAAAAAAGAAACAGTTTCACATCTTTTCATAATATCAGCTAAGAGTATTCACATAAGTAGACCTCAGGAATATCGTGTATGTTGGGCAATGCGAAAACGGGAAAAATATATTAGTGCCTGATATCTGCGAAATAGTTCCCTGCGATACTCATTCTAAATAAAATTTTATATAAGCTTATTTAAATACTTGCAAATTTTTTTTTAATGTTTGGTTAATGTCGGTTGCTGATAAAGTACATCAAAACTTTCGAAATAAATTTAAAAAAAAAATCACAATTAGAAATCACTGCTTGCTAACGGATTAACAGTGCTTAACAGTGTAAAGTTCTTGGGCGTTCTTCCGAATTGACAGCGATTTTACCCGCAGCCTCGGTTGAATCTCTTATCGTGAGCCGTTGGGAAAAGACAACTGTTTTATTCTTAGTGATCAATCATTGGTTTCTAAATTAAATTATTTGAGTACATTTTTAATTTTAACATAGAATTACATGTATTAATTATTGCATTTTAGATATATTATAGTTATTAATAATTTGCAATTTATTTAGGTTTTATTTAGAAAATTTCTTTTAGGTTGTTTTTATTGTTTATAATAAATTATTAAAATATCACAGTTGTCATGCACTTGATGGTGTAGAATCCTTACTTGGTAACAATTTTTTCTTGTTTGTCATCTGGTATTAAATGTCATCTGGTACTTATACTTTATTTAACAGGTATTTTACAAATTTTTAAATATATCTTGACATTATGATTGATAAGAGTATATCAAATATCATATGAATATAAAAACAATTCGACTGCTAGATGGAATGTTTCAGATTGAGATTTAATATAAGGCAATTCCATCGTAACTGGCGTAACATTTGATCATCGAGTTTTATTTTCAATACTATGTAGAACATTTAATAATAAAGCTAGATTTTATTTTTTTACAATTTAAAATATTTCTTACTAAGGACTTAATACCCAAACACCGGTACTTTATTTCAATCTCTCTGTTATTCCCGAAAATTGCAATTCAAAATTCTGTAACTGATGAAACATAAAATATACAAACTTCATTTAAGTGCCTTCATTTAAGTGTTAAAATTATCAAACCCATCCCGTTAAAAAAAGTGATTTAATGTTCTCAACAACACTCCGTAATGTCATATTATAACAATAACTTGTTTAATTAATTTCTGAATTATGAAAAAGAAAAAAATGGCATTTACACGTGTAACTTTTATTATGTAAATAACGTAACATTATGACTTTACAAATACAATAATGGTACTTAACTTAGTTTCTAAACAGTAATTTACAGTGCCTTTTTATTGGGATTTTATTATAGAATATAAAAATATTAAGTTTTCCAATCATACCCTTAAAATAAACATAGTATAAATTTTATTCCACTCCCCACAAAATGATAATTTTCTGTGGAATTACCCTATATCAATTATTTTATTATCAATTTTATTTCATTACTATATATACCCTAAAGTACCAAAGTAATAATGGGTATTTTAGTAAATTTAAATAAAAATAAAATATTCCTACTTTCATGTTAAACAAAAGAAGAAATATCACTCAAATCAAGCAATTTATATTTTAATTTAGATTGAAAATAATTCTTTGTAACTTTAATGATCACGGAATAATACATTAAATTAATCCTTGTGTTTAGATTCATTAATTCTTTATAATATTCTTTCCTTCAGGGTAATTTGCCTTTTTTGCTATGATTTATGCGAAAATAAAATTACAATAAATGTTTATGTAGATGGATTGTATTTATCTTCAGTAATTGATGACATATTTCTTTGTAGCAGTCATTAACCATATGCAATTAACCAAATTAATTTTATAGAAATGGAATAAACCTAAAAGGTATTTAGAATGTTTATTCATATTTATTAGAAATTTCTTAAGAGGTATTTGTTTTTATTTGTTTGTACTACAAAAAAAAAAAAAAAAAAAAAAATATATATATATATATATATATATATATATATATATATACAGTTTCTAATTTATTGCATAACTTGTAAAATAATTTAATCAATATTTGTAATCGTCAGTCATTTAATATGGAAAAAAACTATTATCTATTAAACAAAAAACTAATTTCATCTACTCCCGCAAAAAATATATTCATTTGCCTAAATTAAGAATTACATTAATATGTATTTTATTTTTAAGAATAAATAATTTTTCGCTTTTTATTTTACTTAAACAATACATTTTTCACTTAACTTATAGAAATAAGGGATTTCTGGTTTTATTAAAATTTTCTTAGAATATTATTTGGCGACAAATCTAATGAAGAAAAAATATTGTTAACCTTAAACAATTTAATTAATCAAATTGTTTTTTACACAAAATATATGAAAAACTGTACTTGCTACTGGTATTAGTTATTGTAATATACTTATATGTACGAATTGAAAATTGTATTGCTCAAAACACTTATGAAAAAAAAGTTTTCTATCAAAGATTTAAATAACCTATTCGATATTCGATTGCTTATATTAAATAATTTCTTTGTATCTGTAAATTTAAAAAAATCCCTGAAGGCTAGGCCTGCAGGAAGTAGTAGATTTCGAAGTCAAGTACTAATTTCACCAACGAAAACTAAATCAAGATTAGAGATAAACCCAGTTTAACAATTTTATATGGCTGCTTTTGACGAATTTTAAAAATCATTTTTCCGTAAGAGCTGGTTTTATCAGAATCATGTTTAAGACTCCGCTGCACTGAATCTGTCCGATCGCAAAATCCCATGTTAGGCTATAGGAAAGCACTGAAGCGGTTACTCATTTCGTAGTATAATTATAAAAAATACTATTTGGAGCAAAATAAAATAGACGTCACATGCCAATGATGTGCGTTTTTAAAATTTTTCTCGTAAATTTTAAGTATATAAAAATCTCTATAAACTTTGAAATTTCCATTTGATTAAAATTTATGATCTTCTTAAAAATACTTAAAATTTAGGTGGACGATTGTTAAAAACGCACATCGTCGGCATCTCCGGTCTACTTTCTGATGGTGAAAACGGTATTTTACGAATTATATTAGCTAATGAGTAATCGCGTTTCAAAATTTTCCTATAGGTTAATATGGAATTTCGCGATCCAGGAGTTTCAGAGCAGCTTCTCCTTAAGGGAGTATCCAAAAAAATATTTTTCCACTATCAATAACTCGAAATTTTCAGACTCATTTTCAGACTCATTTTTTAAAATAAAAACATGAAAATTGCTGAAGTGATTTTTAGAAGCGACCTGTTTTTTATTTTTCGTTCAATTAATTAGAACTTGATTTTCAAACAATTATTTTCTTAGTACGACATTTTTTCCGTTTCCAGCACTATCGCTTTTGGAAATTCGCTTCATAATACCCACTTTGACAGCATTTTTCGAAATATAACTTTATGAAATATTTTATTAGTATGAACTTTTTCGAAATATAACTTATATATATTAACCTTTATGAAAAAATCGACCAACAAGACACGTAATATATTTTTTTAATAACAGAACTTGCCAATTGGATGCGTTTGATGGCAAAAACGAGTCAGAAAAAAAGCAGTTTGGATTTGAGTACACCATTAATACGATTATTTTTTAGTCAACCCCTATTTTTGTTTAATTTGTTTTTGCTTTAAGAGTTGGTCCTATCAAATACTTTCCAGTATCAAAGTTGTAGATCATATTAAGAAGAAGTTTAATAAATTTAAGCTGATTGGATATCTTGCGAATTGACGATGTTATGAATTTCTTTCTTCTTCAACCCCTCTCCCCCATTCTTTTTCATTTTTATTTTATTTATTTTTTATTTTTTTTTTATTATATTTTTTTTTTTTTTGGCAGTAAGAATTGGTCGTATCAAAAACTTGTCAATATAAAAGTGGTAGATAGTTTTAAGTAGATTTATAATAAATTTATGCGAATTTTCATATCTTATGAATTGACAAACTTGTGATTTTTTTTCTCCCTAAAACCCTGTTTTTTCACCCCTCGAGACCATTTTTAATTTTATCAAAAATTTGTGATACATATTTTTTTGTCTTTTTTCCTAGAAGTAATAATAACTTTAAACGGATTTGATATTTAATATAATTAAGAAATTATGGGGATTTTTCTGCTTTCAAAAAATCCCTCCCTATTTCCATTCCCTCGGTCCGATTTTGCCCATCAACGAACTTGACCGAGTTTTCTGTCCCTTGACTTTATGTATCAGTTTGGAAGAGATTTGTGCAGAATTATGGAAGTTACCATGTCCATAAAAAAGTGCTATAGGTATATAAATGAAGTTTTGCACTGGGTGTGGTTTTGGGTTCTAGGGGTCATGATCAGCGTAGATCTGCAAAAATATTTCAGAAATTCCGACATAGGGGAGAATATAATAGGTAGTATTTTTTACAAAATCTACCAAAAAAAGGCATAAAGTGAGTTAGCAAAATACAAAAAAAATGTACAATGCTGATTGTTCATCGATGAATTGCATTTGTTATGCAAGAAATAAAAGTGCATTTTAGAAGCGATTTAATTATGGTAAATAAGTCAGGATTGGTATATTAACGTTTAGAAAATTCAATAAATAGTATTATATTAATGTTATGTGTTAAAAGTGTTTAATTTAAAATGTTTTTTACAGAAAGATGCTGCAGTTTATATAATAAACCTCTGTAATTACTATAATTAATAATAGATCGTCTACTTCATTCAAAATAAGAACAATTCAAATAAATAAAACTCTAGATCTTACCTGAAGCTCTTATACAAAGTTAAAATTAAATTTACACTATGTGTAAGACTACTTAAAAGATGAAAACATTTAAAAGATGCTAAATTACTTTAATACCTTAGTACTTTCAACTATAAAAGACATTCCTCAGAGGAAAATGTTTTTGATCATTCCTCATTCATGATTGACAAAAATTGATTGGCATTGGATTGACATTTTCGAAATGTCAGAGGATCGTTTCTTTTTTTTTTTTTAGTTGAAAGTACTAAGGTATTAAAGTAATTTATCATCTTTTAAATGTTCTTTTAAGTAGTCTTACACATAGTGTAAATTTAAGTTTAACTTTTAAAGATGAATTATGCATTTCTATTTATTTATTTACTCTTATCCAAAGTTATACAGGGTAATCTGAGTAGGATTTCTTTTCATTTCTTCAAAAATGTAGTTACCGTATTTAATAGTGTATTATGCGCATTTGTTTTTTCATTTATTAAGAGTCATATATAGCGGGTGCGAAAAAAACGCTGGTTATTTAAATGCATTTATTGACATTAAATTTCCCTGGACAAAAATTAGAGTAATTAAAGTATAAATCTCTGCTTAAGAATTTTATAGCAATTAAAAAGATAAGTTGCAGCAAAATATTGTTATTAGTTAAGAGTCATCTTTAATAATGTTTGATCACAAACCCTTTTTAGTTTTCAGGAGTATATTTAGATTATATATAAAAAAAAAATACCGAGATCGCGTTAGTAGGATTTAAAAACTCTAATGGTATGTTATTCCTCTAAATTTAATGTCTACCGGTAAACTTATTATGTTATATATACTTATTTCACGGCACACACGGTGATATTAAGCGAGATTAATAATCTATATACGAATAGAAAATGTCTCTCTCAAAGTTATTTAGCCCTACAACAAAAAATCCCCCCAATAAAATTCTAAAAAATCTAGTCGTGCTTCAAAATGATCAAGATTGACAAGAATCACTCTAAGGCGAAATAGAATGATATAAAATTTCCCAGTATTGAACTTCTAAGGCAATAAGGCATAATTACAGTATTGCCACAGGAAACAGATGACAGCTGCACAACCAAATCCTTATTCAAACCGGATTTCATACTCTACTGAAATGAATTACCAATAATGACTATCTCTACTTCAGAGATAAAGCAGAGCTATTAGAGGTAATGTTATCAGTAAAAAAATAACATTAAAACAGCAGTTGACAACTGCATTCAAACACTAAGACGAACAAACTGAGTCAGCTCCTGTGTAAAAAATTTGACATTTTATAGGAGTACATCTCTTTCTTTCTTCTTAATGTATCTAAAATCTCTCATTGTGTAATACGCGTTTATGAATATGCTTAATTCTGTTAATGAAAAATTAATTTGTAGATCTAATAAGTGAGTTTGTATTCTGTAATATATTGATATATATTAACTCTGTTATTAAAATAGTTGGACCGAAAATTCGGTTTTCGTTTCTTTTTCGGCCCAAAATTAGAGTTTTGCCAAAAAAGAATTTTCGGCGAAAATTCTGTCGAAAGTTTGGTCGGGCCGAAACTATCTATATTCCAAAAATCTCGTTTCTTCTTTCGGAAATTCTTAACACTAGTCATTGATTTGAGCTGTATCGGCTCAAATGAGACACCCTTTTTTTACTGATACTAACTTCTTAGTTTAATACCATCAGTCATGACTGACGCCAGACGTGAATTCAAATTATAGAGAAAGCAATGCGTGTATGACTACACTAAAGGAACTTTTCACGTGCTCATTAAAAATTGCAGACTTAACAGTAATGGAAAAATTTTAGTTTCAAACCGCAGAAGTTTTCCAATAGTCTTTGAGAAAGTTATAGTATAACAGATCATCATATACAAATTAATTTTGAAAGATAAATCTAGGTGTATATACCTCAAAAACTTTTTAATTAGATGAAATTCGTATAATTAGAAAATTATTCCGTGACGTTGATGAATTAATTACATTTTATTTTATATAAAAATAAACAGTTTTGGTCAGAGGCACAGATAGCAAACTTGAGCCACACGTATAATTGATTAATAATTAAAACGTTTAATAAACATGTGTAGTTAATTAAAAATTATGTATATTTATGTATATATTAATTACATATAAAACAGTTTTTTTTTTCCCCTACATTTTCGTTTTTGTTATCGGCCGAAAAAAAAAATTCCGAAATTCAGTTTTGGTTTCGTTTTTGGTCTTAAAAACCTGTTTTTGTTGATCCTTAGTTATTAAATGTAGTGTAGGATAAACATAGTAAGCATAAGATAATTTATTTTACATTTAAGCAGTACTATGACTTAACGAATGATTTTTCTAGCTCTAGTCAAACACTTGGCTAATTATACACTGTAAAAAAAAATCTGTGAAGTTACTAAAGTTTTTCTAGGAAACTGGGATTCCTAGAACTTTTCATGTAACGACAACAACAAAATTTCATGTAACAGACACACTTTTGCGCCAAAAATCAAAAAATCTGTAAGGTTACTAAGAATTTTTTTGGAAACTGGGATTCCGAGAACTTTTCATGTAACTGCAGCCAGTGTTACAAATAAAAGTTTAGTAAGATTACTGAAATTTTAGCAGATTCATTTGTAAAGTTACAGATTTTTGTAGCTTTACAAAAACTAGTTTTGTAGATTTGCAGCTTTTTTCGTACAGTTACAGTTGAAAGTTTAGTAAGCATGTAACTTTACATCTGTAGAACTACAGATTTTTTTTTACAGTTTAGGAAGAGATGATGAACAAGGTAAGTGATATTTTTTTCCAACCTAAATATTAAAATATTCTTTGCTGTTTTTCATTTCACTAATACATATTAAAAAATTATATAACATTACGGACGGGTGCTAGGGTAATGGATTAAACAATTGGCTTGTTTTTCATATCATAAAACAGTTGGGTGAGTTTCGATTTTGTTTGTTTCTCTTCAGTTGGCATTTGATGTAGGATTTATTTTTTGTTATAATGGAAATAAATGTTTTCTTATTTCTTAAGCGGTTCTTACGCGCTGGAAAAAAGGTTTATTTTTTTTTCTGCAATAGAGTTTTCCGCTTTTGTTTTCCTTTTTCGTTCCATATTTCACATGCGAATAGTTTAAATCATTTTAAAAATAAGAGGTAGGTTTAATATTCGGAATAACAAACTCCAAATACAAAAAAATATTATTTATACTATTAATATTAAATAACAATAATCTGTATAGTGTGAAAGCATCGAAAATAAAATTACAAAAATCAAAGCGCACTTTACAAGGCTAGGTGGTATACTGCTGCATGTATTTTCTTTGACGAGTTAGGTATGTTAAACATATTGACGTAGCAATGATAGCAGGGCTCCCCTCACTGTAAAAAAAAAAAAAATCTCTAAAGTTACTAAAGTTTTTCTAGGAAACTGGGATTCCTAGAACTTTTTATGTAACGGCAACAACAAATATTCATGTAACAGACACAATTTTGCGCCGAAAATCGAAAAATCTGTAAGGTTACTAAGAATTTTTTAGGAAACTGGGATGCCTAGAACTTTTCATGTAACTACAGCCAGGTTTACAGATAAAATTTTAGTAAGATTACTGAAATTTTAATAGATTCATTTGTAAAGTTACAGATTTCTGTAGCTTTACAAAAACTAGTTTTGTAGATTTGCAGCTTTTTTTGTACAGTTACAGATGACAGTTTAGTAAGCATGTAATTTTACATCTGTAGAGCTACAGAATTTTTTTTACAGTGCAGTACATAAAGTAAATAAAAGTAAATAAAAATAAACTTTCCTTCTTTGATAATAGCTCAGATTTAGATGGAATTACTAGAGAATATATTGGTTCAAAATAAATTTGTCCAAGATCTCGACTAATCAAATTTTATTGCTTCTAAACCACAATTCCCTTTAAAAGAAAATTCGTTACAATAGCAAAAAGTAATTTTCAATATGGGATTTTTAGCTAACCTTTATTATAAATATCTTAGTTCCTTTCAATAAAATTTTAATAAATTTAATATCAAAAGTCCATTGTAAATGCAAAAAACTATTAAATGTATTTTTTCCTCAAAATCAAACACATCAACAACACATCATAAATACATCATGCAATACAAAATGAACACATTTCTTTGCTACACATTCCTTTACTGATCTATTTCAGTAAAGTTATGTGAAAAAAAAAAAAAAAAAAAAAACATAGCAGATGCGTCAAAAATTGTATAAAAAAGAACAATGCATAAATAATTGTTGTTTGTGTGAATCAAATCAGAGAGAGATAAAAAAAAAAAAAAAAAAATGGCTGTAGTTACAAAAGTTAGCGATAAAGAGCAATGACTTACATGATCTAAATATACGCAGATGAGGCCATCAATAAAACACCTGGACATGCATAAAATCTTAAATGGTTGCAAAAAGCATACTAGCATTACACGGATCAAGCGTATTTGATTAACCTTTTTCACATGAACTGGGAATCAGCAATTGAAGCACTCCGAAAATTTCACACATCGGATCATACAATCTCAAGACAAAACAAAAGGATTAGTGAAACTCATGGGATAATAAGGCTTTTTTTAAAAAACTGCCCCGTCATTTCTTTCTACTCAATTTATTTCAGTACTAGCTTCATTTTGACATATCTGATTCATATTTGGGCTCAATGCTCTGTATTCTTGATTTTTGGAAATACGAAATTTCAGAAGCGTTTCTCCACTTTGAAACAAATCTGACAACACACAGTACATGTTCCCCTGAATAAAATTATATATAATGTCAATATATATGTAAAAAATATGTGTCATCGATGTATAATTATGCGTATATAATTAATAATGTATACAGTTTTTGTTGGTGAAATTTTTGAGATATCTGTCATATATATATATATATATAACCATTAATTAAACATAACCTACCACCATCAAATATTATGAATTAAAGCTGTAAGTATAAAAAAAAATTAATTTATTATAAGAATTATTATGGAAGAAAAAGAAAAAAGTGGACACCGACAATAAATGGAAAAGCTTATACATTGAATTACGTTGTCAAGGGCACAGAATTCAATGATATAAGCAAAATGGCTGTTTTCTGTGAGAAAAATAAGCTAAAGCTAAAAATTATTTTCCCCTGTGCCCAAACAACCATTAAAATCAAGTGAATTGATTAAAAATGAAAACAGAATAGAAGCAAATAATATGAAATGGAAGAATCAATAAAACCCATTTAAATATTTATAGGATATAAAATATAAATAATAAACACCATGCCGATTAATATTTCAGTATTTTACAAATATCCACGCACATGGCTACCAGAATATCATAAAGATTAAGGTGAATAAAACAGTTAAGAAATCACAGTAATTGATACCAAAGGATGCAGTTAATACATTTTGAAATAAATTTTGAAATACCTTGTTAAATACATTTAATATAATATAAAATAAATAGATAGTAATTACATTATTTAAAATGCACTATTAAATTAATTAATAACTGTTTAACATTATCGTCAAAATTTAGCTAAAAATACCCCCTGGTGTAGTATATATATATATACCGGGTGTCCCAAAATGACAGATGGATTTTAAAAATGTATAACTTGCAAACGGTGACAGATATCTCAAAAGTTTTTGCAGGAGGGTTATGTAAGATGTCAGGAGTTTTCATGCTGCGATTTCTGTCTTAGTTACAAACAACAGCGATAGATGGCGCTGTAAGCAGTAGGCGCTAAATCCAAGCTCGATTTTTCGGCCTCTCTCTTCTCCCATACGAAAAAAAGAAGATTGTTTTGAATGGATACCGAAGTACCAAAAATCAGGTCAGGAATTAGCACCTATTTCTCGCAGCGCCATCTATTTTTTGAAATTCAAACTAAAATCAAGAATCCCAGTAAGAAAACTCCTGACATCTTACATAACCCTCCTGCAAGAATGTTTTAATATCTGTCACCGTTTGCAAGTTATTGAATTTTAAAATCCATCAGTCTTTTTTGGGACACCCGATATATACATACAGTGGGATTCATAAAGCTTATATCGAAATAATAGCTTATTTCCTTAAATATTGCCCCTAATCATACACTTCTAATTGCAAAGTTTCATAAAAAATGTGCAAAATATGGTGATGTAAGTCGCAACCGCATGGGGGGGGGGGTATTTCAGAAAGTACAAAAACTAAACTTTTATACGGCCCCCGTGGGGCAAAAGCATAGGAAAATTTTCCATATCCATTCCGAAACGCAAAAAGTTCCACCTTGATATCTTCAAAACTAACAAAGATATGCACGAAGAAAATTTTAAATTAATTATTTTTTTTTTAAGTTGGATAATTTAAAATCGTTATAACTGGAAATATTATTTGTCGAATTTTGTTCATTCAGAGAAAAACATAAGTTTATATTATAGCAGTTATTTAAGTATTAGTTAAAAAATTAAAATAATTAAAAAAAATAAAAAAAAGATGTAACTTATTTTTTTTTAAATCATATTTTCGGAAGTAATTTCTTTTTCATATTTGCCGAAACAAAATCGATGTAAAATAATCGAAAGAAACATGTTCCAAGTTTGTATCATTCGTTTTTAACGATTCTTGACATATAACAATTTAAAACCCAGAAATGGGCAAAAAAAACCTTCATGCAGAAAAACGCATTTAATGTTTTAAACAAAGTTTGTCTCCTAATTTAATGTAGAACAGTCTTTTAAAAAGTTACAAGGGCGTAAGTAACTCCTTCCTGTAGTTTAAACTTCTGATTCAGTTTAAATTTTGCCCTTTGCACCTTCTTTGTACTGTTTAAATGTCTCAGTTGGTTTAAACAAGGTTTTTCTAACCTGCAGATTTCAAGCTTTTTTATAAGTTTAGACCTCACAATGTCAGATGTTTTATTAGTATGGCCTGTTAAAAAATATGTTTATTCTGACGGGCCGGCCAATTTGAACGTTTGCCTACATTTTGCTGGTCCAGCCCGGTTAGAGGCTCCATTCCCAGCACGAGGCATATTTTCATTCACAACACTCGGCCCGGGACGGGACAATGCTTTATTTTTTTCTTAACCCTTATTATGCTAGCGATACCATTTGGTACCAGCAATCATTACTTTGAAAATACCTCTTTGCTGTTAAAAAAAAAAAAAAAAATATATATATATATATATATATATATATATATATATATATATATGATTTTCTGCTAACAGATAGCTCCTCTAGACTGCTTAATGAAGTAAGATAACCAGTCAAATAAACCTAATAACTGCTCGTTCTATGCTGTTAGTGTTAAGAAACTTTTGCGAGTGAAGACAGATGAAAAAAATGGCTGGTCGCAAAAGTGAGCATATTTTACGGAAATTTAAAATTTATAATTGAGTTAATTAAATATGGATTATTATTTATGTTTGAATGTCCTTCCTATAGACCACGTTTAAAAGAAAGTATCTCGTATTATAATGGGGAAATTTTGGATTTGAAATGTTGCGGTGTCAAATGGTACCGCTAGCCTTTTATGATAGCTTTCTATTAGTAAGATTGAATCTGTGTGTTTGTTCAATTCAGTCATGTTCTATGACTTTCGTTATAAATTGTAAGTTTTCTTTTTTGCGGGGACCGTCTTTCAAAATCAGTTAATAGTCCAGGCAATATAGACCGTATAGGGACTCTACCTAGCAAAATTAATGGTAGTACTGGAAATCGGCTTTCTAGATGTTTTTTGGGTCGCTGAATCCGAATTTGTAACTTCCCACCAAAATTCCCCCCCCCCCCCAAATTTTGGTAAAAAAAAACCCAAAAAGGTTTTTATTAAAAAAAACAATTTTTATATTGTTTTAGGGGAAAAGTATCTAAAAATTCGGAAAGTAGACAAAATTTGCAATAAATTAGATATATGACATTGTGACTTAGAATGAAGGGGAAGAGGGGATCTGCCTCGGAACATGCGCCGTAGTGCAGCGTGGACTAAGTTGCGCAATTCCACTTAACCACTCACACGTTTACATTAGATCTCCCATCTTGCAGCCGAACTTTCTCTATAAGGTTTACTTTAAGTTTTTTGGGTCGCAGAATCCGAATTTTTAACTTACCCCCCAAAATTCCCCCCCCCCAAATAGCTAATTTTAATTTAAATTTCTTATTGTTTTAGGGGAAAAGCATTACGAAATTCAAAAACTAGACAAAATTTGCAACAAATAGGATATATGACATTATGACGTAGGATAAACGGGGAGAGATGGGGCTGCATCGGAACATTCCCCGCGCGCTTTTCTCAAAAACCAAATTTTTTCAAAAAATCAATTTTATTTTTTTTTTTATTATTATTATTATTATTTTTTTTTTTGGGGGGGGGGGGTTGCCGGGTGAAATTTTGGTGGGAAGTTACAAATTCGGATTCAGCGACCCAAAAAACATCTAGAAAGCGGATTTCCAGTAATACCATTAATTTTGCTAGATAAAATCCCCTATTGCCTGGACTTCATCATTTAGTGCACGTAGGCCGCAGTGCATGTTCCGAGGCAGACGTCACCCTCCCCGTTCATCTTAATTCATAATGTCATATATCTTATTTGTTGCAAATTTTGTCTAGTTTCTGAATTTTGTAATGCTTTTCCCCTAAAACAATAAGAAATTTAAGTTAAAAACAACTATTTGAGGGGGAAATTTTGGGGGGAAAGTTACAAATTTGGATTCTGAGACCCTAAAATCTTAAAGTAAACTTTATAGAAAAAGTTCGGAGGGGAGATGGGAGGGCGAATGTAAACGTGTGAGTGGTTAAATGGAATTGCGCAACTTAGTTTACGGAGCACCGTGCGCATGTTCCGAGGCAGATCCCGCCTTCCCCTTCATTCTAAGTCATAATGTCATATATCTAATTTGTTGGACATTTTGTCTACTTTCTGAATTTCTAGGTACTTTTTCTCTAAAACAATAACAAAATTGATTTTTTGAATAAAAACTTTTTTTTTTTTTTTGGGGGGGGGGGGCTTTTTACCAAAGTTTGGGGCGGTTGCCGGGAGAGTGGGAAGTTACAAATTCGGATTCAGGGACCCCAAAAACATCTAGAAAGCCGATTTCCAGTACTACCATTAATTTTGCTAGGTAAAATTCTCTATTGCCTGGACTATAATACCGGATGATTCAAAATAAATGTTACGTCGCATTTTCCTAAGCAGCTGATGATAGAAACAAACTTCCAATTGCAGGAAGTATTCAAATAATTTACGAATTTTAGATATGGTATTAATTTTTTGAGGGGCTGTATACATATTAAAATACGAAATTTAATTTTATACTCTGACAAACGCAAAAGTAAATATTTTATACTTCCATGATTAAAACTAACCGAGTTATTATGCTATAAAATTTACAAAATTTCGGAGCTTTCCGGAACTAGAAGAAAGAAAGAGAGAGGAAGACGAATTTTTAGTGACAGAGAGCTCCAACATTTCGTAAGTTTTAAAGCATAATAACTCGGTGAGTTTTGGTCAGCAAAGAAGGGAATTTTTAATGTTCTATTTGTCAGAGTATACATAAATGGTTTTCTAAATGTAACTTACATGACCACAATGACCGTATAAAAATTAAATTTCGTATTTTATTATGTATATCTCAAGACCAAATACAATATCTAAAGTCTGTACTTGATTAACATAATTTTTGTACTTGTAAGTTTGTTTCTATCATCAGCGGTTTGGGATATAGTCGACATTAAATCTATTTTGAATATCCCTGTATAGTCGATACTGTTTTTATTTTAGAATTTTTTTTTTAATTCTTAGTATAAATATATTACTGTAACCTTCATGTATTGAATCTTAAATATTAATTTTAACGTCATTTTATGTATATGTTACCGTTAAAGCAAGAATTAAGGGTAAAACTAGGTTTAACCGGTTAAAGTGCGGAATTACCCAGGCCTTGAGGATAAAGCCCGGAGAGTTTCCAACGCTTCCATCTTTAACCGGTTAAAGCTAGGTCTAACCAATCTTGGTCGTCGAAAGCCTTAATTTATTATAAAACATCTTTATGGAAATATATTAAAACCTTGTAATCAGAAAAATTTTGTATGTATCTTTGTTGCAGAAACTGAATAGAAAAAATTGAGTAATTTAAGAATTTGAATACAGAAACTGAAAAAAAAATGAAAATATCAGTACTTTAAGAATAGAATTTGCACAAAAATTTACACAAGAATTTAAAAATTAGTTCATGAATAACGTTTAAAGAGTGATTTAATTACCCGAGTGAAAAGAAGGGTCATGTGTTTCACGCGTATCTGTGTATGTGGATTTCTTTATACCCTCGAAACATCCCAACGGTTGGAGGGATTTTAATGAATGAGTTCTCTATCAATTCGTCTTAACGGCCCAATGGTTATAGGCTAGGTTTTGTTTTTATAAATTCAAAATTGCGGCCGTAAAATACAAAATGGTGGTAGTGACGAAAATAAAATTTACGCACCCTATTGAGTGGCATACCATTGGATAGGTCTTTCAAAAAAGAAGACGATGTTTTATTAACTATTTTATAGTCAGAAGCTCCGTTAAAATATAATACTACATGGAAGTTGTGTAGGTAGGATCTCTATCTTTACTGCTTCTCTAACCATCATAGACATCTTAGACCTCATCAAAGCAGTGTTTATAGGTAAGAACTAACAATTAAACACAACTTAAAAGTCATCAATGCAAATAAATGAAAAAAATAGGTAAGTAATATAAACAAGTAATATAAAGAAAAAAAAATTAATGTCAATTCCTACTTAGGTCAATAAGAGAATTTTTTTTCTCCCATTCTTCTTTTCTCTTGAGTGTCGCTTAAAATGCCTTGATCAAGAAGAGGGCTCTCTCGTATTGAAAATTAATTTAATTTAATTTAATTAATGAATTAATATTTGAAAAAACTGGGTTATCATCAAGTGTCATCCACTACAAGTTAAAAAAAAATATTTGAGCCTGATTGGATGAATAATAAGTATTTTATTAACGATTGAAAATTTGAACAAGATATATATAGCGAGAGTGTGGGCTAATAGTAGGATTTGAAAAAAAAAAAAATAGTTTCACATTGATGAGAAATAATTAATTAGTTCGCTTTTTACGCAGTCGGGTTTTTTGATTTTATAAATTTAATTGTTTTCATCTTATTTTATTTTTTTTTTATCAACATTATCCTTTGTTTTCATTGTTACTCAAAATTCAACACTTTAACCATGCATTTTACACAACTGATGCACCTTAACAAATGTTATCAATCAGTATTTACTGCTTAAAAGTCGATATTATTACTACTTATTTTAATAATAATCTAATAATAAGAATTTGAATGCAGAAACTGAAAAGAAAAGAAAAGTTCAGTACTTTAAGAGCAGAATTTACACATGAGTTTACACAAGAATTTAAAAATTAGTCAATGAATAATGTGTAAAGAGTGATTTAGTTTTCATCTTTTATTTGTATTTTAGATAACATTAACCTTTTTTTTCAATATTACTACAGATTCCTCGCTTTAACCATGCATTTTAAACAACTGATGCACCTTAACAAATCTTATCAATAAGTATTCAGTGCTTAAAATTCGATATTATTACTACTTATTTTAATAATAAACTTATCAAACTAATCAACTTATCAAATGGTTTAATCTTATAAACGAATAATAATATATGGGTTATATGTGCCAGTAATGGATATTCTTAAGGAATTTCTTTAAATTTATTTTTCAATTAATACTTATAGTTATTATATTCTGTATTTTTCAATATTATATTAATATACAAACAATACTTAATCATTCTCATAGGTTCATTTCTCAATATGGATCAAAATTTAATTGTAAATAACAGAAATATATCGAAACGCTCAAAAGTATTGGAACAGAGAATGTCCATTACTCGACACCCTCACAAAAATAATACATATAATTGTTTTAATAAGTGTATTTAATATCAGAATTTAATAATTTCGGCCTTTAACCGACCAAGTTTGGTTAGACTAGATTTAACCGGTTAAAGATGGAAGCGTTGGGATTCCTTCGGCCTTTATCCGCATGACCTGGGTAATCCGCATTTTAACCGGTTAAATCTAGATTTACTCTTAATTCTTGTTTTAGCCGTAACATATATAAGTGATTTTTTTCTAGACATTTAACACTTGAAAAAGCACATCAACTATTTGACGAACTAGATTCTGATATTGATATATAAATGTGATTCACAATGTAACTTGAGTTTCATATGATTTTTTAATATTTTTTCCAGCGCGTCTGATGAGTTAAGATTTTACAAAATAAACCATCTCGTACGAATCACTTCACAAAGGCGTCATTGTTCTGCTGCGTATTACAAAAGCGAGAACGTACAGAATATGCAAAACGAAATGCAGGACTCTGTGTTGGTTGTTTTTTTTTTCTTAGTTTTCATACAAATATATAATTTAATTTGAATTTTTAATAAAAGCAATTTTACAGGGGAATAAAATACAATCTGTTCTTAATAAAAACGTTTTTTCTACTCTAAATCAAAATTTTGAAAAAAAAAAACCAGTCACTTCCAAAAATGGTAGTATACGAACCTAACCGTACCGTATGGTACCAGAAGTTTCTGACTAAAATTCTTTAACTTAAATAAAACACACACACACACACACAAAAAAAAAAAGTTTTGCGCTATTCCAAGATAAGCAAGAAACATACACTAAAAAGTAAAATAAAAAAAGGGAAAAAAATAATTCAGGCACTGCCGGGTTAAAGCTCGGAACGAACGTGCCTAGACCTCACTCTTTACGGGGAAATCTGGACTCAGGATTTAATTATTTGTGAAGCATCGGGCACGGTCGAGTTCGATGTAACCTATTTTTCCACAACTAGTCGGGGCTGATTGCATGCTCTTAGTTCTGTATCGGCCAAAATATTGCTACCGGTCTCTACCAAGCCCGTATGAAAATCATTGTCTCGGCGTGGCATAGTCCGTACAAAAATCTGTAAAATTTGGCCCGGGGCAGACATTTTTGCAAAGAGATACATAATTTTAAATATTCATTATTCTACAATTAAGGTTTAAAATTTATTCTTTTTAAAGAATAGTAGATTTCTAGGAGATAAAATACAATAAAACCCGTGTAAAAGAACTTACCTATGACGGAATCCTGTATTGAAATGGAAAACTGTGTTGATACAAGCAAAATGAATATAATAAATTGTGAGAAAAGAATAGAATTCATTTACACCTAATAAGGATGAAACTTGTCCATAACGCGTTTTTTATGCATTTTTATTCCAACTTAGAAGATTTTACTGAATTGCATTTTTTAGTCTCCAATACATGGAATAAGGATTAACGATATTAATGATAACTGAGGCATTTACATACAAATAGACATTCATTAAAAAAATTAATATCACATCCTAGGACGATTCTTTAAAAATGAAGATTATAAACATGAAAAAAATGCTAAAATAAGTATTTTTGCTCAGAACTTCTCGTACGAAGGCTCACGCCGAGATTTTAACTTTTTTACCGTGTGGGGGAGCTATTGGGACAAACTTGTAGCATTTATACCGCGCGGGCCGAACTTTTTTTTATGGGTCGTACCGGACTCGGGGCTTGAAATTTCATCCCGTTCCGACATCTAGTTCATATTTCGCTAGCACATTTAACGTAAAATCTATACACTGATACGTTTATATCCAAAAGGAGGCGCACTTTCTTAAATCGCCTTTTAATAGCGTATAAATTGTGTTTGATCCCTATCATTCAATTCAAATGCATTAATTTCGCGTTGCACAGAGGTATGCTTAAGTGGTGTAAGTCACGAATTTTGGATTTTAATATCTTTGTTGAGTTTTGCAGATATCAAGATGCTTTTCTGATTATTTCAGAAATAGATAATGAACATTTTCCAATTTGGAAATTTTACCCCAAGTGTTCCGAATAAAAATTTAGTTTTGGTATTTTCTCAAATAGACTCTCATGGAGTTACAACTTATCTCATTGAATTTTTCACCTTTTTTAAAGAAACTTTACAATTTAAAATATAAGTCTAGGATCAATATTTAAGGAAATAATAATTGGATAATAAGGATATTGTTTTGAACTTTGTGAATCACACTGTGTATGTGGAAACATAGATCTGCCCTTTGAGAAACGGTAATTAAATAATATAAACTACCCTTTTTTATTAGCAATAATAAAAATCTACTACAGATTTATACATATTGCAATATCACTTACTTTTATTAATCTAAGGAGTTTTTACTTTTATTTTTTATAAAAATATTTAATAAATGCATTTCGTTAATAAATATTTTAATTTAAGAACCTTATGCAATGCGTTCTTACTAGTTTAATTTTTAAAAATAGTTTATTAATTCTCATTAATAGAAAAATCAGAGCATTCAATTTTTTTTCTTTCTATGTATCTTTTGGAAAATACCGAATTATTTGCTTCAGGCAAAATGTTATCTTTGAAACTAATTATTGTTTTATCAGAAAAAGTGAGACCTTTCTTTTTTTAGTACATCGAAACAAACAAGTTCTAATTCCAAATTCCCATGAAACCTTTAAGAAATCGGTATCATAGAAATCTATACAAACAAATTGTTGAAGTGTCTGATGAATTGAATGATTATAATTGGAGCATTTTTTTTTTAGAAAAACTAATTAGCGATTATTTTTTATGAAACTTTCATGAAACGAGACAAAATCAAAACACTTTTTGAATCATTCAATGGCTTACTACTGTAAGCCATTGTAGTATATTGTTATTATATGATGTTAATTTTTAGAAATGCTCAGTAAGGTATATTACGTTTGCATTCTTTTTTTTAGCTTTTTATAAAGCGGATTCTTAACATATATTTTGTAAAAATAATGCAGTATTATAGACAGTTTTTCAAATATGAACTGGGCTCTAAAAGTTAAGGTACAAGGACTGGATGCATTCGATTGCACACGTTTTGTCGAATATACCAATATTATTGACGAATTGTTCTTGAAAATCTAGGATGTAAAGAACATGTTTAATTTTATATTTCTCGGTGAAGATTTATCGGGGGATACAATTAGTGGGCTAATAATAAATTTAATAATAAAATAATATTTGCGATCACCTATATAAGAGAAAAGGCTGGAAATGTTTTGTCACTGTCGTAAATGACTATTTTGATCCTCTTCAACGTTCGTATGCATTTGTGTAAGCATAGCACTCATATTCGTTAAGATGTTAACGTTTTTGTGAAAAATTCAAAAGTTTTTTGTTTATAGCATACAGAGTTTTCAACCAAGTTTAACACAAATTTTCGAAAACTTGTCAAAGAATAGTAGCAACAATATACTGCAATTAAAACATGAATATATTGAATATTTGAAGAGATATGGTCATTTTTACGAGATAATTTTTAACTGCGCTTGCGCGAAAGATTTCAAAATTTTTATTTCATATTTTGGTAATCAGTATTTTCGGTCAACTACTATAAAAAGTCCAGCCAAATGTTGTGAAAACTTAGAAAGATAAGAAAGATATAATGAGCTAATTGAACAGTTCTATAAAATCCCTTATAATAAAGCTATTTTTAGGAAGCAACTCACTATATCGACCCTATCTTTGTGAATTTTCGCGATATTTGACATGACATTTACATAAGTTGCCCTAAATAGCTGACTACCAAATTATATAATAAAAATTTTAGGATATTCCACGCATGCACAGTAGGGTGGAACTTAAGTATAGGGTAAAAAAAAAAAAAAACTTTTTTATTTTAATGTGTAATAGTGAAAACTTTTTTTTCCTTTTTGGATGTCTAAACTTTTGGCTGAAAAGGTTTTTTAAATTAAGTTGTTTTCTGGTTCTTCAAGGAGGTCAAAGTTTTGAAATTTCAGTATAAAGTAACTGAAAGTAAACAACGTAGCTGTTAGCTCATATCTACTTTTATTTAGCAAATACTATCCAGAAGTCACCACGAGGAGGTGGTTAAATATCGACTTCCACCCTCCTTACCTCCCTTTGTTATGAATTAATTAAACTGGATATTCAACCTACTGTCTTTTTAGGCAAACTTTGTCATTACATTGTGGGAATTCAACTTTCCCAAGATTAAGCCGTCTTTTGCTTAATATTTAAAGACGGTTGACGCAGCTCGCGGGAAAATTTTGACACACATTTCCACTGTTTGAGTATGACAAGGAAAATCTAAAATTCAGGTGTATCCCCTGTTTGTACTTTTTTAAGTTCTTCATCCGATCAGACCGTCAAGATAGGATCAATGTTTTTATAGTCTATAATTTCAATATGTTCGCATTTTTTCAAGTCGCTTTCCTACTGGTCCAGAAAATCCTTTTGTACCCGTAGTTTTTCAGCAAGATGTTGAAATAAGTATCTAAGAAAAAAGTTCATTTGCATGTAATAATCAAATTATTCATTATAAAGTTTTTAGGGTATTGCTTCTGATGTTTTAACAACTCCAGATTTGCATTCTGCATTAAAGGCGTTTCCGTTTCACCTAATAACTCTCAAACTTGAAATGTCTGTATTATTATTTTGAAAATGCACCAAAATTGCAGTGGCTATATTAATATAAGAAGAAGATGTCAATGAAATATTACCAATATATTTTTATCCTGGTTTTTGAACTGAGACCAGACGTTCGTCTTTAATGATTCTTTATACTTTTTCCCCTCTGCTTCAGTTATCATAGCGTTATCCTTTCTGCCATAAAAATACTATCCTTCTAAAATTATCTCATTTCGTCTTTCCTATTCGTTCAAATTCTCCCTTTTCTTTTCTCTTTGTCATCTTCAAGTCCTTCTTTCAGTTACCTTTTCTTTATTATCATCAGAAATACCCATATCTTCTAAGGTGCCATTTGCAATAATATTTGCAGTTCTGTCTAATACTCCGGTTCTTTCACTGTGTTGATTATCAAATTCAGGTTTAGAAAAACAACCGATTGAACTATTTCCTTCCGAACTGTTTTTTACACTTGACGATCATTCAATCAAAACATCATTTTTTTGTTTTAAAATAACTTTTTTCCTTGATATTTCCATTTCCAGTCTTGCTACACATTTTTTGTAGTTTTTATATCTATTGATCCTATTGTCATCACCCCATCTCTCTTTGGTCTTTGAGAAAGTGACGTTCTTGTTCTGATACACGATAATATTTAGTGCTTTTACACAAAGAAATGTTTTTTACAGAATTACCTAACATTTTGCAATTTTATATTGGATGTGGGATTATTCTTTCTAATCTTAATATTTTTCTTCAAATTTTGACATTTCTCGCACTAGTCTCTAATCATTTTTTATGATTTGTGTATCAGAAACCGTTGGAATTGAAGGTCTCAGCAATACACTTTTAATTGTATCATCAACAGCTTTAGATATTTTAGAAATAGTGTGTACCAGATTCCAGCTGTCAGATTTTAAGTTAAATTGAACCCAAAAATTATGTTTCATAACTTCTTCATATGTTCGCCAAAGATGACAGTCTAATGTTAATTGTTTTGGTTCACGAAATACAGGACACTTCAACAATTATCTAGATTTAGGTACGTTAACAGACTTTGTAACTTTTGACACCGAATGTTTATCGCAAAATAATTAAAGAAACTGTTAACACCCGTTAAATCGGACTAACTTGTTATGTGTTGCAGCCAAATAAATCAGAGTCAACGAAAGCCGACGCCCACAACGCTGGCTTCTAAAAAAGTCAAATAAAGTGGGGCTAACTTTTCTAAGGCACTCAAACTAAATTATTCTCTTTATTACAGGATATTAACACTTAATTAATTTAATTTTGCAAAATATAAATTTAACAATAAACTTAAAAAACTTTTCATGCAATTATTGGCTTTTTTTTGTTTTTTATGGAAAATCAGGCGCTTTGAGGAACCGGAAAATATCATTTTAAAATTAAAAGAAAAATATTTTCTTTTTATGGAGTTAAAAAGGAAAAAAATAATCACTATTAGAATATAAAATTCGAAACTTCGTTTTTTAGTTCCACCCTAATACACAGTTAAAAATTATTTCATGCAAATGCCCATATCTCATCAAATACTCAATATATTCATGTTTTAATTGCAGTATACTGTTGCTAATGTTTTTTGTCAGGTTTTTGAAAATTTGTGTTAAATTTGGTTGAAAACTCTGTATGCTACAAACAAAAAACTTTTGTATTTTTCAAAAAAGCGTTAACATTTTCACGAATATGAGCGCTATGCTTACACAAATGCATACAAATGTTGCACAGGACCCAAATAGTCATTTACCACAGTGACAAACCCTTTCCAGCCTTTTCTGTTACATAGGTGATAGAAAATATTAATTTATAATTAAATTTATTAGTAGCCCTCGAATTGTACCCTCGATAAATTTTCACCGAGAAATATAAAATCAAACATGCTCTTTACATCCTAGAAGTTCAAGAACAATTCGTCAATAATGTTGGTATATTCGACAAAACGTGTGCAATCGAAAGCATCCAGTCTCTGTACCTTAACTTTTGGAGGCCAGTGTACTTTGTAGGTTCGCAGTGAGCGGCGATGACATCCTTGCAGTGGTCCGGTATGGAAGAAATCAAATTAGGGATACAATCGTGCCAAATTTCAATCCACCAAACCTTAATATTACTTCCCTTTATTTTAATATTGGTAGCCTGCTGCGTTTTAGCAATTTTAGTACCGATTACAAGCCAACCATTTTGAATGGGATTGACAGCAGGACTATTCTTAGGCCAGACCATAGCTTTAATAATACATTTTTCAGATAGTGATGCACTAAAAGTGAGAAATAGATGAAAAATTACTTTATTAGTATATTTTAGGTTGTGGAGATAAAAACTGGTAGATGCCACAACAAAATTATTTACCTATGAATTCGATTCTATTTACCAATTTCGATATATAACAGGGTACTAAGTCTTGTTGAAAAATCCACTTTTCTGCAATTTTGAAATTTTGAGATGTCATTAAACACTCATTTAAGATGTCGGTAAACACTGATGTTTAATAATATTTTCAGTCGTCCAAACCCTTTTCTGAATATGTTTTCCAGACTACTTGAACTATTTTGAATTTCAGGATCAGAGAAACACTGTCTTGATGATATGCGTCACTTTTTTATCTCCTAACGTACCCCTTTGCTGCCGATCCATGGTGCTTGAGTTTAAATTTGTGCGAAACAATTACGGAGTCCTACTGATCCCTTGCCCATGAAACATGTTTTTGCACCTAGAAAAGTTACTTGTGCATATTATTTTTGCAAGTAAATGCTTTTTTGGCGTGCGATAATTACGCAAACCACATTATGTTAACAGTATTTGGACAGTTCATGCACTTATAGTATCACCAAAGGCCTTTTAAAATTTAACTTTTAAATTAACAGAACTTGTTGGAAGTAATGGAGACACATCTCGTTCAGATATAGGTTTTCAGACGTTATTACACTCTTTTGGCCTCATCTTCTATTCTCTAGTCATCCCCAGTTAAAAGCTTCCAATCAATCACTCTAGCAATTGTAGATTGACGGAATTCTAATATTTTGGTGATTACACATCTGGTAAATCCTTTTTTACTTAAAGCAACTGCCATACTTTTTTCCAAGATATCAATCGAAAGATAGGCACTATGCTTTCGCAGACTTACAAAATCACGAGAATTGGTCATTCTATCATTTTACGCTCTATTTTAAAAACTATATGATGCATTACATCACACTTGTTGCATTACGTAATAGTGACGTTTAAAGATGTCATACGTTGGCTTGAAGCAACTAAATTAATTTTAGACAAACATAACAGTGCATTAAAACAGCAAAATTTGTATTTTTTTTTTAGGTGATGTAATTTATTTTTCCGCCATTATATGTATTACAAAGTGCAATTCACCTTCAGAAAAGCACATAGTTCTGCGTTAAGAGTATAGAAAATTAAACTGCAATGAACATACACAAAAAAGTTTTACAGAAAAAAAGAACAAACAAACACAAACAAAAAGTGCTTGTTTGAAAAAAATGGGTTACTTTCGAAGACAAAATTAATTTATCTGACTAAATTTTCTTCTGTTTTTGTTAAGTAAAAATAAATCACAAATATTTTCCTGAAAAATCCTACACTAAAACAATATCCTAAAATTAAAAAAAAGAGCAAACAAACACAAACAAAAAGTTCTAGTTTGAAAAAAGGGTTAATTTCTAAGACAAAATAATTTTTTCTGAATAAATTTTCTGCTGTTTTCTGCTGTTTTGATTAAGTAAAAATAAATCACATATATTTTCCTGAAATATCCATACTTTCTGGATTTATAAAATCAAAACTCACATTGATGAAGTTAAGCAATTATTATAAAACAATTATTAAAATCTATGTTTCAGCATTTTCAGTTACAAAATTAATTTATTTTTAGGCTGTAAATATTTACCAAAACATTATTTTATCTAATTAAATTAGTATCCATATTGAATTTCTAACAATCATCCAAACATTGATTTTGGTTTTGAGGCTATCAGAAAAAAAAAGATAAAATTAATGTCTCAATGTTAGTACAATCTATAGTTATTCCAACAGGTAATTTTTCTAAATAATTCGTGTAAACATCATTATTGTTATTTTAAAAGGAAAGTGTATTCAGCAATGATACATATTTTAATTTAACTATTTCGAGCGAATTATAATTACATTCTGTCACTTCATGATTTCAAATGTAAATCAATAAAATTAATGTTTTCATTCCTCAAATTCAATATTTTGTTTTAACACTTCATAATTATAAAGGCTTCTGAAGCAGTAAACAATTGAATTTTTCATTTGCGAAGTAAACCTCAATTTAAACGCTCAGAGGATAATGTAAAAGTGTTATTAAACATATTTTCAGATGATTTGTTCAAATATTAATTGCGGATATTATGTTTTTTTTCGCGCATATATCTTTTCTTAAAATATAAGTTAAGGAAATATTTTAGATATGAAATGATTTATACAAAAAGTATAATAAAAATTACACAATTACAGTTAAAAATGAGCATACAATATTAATTGTGGTTTCATTTTGCATGTTCCTATAACTGTGCGAAAGTCTAAAAATCCTAATTCAGGAAATTTTTAATGAATCACAATTAAAAACCCATCACAAGAAAGGATTTAATAACATTATTTTTCAATTATTAACATGATTTCATCATGTAAATATTGAAATGGCTTTGTAGAAATTACGTAATTTTCCTGTGGTTAGTGTATGCTATAGCATATTATTTGAGAGTTAAGTAACCCCTTTAGATCTATTAGAACTTTAAAAAATACGCAAAAAGTTGAAAATAATAACATAAAGCGATTTATATGTATTATTAATTACAAAATACTGCTAAACTTAATAGCATCATTATACGAGCGTATAAACGGAAGTTTCATTCATATATGTGATTGAAGTATGATAACATGATAAGACGTAAATATGTAGTTAGTAGGGATTTCTGGTTATGATTCTACCACTAAAATATGTTTTTCATTTAATTTGGCAAAAAATGAGCAGGAACTGCATACTTCTTAATAAAAGGCTAATTCTAAAACGTATTGGGTGTAAGGCGTAAAACTCAGGAAATTTGCTTTGACCATATGTATACCCCCGAGACGTCGATATAAACCAGGTCTACAACCTCCTTAAACTGTTCATTGAAGGGTGCATAGATTAAGAAAATGGAGTCCTATGTTAGGCGCCCTCCTGACTCAAAATAAATCACTCGGATGAGTGTGACTCATGATATATACTAAAAACGAAATATCTGTAACAACAACATGTAGAGATTAACAGTATCTTAAAGAATATTAATATATTAGTATGTTTTAAGTTTTTTTAATTAATCCAAATTTATAACAACAAGTATAATAATCACTTATAAACAGATTAAGGTTAATAATGCTATAAAAAGTGATAAAATATCTTTGTTAAGATTGACGATCGTTTCATCGCACAAACGACGACATTTTCAAAATCATTTACGATAGAAAATATTTTTACATAATTTAAAAACAATAAACATAGTAAACAATGTCACGAGGCATGATGCATAATGAAAAAATATTGCAAACATAAAATTAAATTAGCTATTTGCGAGCGTGGATTAATTTTCAATTATTTTTTTTAAACAAAATTAATCCACGCTTGCAAATAGCTAAATTAATTTTGATTTTATTTTATGTTTGCAATGTTTTTCATTATGCATCATGTCTCTTGATATTGTTTGCTATGTTTATTGTTTTTAAATTATGTAAAAATATTTTCTATCGTAAATGATTTTGAAAATGTGTCCGTTTGTGCGAAGAAACGATCGTCAATCTTAATAAAGATATTTTATCACTTTTTTTAGCATTATTAACTTAATCCAAATTTGTATTTATTATTTTATAATATTATAATTAGAGCGGTCAGTGGCGACTAAAATGTCTAGGTAATCGAGGTTTGAGATGAAATTACAATATAGGACAATGCTATTTATAATAAAATGAATAATGAATTGTCTGCTCTGGGATATTTTGCTACGATCTGAGCCGCAGCATGAGCCTGTTCATGATATTGGCTATACTATCACGTCGAGATGAAAAATGGTGCCAATTAAAGCTTATACGAAGTATTTCAGAAATATTTTTTCCGACTTGGTATATCCTGGAAGGATCCTCCGGTAGTCTCTGATTTATCACAGAATAAGATGACTATTGAAACCAAACTATTGTATGGTACTATTGTATGGTACTATTGAAACTCAATAAACATATTTTACAGAACATTATTCTATATATTACAACGTGATTGAGATTCAAGATGAATTGTACAAACATATTTTAAAAATTACTTATACAATTACTGTCCTGTTTTGGCATATTTGGGCAATTAACAACCAGAAGAGGTCGCAAATTATCATTTTTGGCGGTTCAATTAAATCATTGAGTTTCCGAATGAAAGTTCTACATGTTATAGATCTCTGTTGGAGTAATACAAATATTTCACTCTCCGCTCAATACCTTACTACGATATGAGTAAAACGGATGTTAATTTTTCCGTTTGGCTCCACTAACACGAGTTTCGTCGTAGAATTTTAGCACATTAAAGATATAGATTTGCAGAATACAAATATTACAATCCGCCTTGTTATAAAATGTACGATATGAGAAGAAGAAGGCAACTCTTCGTAATTTTTGAAATACTAACACGTCGTCGTGTTTCGGAATGAAAATCTAGCATATTGTAAACCTAAAGTAATGCAATAGAAATATATCACCCTCCTCTGTTATATGTTTGTACAATATGAGCAGAAGGGGTCAACAGTTCGATGTCGATTACTTCAATAAAATTATTTGAGTCTACTTCATAATATCTTGTTACAAATAGAGCAGAATAGGCGCCCATGCGTTATTTTCGCATTGCTATCACGTCGTCCAGTTTCTCGGAATGAACTTTGAACAAATTTTACATATAAATCAGCTTAATGCAAATACATTAATCTGACTCGTGATAGCTCAGAACGGAACACATTTTGTTATTTATTAAACGCAATGAGCTGTTCTTACAGCCAAGATAAAGGATTGGCTGATCGTGTCATACCAAGTTATCACGATGAGGCTGAAATATTTGTATTGGGCTAGTCGGTATTCACAACATGTTAAATTTTATTTCTTAAACTGGATAACATGTTAACACCGCCAAAAGTGGGGTTTTGGGTCCCCCTTCTGCTCATATTGTACCCCTATATACCGCCGCAGATCAGTCATTGTTTAAACCAGCCTTAATAATCTCCTCCTACATAATTAATTCATTTCGAAACTCGTTCGCATTTTAATACATAGGACATTAAAATGTAATTTATTATGTTTATTATATATGAATTGCACTATATTATATTATTTTCTGCCATAAATTTTAGCCTGTCAGATGGTTCAACTAGTATATGTCCAAGCATGCCAAAATATTTCTAAATTATTTTATTTAAGATTTAATTTAGTGCCAAATTCGAACCTCGCTGGCGTGATAGTAACACAAAATTGACTAATTGGTGCACGCTACTGACCATATCGTACTATGATATGCCAAATGAGACCAGTGAGTTTTTCATGTACCCTTAATAATTATTGTATTATATCATAATTCCATTTGAAAACTCGATGACATAGTCATTTTGTACGCAGCGACCTAGTCTATAATATCTCATCAAAAACAAGTCATTATATATCGCCAAGCTACAAATCCAAAACGCCAGGAGAAAACTGGAGGTATATAAATGTACATACTCCGAGTACTGTGTAAAACCTATCACTACACTCATAATGGTTCCAAGGAACTCGGAGTGAGGTACATGTGGAAACCGCTTTGTGACCTGCAGGCGTATATAATGTACGCAGGCCCATATGATTGAAATCTTCAAAAGGTTACTTATTGAATTGCTAGAATTATCAAAGAATATCTGCATAGATTTTTCCTATAACAATAAAATATTTTTATATTTTTATAACTTAATTATAAATTATTAAATCAATTAAGGAATTTTCCCGTAAGGCTGGCGACGTTGATTAAATCGCCCGGTATCCTTTACGGTTGGCATACGAACTACGACAAAAATAGAGTTAAACACGTACAAACCACGATTGCTATAAAATTCACACTGATTGTAAAGCTGCAAAAAAGAAGTACTTTAAACACTGAAAATTAGAACCTAAAATTTAAATAAGAAATGAAGTCTGTAATAGATATATATATTTTTTAAATGAGCTTTTTTCTAGTAAACTAATACGATACAAGTTATTTTTTTAAATATTTGTTTGAATTCATTTAATGAAACATGAAATCAGTTGTCAGCTGTCTCGAACACGGTGGATGCAGCGACAAAGGTCTCAACATAACACAGTCAAAGCGAAATGAACAGTATCATGATAACGAATATTACAGCGATTACGGTGGCAGTTATCCTGAATTGATATATCGTCCATTTACATTTTCCCTTTGGAGATGGAATGTAAAAAATGAAATTACTAAAATATGTTCTAAATTATAACAGTCCATAAGTTTCATGCATTTAAGATTTTTAGAGCATGCCTGAAAACAAATATTAAACTCATAATTGAACATTTTAAACGTCCGTGTCATGGTGACATGCCTCAATTTATCCCGAAATCCTGTCTAAATGTTATCCCGCCTGTAAGTAAAAAGCTCTATCGATTGTCCATGATATTGCCTAGTTTTATTATTATTATTATTTAATGCAATGTTTCTATAACTGCTTAAATAGAACGAAATTGGAATTAAAAGTATCATACTTTGCAAAGTCCTGGAAGAAAAATTGAAACATAAATAAAAAGTGACCAACTTTCTAATTTACAAGACTTACAGCAAATAATTAACTAATCTTAAACAAATACAAATATGATTTATAAAAAAGTGTGGGTATAAACAAAAGCTTTTTTATCTTAATATAAAGGAAACGTGATTTTTACAATAAAAATATTCTTCTATAATTATAAATAATAACATACGTATTTTTATATATGCTTTAAACATTTTTCAAAATTTTCTCTAAATTCACACAAAGAAAAAGAGAACAGTTATTGAGTTTTATTTATTTATTTATTTATCTTTGCCTCTTATAGTAAAAGATTCAGATTAGGCAGCGGTCTTCATTCAAAAATTGTACCAAACATTAAAAATTTCAGCACGAATATCCAGATTTGCTCGGATATTTAGATTTTACGCTAAATTTACTTTCAGATACCGAATACGAGATTTGTCCGTCAAAGTTGTTAGGAATTATGAATGTGTAAATTTAGGAACTGATAATGTTACAATCATTTTTAACTATTGCAAAACAGATTTTAATGCGAATAGTTTTATAAATATAAATTTACAAATAATTAGGCGAGATAAACTTAATTTTAGATTCAAATAGTTAAAACTTCTAGAAATTTATATCTTTTAAAATATTAACTGGTTAGCATTCATATTTTTTTCAAATGAATTGGAAAAGATTTAAATTTACTGTCTGTAAAGACATTTTTTTTTTTTTTAATTTCAATAAACAACCATAAACATCGTTATCCACACATATATTATTTAATATGTAAAAGATAATTTTAAAATTTTAAGGGTTCTAGTACCTTTTAAATGTAACGAAAATTAACGAAAAAATTCTAAGTTTGAATTCTTCTATCTTAAAACATTTTTATGTATAAACATGAAACTTTGGATATTGATTAAACAAATTGTGTTTTGTAATATGCTACCATTAGAAATTTATCATCCTTTTACAGAATTTGTTAACTGCTGAAATCAAAATAGCATTTTTTTACTCCATAAATCATTGCGTACATGATATCTTGAGAAAGTATGTATGGATGGTCATGAAATTTAGTAAATATACTAAACAAATATTTTTGTTTAAAATTATCTACTTTTAAGAATTTACAATGGCAATATTTTTATTTATGACTATTTTTATTCATTAAAAATGTAAAATTTTGATTTTTTTTTTTTACAAAAATATTCTTTTCACATAGTTAATGAAAAAAATTTGGCTTAAGGGTATATCATTTTAAACACACATATTTTCTTATTAACTTTACCAATTTTCATGAAAATCCATACATACGTTCTGGAGATATCATGCGAGCAATGACTTATGGAGTAAAAAAAAAAGATCTATCTTGATTTCAACAATACACAAATTCTAGAAAAGTCTAATAAATTTCTAATGATATCATATTGCAATGCACAATCTGTTTAATGAAAAGTCAAAATTTTATGTTTATACACAAAAATATTTTGAAAATAGAATAATTCAAACTTTGAATTTTTTTTGTTAATTTTTGTCGCGTTTGAAAGGTACAGGACTCCTTAACTTACTGAGCTGTATGTATAAATAAACATATAATATTTTCGAAACAAAACACATCATAACACGAGAAAATGTATCTGGCTGCCGTGAGAAGTTCTAGCGTCGATGTCCAGTTTGTACAGGGTAGTTAAAATTAAACTAACGGTACTCAAAGTCTTATAGCTCCGGTTCTACTGAACGGATCCTACTGAAACATGAAAAATATGTTATGCAGATCATACGGCAAAGGTTTTCGTAAAAAACTTTCAGATTTCGCCACCAGACATCGCTGTACAGCTAAAATCTTATGAGAAGCAGTAGATATCGCTATGAAAGCGATATGCTATGCATGGTTTAAAGAAAACATTCATCCTCAGGGAGCATGCCGATGAACAAGAAGGAGCGCGCATCAATCGAAAAACCTTTTATATCAGAATGTGAGCAATGCTTCTGCAGCACTCCGTGCTCATCGGCGAACGAAAAACTTAAGGAGAGGAGCCATGTCCGTAAATGCAGTTAAAGGCAGGATTTGTATGTCTGAAGAAACCGGTTCCCTGGATGTTGCAGCGGGAAGAGCACGACGGTGCAACTGAGCCGGCGAATGTAGAGGAGGTTGCAATTGCAACAGCTAGAGCATCTGCCAGTTTTCCAAATGCTACTGTAAATGACCGCTCAAAAAAGGGCACTGGACGTTCCTTAGGCAAATGTGCGCAAGATTTTACACAAAATTCTAAAGCTCTAACCTGACAAGATGAATTTCTTGTAGCAGTTCAAACAACAAGATCACTCTTCATGTCTTGATTTTGTCTTTCCTTTTCTGGCGAGGATGCAAGTGAATAAATGCTAGCCATTGCCTATCTTATGGACAGACGACGTCCATTTTCACTTAGATGGTACTGTGAACGCACAGCACTGCCGCATATGGGTTTCCACCACTACTCATGCCGCGAACAACAGTCGCCACATTCCCCATACGTCACGCATCGGGAGATTTCACATCGAATTTCTTTTTGGGTCAGTAGCTGTTCAACACAATAAATCGGTTCGTTAGGTTCACAAGTGACATATACAGAAGACCCCTGTAGAATCCTGTTGTCTTGGCTTTAAGGCAAAGAGGTTGTTTGGCCACTGCAGCAACTGCTCATGCTCATACTGCGAGACATGTAAAAAATGAGTTCAAGATAACTTCCCTGATGAATGTGTCACGCCACTTTTTTGATTGGCTGGCAAGCAAGGCCACCAGATCTGTAAACTTGTGACTCCTGGCTCTTGGCGTTTTCTGAAAGATCGTGTTTATCAAGTACTTGTAACTAATGAAGCGGACTTGTAAGTTAGCGTCGTACGCGATGTCTCATTCATACTTACTGATATGTTGCGGGCGGCAGTTGATAACGCGGTGTTAAGCTTTCAGCTTATTGTTCACCAATGAGGTATGCACATGGAGCACACAGGTATAGAAATAAATAAAATATTCCGATATTCTTTGATTTTTGAGCTTTTATCTTTCGTTTTACATCGTCAATGTGCCACCAGGTGACGAAATTTCAAACTTTTGTTTTACGAAAACATCAGCTGGTTGATCTGAATAACACATATTTGAAGTTTAATTCAGGCCCGTTTAGAAGATCTGGAGCTATGAGTCTCTGAGTACCGTCAGTTTAATTTCCACCAACCTGTAGTTACTTACACTTTCCTAAAGATTATATGTACCCATAAAAAATCTTGGTACTTTTCGGTTAGCCGGACGTCAGCGTAATATATACACACACACACACACACACACAGATATATATATATATATATATATATATATATATATATATATATGCATATATTCATTTTCCTTATATATTCATTTAAATATTTCCACTAAATGATGTATACTTTCATTTTATAAGAAAACTTTTTCAACAAAAAAATAGATAGCTGATTTTTTTTACTTTATTAAATAGCTATAATGAAATCCTAATCAGGCGCCCTTGAAAATACAACCATAGTGCAGTCCCATTTCTGCTTATAACACCTTTTAATCTTCTCTTCGATTAAAATATCTCTTCAAATTATCCCAACCGGATATGAATCCATCCTGAATATAAGAATGCGGTCATTTACGTCACTGGTGATATAAACAAAATGAAAAGTTTTCCAACTGCATTCCACCCACAATCCCAACGCATAGAAATTTCGTTTCTGTTAATTGTTCTTTCAGGCTGCACAATTAAGTTTTGATAATGCTCACTGAATTTTTTTTTTAATTCCATGTCACGCTTACAATTAAGTGAAATTTTTAAATTTAAAATTGGTAAATAAAACGATTTTATTTTCCCGCATTTAATGATTAAATAAACAAAGAAATATTTTTTGGAAAGTTTTGATGAAAAAATAAAATATATATATATTTATATTTTCCATTAACAGGCGTTTTATTTATACGTTTAAAATGCTAATCTATAAATCGACAAGGAAAATTATGTCCTTCAATTTAAAAAAAAATGCTGTATAGAAAAAGAAAACTTTGAACAGTACATCAGAGTGCATGAATTCACATAAATGTCCCAATATGCTTCACATTGTAATGTCACTTTATAATGAAGAAAAATTGTTTACACTCCATTGACTGTATTTTTTTAATTTTTCATTTTTTTTCTTCAAAAAATTATCTTTGAGTACATGCACATTTGTTTTTATACGAAAAATTCCTATTGCAACTATAATTGATTATTCAGCACGCTATTTTGATGTAAGCCGATAAATGATTTAGAGAATTTATGTTAATATGGGAGAAGCCCACAAAAAACAATTATGTGCAGGTCCTCAAATGCAGTAAGCGGGGCTTTTTAAAATGATTTTGGTTGTTTTTGAAGATGAAAAAAATTCTAATTTTGCTCACAGTGCGAATTCCTGTTTTTAACCCCCGGTATGTTATTTCTTTTTCCTAGCAATTAAAGTATCGTCTCCAGAAAATAGCGTTCTGTTGTATAAGCCAGCCGTAAAACAAAGCAGATGAATCATTGTACGGAATAATCACTACTTGGTCAATCAATTTCAAGTGGTCCAGAAAATCATTTCTTCGTTGTTTGGCCATTTTTAAAAAATCTGATTTTTTTTTTTTTTTTTTTTTTTTTTTTTTTTGTACAAAAACGCTAACATGATGAAAGTTCAAAATGACTATTATTTTAATTTTATTAATTTTTGTTTGTGCATGGCGGCCATCTTTGTTTCATCGTCTGGAGCAATTTTCTCACATGAAGGGTTTACGGAATTGCAAATATCTCATCGTTTGTTTCTCCAATTTCAGTGCGGATTAAAGCAATTTATACAGAATATATTGGGCTAAAAATCTGGTAATATAATTTGGTGGTTTCCAAAAATAAATCGCTATTGGTGAAATTTCATCATAAAATTTCAGTTTTTTTCCTAAATTTGCCCGTTTACAAGAGGAAATTTTTGTAGCAAGGAAAACTGTCGGCATGATATAATTTCTTTACAAATGGGCCGAAAGTACTTGTACTCATATGCCAAGTTCCAGATCTGGGACTTGCTTTCTCTTCGGTAAAAAAAATTCACAATTTTTCAAAAATATCAAAAATCGCACTTTTGAGGCTTTGATCTGGTGGGGGAAGAGAGAAAAATCTGACATTATGGCTTCTGATAGTATTTTATGGTATTATTATGCACAAAAAAATTAAGGATGAAGCTTTAACTGCAACCTGAGATATAGCGAGGAAAATATATCAATAAATGCTATTAAGAGTACCTTAAGATGAATTAGATTTATCTGCTTTATTACAATATTTACACACGGTATATGGTTTGTTGAAAACAGTGTAATAACAAATATTTAATTTATTAAGAGACTATATATGTTCAACAAAGTTCTAAGAACTATAGTCACAGAATTTAGGAGAGATGTTATGAGTTCGACAAGTTACTGTTGTCAGTTCCCTAGGGGTGAACTCTCTCAAAATTTTATTTGTAGGAACTTATTTTGTCATCTCTTGAAAACTTGGTTGAAGTTCTTGTCCTTGCTGACTCATATAAATGAACTTTGAAATCACTGTGTTCAAGTCTCACTTCATTAATATTTCCTAGCTTACTTCTTACCATGCAACGATGTCAGTTTTCTGCAGTATAAATTTTCAAAGAGTTTTGGATATCTTTACTTTCTGAAAATTACTTGAGGCTGATGCTTTGTAACATCGTATAAGTTTTTCATTTACAGGAACGTACTTATGGCAGGAACAAGTTTCAGGGACTAGCAAGCAGCATTAAAATTGTGGTTTTTAAACCAACAAGCAGGAATGTGTTTTGACGCGTTTGATCATGTCTGAACAAGTATGTCAACATTAACAGCTTTTCTCTTTCCCTATTCTGTTTTTTTCCCTCAGGTATTGTATAAAAATATTTTTTTTTTCTTTATGTAAAGTGTTGATGTTTCTTTTAGTTACTAAAATTACTTACAAATAAATAAAAAAAAAATACTGAAACCATAAAAAATTTAAGCCTTAGGCATAATTACTTTTTAAATTAATTGCTAAGATTTGCAAAATGCTTTATTTTCTGTTGCTATTATTTAGATATAATTAAAAAAATAAATTTAAATGACACTCTGAGATAAATACTTACCTGTGACTACAACAAAACAATAGTTTGGCAGTATTTATTTGACATGTTGCCTTTGCCATATTTTGCTTTAGTTAAATCTCCATCTTGATCATGTTAGGGTTGCTGTACAAAAAATTTCAGATTTTTTAAAAATGGTCAAGCAATCAGTGCTGCACCACTTGAAATGGATTGACCATACAGCAATTTTTTAAACTTCTAAGCATTGCACATTTTCAATTTTTATACCGTCGTATTCCGAAAAAAGTACTTTTAAATGCAATTTGTTTGAAAACTATATCTCCATTTATTTTTGAGATGTTCGTTTTATTGTAGTTTTTAGCGACATTTTTTAAATTTTGGTAACTCAAGTATTCCATTTCTATAGAAAGTAAAGAAAAAATAGTTGCAAAATAGCAATTATATCTTTTGGTTGCCATTTTCTTATAAAAACTGAAAGAAATGTAATTAAATTACGTGTTATTTTGAAAAAAATATAAAGAAAGATTTCTTATAAAACATGGAGCTATTATAAACTAAATTTAATTTTAAATATTAATATTAATTAATATTACAAACAAATGAATGCATATGAACCGTGAGATAGCCTATTTTTTTTTCTTGTCGAGTCTCTTGAATGACGAAACCTCTTTATTTGGATTTGTCTCTTTATTTGGATTGCATATCCAGCGATAGCCGCGTCCTATGCATATTTTACTCTAGATGTTGTTTAATACTGGATCGTAAATGAGGAATTCTTCAGTGGATGCGGATGACGTCATTTTATATAAAATAAAAATGTGTGTTTTAAGTTTTAAAATTGAACCATCTATATTTATATACATATATTTTTTTCATCGGGGGCGACACTAAATTCTGAAAAAAGAAGAATTCTTCTTTTCTAGTCGTCTTTTTTTTTTTTTTTTGTCACAGTTGAGACGTGACGTACGTGACTTACAGGGACGTCATAAAAACTCGAGCTTGAGTTTGATCCCGCATTAGTGTAAAAAAAAAAAAGAAAAAAGAAAGAAACAGACTATTCTCCTGTTTCAATAGATAAAGTTGCTTTCGTAAAACTCTCTAGAAGGCAGCACCGACATTTATTTTCAATTTTTGTGCACAGTAAAATCAGGGCACCGCTGTGACTAATACAGATTTTGCACCTTGTGTACACATATTAATTTGCACTTTTTATGCATAATCAGAAATGCCGATTACGCTTAGATTTTTGTGAAATTTTTACACGTTTTTGGCAAATTTTTTCTAACAGGGTAGGTGATATAATAATGTTATTTACAGGGTGCTTACTTAATTCCTGTTTTTCTCAAAAAAAGTGGTGAACCGGTGTCTAGATATAGAAAAACAGGTACATGCTATACGATGATGTACCTCAGAGCGCCCCTATCAGCAAAATGCACAATTTGTGCTTCTATCTTTAAAACAGTACGAAATACTAGTAAATTTCATCTGCAAAGTTACAGACATATTCTATTTATACTCGATGTTTATTCTATATATACTCGATTTATATAGAATAATACATGTAAAAATAACTGTACTATAGAACCTGACATGACTTCTTTCATTTTCAATCACTAGCGTAAGTACGCCACATATTAGTCGGATAGATGTTGCATATATGTCGGATGAACATTAGTTAGTAGAACTAAGACAAATAAGTACAATTTACTTTAAAAGAAATGTTAGTTTAGTATTCTCAATCTGCCTACCATCGGACGTATACATAATGCATCATCCTTTATAGTATATTAAATTGTTCCTTATTAAGTGGGCGTTGGACGTTTAAAAAAAATTCTTTTAATTTCCATAATAGAAATTTGAAGTTATGTGCAAATATATATTTCACCATAAGAATATAGAAATTAAAAAAAAAATGCAATCTTATTGTAATTTTAAGATATTTTTAAAAAATATAAAATTTTAAAACGATGTTTTAAAATTCTCCTTTTGTTTTAATTTTTTAGATATTTCCTATATTTCGGATTTTAATCACTTAAAACACTATTACAAACAAATCTGTGTATCGAATTTTTTATCCCTTAAATAGTTAATTTTTTAGAGATATTTTTCTGAATTACAGATCGATTTTCATGAAAATTCTGCATTATAATAAGTCAAAAATCAAATTTAATTGTCTTAATGATGCATATATACACTAATATATATATATATTAATATATATATATATATTAATATAAATATTGCACTAGTTTAAACTTCGCAAATAACGATGGAAAGTTTAAAATAGGCTTAAAGAATGTCTATTGCATGTTCAAAAATTTTACATGTTACCATCTATAGACAAAGCCAAATATTTAAAAAAGATTCTTTTCTCTAACATGAATTTTAAAATGCATACACATTCTTTTATTTTTCAAATGTTGTGATTCACGTGATTCTCATTTTGCGCATACTATTACGCTTGGCGACAATAGTGACCGTATAACGGAAAAGTACCCAGTTTCCTTTTAAGCAATGTCACTTTATTCAAACAATATTCCTTATCATTTTCATGAATTTTATGAAAAAATAAGTAGCAAGGAGCATTTTGAAAAATTAGAAAAAGCTGAAATATCAGTACTAAAAAAAAACAACAACAAAAAAAAAAAAAAAAAAAAAAACAGATTTAAAGTACAGTAAAAGGCCAAAAAATTGTTTGTGAACAATATTAAAACACTTGTAACTTTGCGTAAAATAATCGCATCTGAATGCGGTTTTCCAGGAATGATGTAGTACAAATATTGTACTACTTTAAACTTCGCAAATAACGATGAAAAATTTAAAATAAGCTTAAAGAATGTCTATTGCATGTTCAAAAATTTTACATGTTACCATCTATAGACAAAGCCAAATATTTAAAAAAGATTCTTTTCTCTAACATGAATTTTAAAATGCATACACATTCTTTTATTTTTCAAATGTTGTGATTCACGTGATTCTCATTTTGCGCATACTATTACGCTTGGTGACAATAGTGACCGTATAACGGAAAAGTACCCAGTTTCCTTTTAAGCAATGTCACTTTATTCAAACAATTTTCCTTATCATTTTCATGAATTTTATGAAAAAATAAGTAGCAAGGAGCATTTTGAAAAATTAGAAAAAGCTGAAATATCAGTACTAAGAAAAACAACAACAACAAAAAAAAAAATGATTTAAAGTATAGTAAAAGGCCAAAAAATTGTTTGTGAACAATATTAAAACACTTGTAACTTTGCGTAAAATAATTGCCTCTGAATGCGGTTTTCCAGGAATGATGTAGTACAAATATTGTACTACTTTAAACTTCGCAAATAACGATGAAAAGTTTAAAATAAGCTTAAAGAATGTCTATTGCATGTTCAAAAATTTTACATGTTACCATCTATAGACAAAGCCAAATATTAAAAAAAGATTTTTTTTCTCTAACATCAGAATATTTCTCCTTTCACTGCCCAACAAAGTACATTGTCTTTAATATGAAAATCCGAAGGAAATGAATAATGCATAAAGCTTCTTCTAACTTGTTTACTACGGAGCTTATCTGCATGATTGTGTGTATTTCTCCAAATTCTTGAATACGGAAGGGAAATTTTAAAGTTAGTTTTCTTTAAAAAAATACATTTAGTTGAAAAAAATAAATAAATATTTGAAAAATAACAAAAAACAAATTTATGCTTTTTCTTGGTAATTTTCAAACGATAAAAAATAAAGTTATCCTCTTTTCATGCATTTTCTTTCAGCATTCATGCTATTTTTTTTCATTGAAACATTTTTGGGGTCTTAAACACAGCTGTCTATGTATCTATATCTGTAAAACTTTTAACCCACATCTGCAGCACTCACAAGGACATTTTTATATATTGTAAATGTTAAAAAATTAATATTTTATATAGTCCCCTAACTGGATGCGATTTTATGTGAAAACATTTTCAATGCTATAACAAAAAAGGTAAAGCATATAATTTTAACACTAGAACACTCCCAGTTATAAGTTTAATAAATTTTCAGCGTTATCGTCACTATACCATGTCTTTCCATTTCCATTTAATTATAGTATTGTATTTATACTGTATTAGTCAAGTTCTATGACAGATATTAAAGACAGAAGTACACTGATATTACAAGAATATCATCCGAAAATAAGACATTAGTTATAACTGAATATTAAGCATATCTATTTTTCACAATCAGAGTTGTTCCACAGAAAAATAATTTAAAGACGGTGGTAAAAGACATCATCGGTTAACTTGTTTGCTTCAAAGTTCAAGTAAAGTTTTTCGTCTAATACTTTCTGCGTGATTGAATGGTGCTGTATTTTTCAAACTCTAAGTTTCTCATGTTTAGAATTCGTCGGTTGAAATAGTGTATTCTTATTAATTTACGTAGAAGGATAATGCAATGTAACAGACTATTGTTTGGATACTAGAATATCCCTGATTTCAGAAGAGATTGCTGTATGTTTTGCACTGAGCTTCAGTTTATTATCTAGACTAATAGAATTTAGACAAATTGAGAATGCTTATCCGTGTTAAACTTTGAATCTTTAGAGAAAGATTTTTTTTAGAAACTTTAAAAAGCTTAGAAATGTTTCTTATTTTTTTTTTTCTTGTAGTCGTAGTATAAAAATATTTTTAGTTTCATTAATCCTAATATTATTACGGATTAAAATTAAGTTTAAAGTGTTGATTTGTAAATTTAGTGAAAATAATTGGAATTGAGCTTTGGCTATCTTAAATACCTTTTTAAAAGTGTTCAAAGCTAATTTTATTAATATGTGTTAACTTTGACTGATTCTTCGAAATTAATTCTCAGGAATAATATTTTTAGTTAACGAAGCGAAAATAGATTAATTCGTATCGTCACTTCCACCATGTGTCTCCTTGTTGATCTCAATTATCAAATATTATAGTTAAATCTTAAAAGAAGATTTTATTTTTTGGTTTACAATCGTGGTTTAGATCAAGAAAAACGTCACAATAGAAAAAAAAACTTCATTTTTGCTTTAAAAGATTATTTTTATTTATTTAACTTGCATAACGTTTATCTTGAGTACTTTTTCCAGACTTCTATATTATTTTTTTTTATTATAGTACTTCTTACTCGAATAAAAGAATCACATTTCATCAAAAAATTCTTGAACTTATTTTTTTTTTTTTAGGAAACAGATATAGCAATTAATCAAAAGAATATTCCTTTTCCGTCAATATAAAATCTTTCTAAATTTTCGTAAATTAGCTCAATATTTCACTGATCAAAAATATCAAAAACATCAAAACTCGGATAAATATAAATCAGATAAATTCAATATATTTCAGAAATATATTGAAAGAAATATAACGTTCGATATGAAATACAAAGATAAATGTTCCTACAAAAGAAGATTGAAAGTGAAAATGGAAATGGAAAAGAAATACGTTACCGATTCTGATAAAAGTTTCCAAAATATCAAGATTTATTTTCATATTTATTTATTCAAGACAGGAAGAATTATTATTAAAATATTTCTCTTTCTTCATATTTGCATAAATATTTTGTATATATAATCTCTTTGAAGTATTTGAAAAAAACATATTACTTAGTTAGATGCTGGATTTCTTTTAACGGAATATCAACAACTAGTAGTTGAAATTGTAGAATATAACATTCGTTGTGAATTTACAGAAAAAAAAAAAGTTTAAAATATTATAAGCTATAATTCGTTTCATAGTTAAATCTGTCGATGCCGTGTTATTTTTGTTCAAAAAAGAATTAAATTTCCATGATTGATGCACTCCCATATTATAAAAATGAGCGTGAAATATAGTAAAGAAAACACAGGAAAACCCAAACACGATAGGAAAAGCGATTTACAAAAGCTATACAATGGAAATTACACAGTAGTTCCATATACATATACCGTTTTTATGCATTTAAGATAAACTCTATCATTCGCAGGAAAATATTTTTTTATTCAGATACTTTAAGGTGGTGTAATGCAAAGTGATATTAATAAAAAAAAATAAGATTATCATTATTTCAATTAGTTTTGTTTATTTATTGCATATTTTACAGTCTCATTACTGTAATTGCTTAATATTCAACAATAAATTTTTTTGAGAATTTATATTTACAAAAAATATGTATAAAAAATCTTTAAATTAATTAGAAAACGAAAATGTTAAGGAGGTGAGCTAGAAGTATGAAGCAACAGATATTTGTGTCGGTAGCTAATAACGCTTTTTCTCTAAACGAAAACTGGATAATTTTGAATTTCATTTTATTTAAATTATTTTTATGAGCTCATAATATTCGATTAAACTGATTAAATACGGATTGTTTATTTTCAAATCACTTTACAATTAGTATACAGCTTAATTATCTCCATTTCCAATTCTGGAACAAGATTTCCAAAATGGCCCGATCAGCCATTCTGTAATTCAATTCGAAATATAAAATATTTTAATTTCTCAAATATTTGTAGTTATTATTCAACTGTGTATGGATTATTTGTGATAAGCTTATTCTACGTAAAATTTGTGAATGGCATACTGTTGAAATCAGAATGGTATAGTCTTATTACCACTCATTAACAGTTAACAGTGAAATCTATTTTTTTAATTACGGGCTAATCTTTTTTTTTTTTTTTTTTTTTAAATGTATTTAATGCTATTCTATCTTTATATGGGTAAAATACGGCTTTGTGGTCTATTTTAATTAATTTAAGTTTAATTTTTTAAAGTAATTTTAATTCCATATTTATATTTTTTTTGGAATTAAGCTTTAGATTAATAATATTTAAACATCATGTTTAAATTTATTTTAAATCTTAAAATAGTTTTTATAAAAATACATTTTTATATTTAATATCCAGAATATCAAGTTTTTTAATTTTCATCTGGGCTTTTCTTTTACTATTAAAAAAAAAGATTTAGACTTCTATGACAAGAAATGATTGTTCCACTTGTGAAGGCGTCTTCAAATTACCTTCACATATTAATATTAATATTTTTATCTTTCCTCCATTTTAATTATGCCTTTTAAATTCTTAAATTTAATTCTCTCTCTGCATTTGTATTCAATTTATTGTTTTCCCTCCTTTCCCTTTCATAATTTAAGCGGTCTATTCTCAGTCTGTTTAATATTTTAACCGCAGCGCACTGCACTTAAAAGAAAAGAAATAATTTCCTTTTCCCGCCTAGCAACCGCATTCTAACTTTCATCTTTCTATCTTAGTTTTCATGATATGCAGAAATTAGTCAGACATAAATTATCTAAAAACAACGTTTGAACACACAATAAAATAAGTTGATTTGATCATACGTATACGTTTCGTGAGTACTATGGACTCACATCCTCAGTGTAAAAACTTTAAAACAATATCCCCCCAACTACATGTACGATGAAAACCCAAATGTCAAAACAAAATACCAAAAGACTATCAAGTTCGAACAGCTAATGAAATTAATGCGGAAGTGAAGTGTCGTGACACAGCAAATCCACCCAGAAAGTTGAGATGTATGGTGTACTAGATAAATCATTAACCAAGGAGTTTTTAAATTTATGGATATGAACCGCCTCAAAAAAGTCCAAATCCAGAGGAGTAATGCATTTCTTGATAATGGTAGCTGAATCAAAATCAAAATTATGTCCCTCCCCCCAGCAATGAGAGGCGATAGAGGATTCCTGTAATTCTTTTTTCTTTACATAGTTTCTGTGTTCATTGACTCTGTAACGGAGTTTTCGTTCAGTTTGCCCAATGTAGGATAAACCACATTGGCATTGAATGTTGTAGACTCCCCAATAATTGTGAGGAGGTATTTGATCCTTAAGTTGCGAAAATGTCAATTTATTAACTGGTTTAAAAACCACATTGAAATCATAATGCCTTAAGATATTAGCCATCTTAAAGCTAATGCTATTATAAAATGGTAAAATTATAAGATTAGAAATGGAAACCGCAGTATCAGGAGAATTAAGATTATTAACACATTTATTAAGACTATGAGAAATTAAATTATTGATATAGGATAAACTAAAACCACGATCAATAGCCACAGATCTAATATAATTTAATTCTGTAATAAGTGAATTATTATCTGAACAAATTAAGCGAGCTCTATTAATCTAATAAAGAAAAGCCGAAGCTTTTTGGGAAGGGGGGTGACATGGATTGAAATGGGGGTGGAGTGTGACAGCAAAAGGTTTACGGTAGACACAAGTGTCAAAGGTGTTAAGCTGACGTGTAACCAACACATCCAGAAATGGTAATCTATTATCTATATCAACTTCATATGTAAAAGTCCCAAAAGCTTCGGCTTTTCTTTATTTGATTAATAGAGCTCGCTTAATTTGTTCAGATAATAATTCACTTATTACAGAATTAAATTATATTAGATCTGTGGCTATTGATCGTGGTTTTAGTTTATCCTATATCAATAATTTAATTTCTCATAGTCTTAATAAATGTGTTAATAATCTTGATTCTCCTGATACTGCGGTTTCGATTTCTAACCCTATAATTTTACCATTTTATAACAGCATTAGCTTTAAGATGGCTAATATCTTAAGGCATTATGATTTCAATGTGGTTTTTAAACCAGTTAATAAAGTGGCATTGTCGCAACTTAAGGATCAAATTCCTCCTCACAATTATTGGGGAGTCTACAACATTCAATGCCAATGTGGTTTATCCTACATTGGGCAAACTAAACGAAAACTCCGTTACAGAGTCAATGAACACAGAAACTATGTAAAGAAAAAAGAATTACAGAAATCCTCTATCGCCTCTCATTCCTGGGGGGGAGGGACATAATTTTGATTTTGATTCAGCTACCATTATCAAGAAATGCATTACTCCTCTGGATTTGGACTTTTTTGAGGTGGTTCATATCCATAAATTTAAAGACTCCTTGGTTAATGATTTATCTAGTACACCATACATCTCAACTTTCTGGGTGGATTTGCTGTATCACGACACTTCATTTCCGCATTAATTTCATTAGCTGTTCGAACTTGATAGTCTTTTGGTATTTTGTTTTGACATTTGGGTTTCCATCGTACATGTAGTTGGGGGGATATTGTTTTAAAGTTTTTACACTGAGGATGTGAGTCCATAGTACTCACGAAACGTATACGTATGATCAAATCAACTTATTTTATTGTGTGTTCAAACGTTGTTTTTAGATAATTTATATTTCCACACAAGTTCTGTACTTACTATTAGTCAGATATGTTACTTCTACATTTTTAACCGTTGATCCAAATGCAATATAGTAGTCATTTCATTATTTTTACTCTGTCTTTATTTTGTTTTAATTTAATAACCTTCGTTTTCTGCCGCCTCAATCCCGTGAGATTTTTGGCAACCCCTATAAAATGTTACATCTCGGTCTCTGAGCCATAATTTCTACACAATCAGTTGGCTGTAAATAACTCACATTACCCTTTTACGCCCCCCCCCCCCATTCAAATACAATTAACAACCTCTGACCGCATCTCTTCTCTCATGGTATTCTCGCCATATAACATACGTAATTGGCGAAAATGTATGTGTACTCTCGCCAATACTCCGTCATTTGGAGAAAATGTAATTGTGATCACTTCCTTCTTGTCTCTTTTTCTGTGAGCATTAAAAATATAACATTTTTGCCCCCTTCTCCAGCATTGGCGCTAGCCGCCTAACTCGGTTGTGTTTCAAACGATCCCGGTGGATAATAAAGACCTTCAGTCATCATACCGCTGAATCCACTTATTTCGAATGCTTCTTGTCTTGTTACTCAAAATAATCAATGTTTGATTTGTAGCCGCCTAATGTGTCTGATGTATCAACAAAAATGAATCACCCTATTTCAACAAAGCTTCGTTACACCACTGGTCGAACTAAATAATCGTAATATTGAAAGAGGAAATATTGGGATACATACGTAGTGATTCTGAAGTTAATGGTAAAATTTTAGAGAGCGATAGAAAAGTCCTAGACAAGCTCAAAACACCCTAGAATGAATGCTCGTAACTCAAGCTGCAAATTTCTGCTGGGCAATTTTTTAATTGTGGAGAGAAAACTGTCTGCTATATAATTTGGGGTTAACAGCTTTCACATCCACAACACCATACAAGAAATGCTTGTCTTAAAATTTCCTGATTAGTAAAAGCAAACACCGCTTTAGAATTGAACATCGGTAAAGACGATTCTTCAGAAAAATCAGCGCTTTGTGCTTAATGACATCGTCATCTGGCTAATCACCGATAGCGATGCGCCCAACCAAGCAGTGCATGGAAAATATTGTTTGTCTGCATGTTCTATTAAAAGTTAAAATTTTACCCATGATTTCTGATACAACTGTATTTTTATCTGAAAGAAATTTCATATGATTTAAAATCATCTCCTCTCTCTTGAGAAAACAGTTTCTGAAATAATCCCCTTCTCTCTCTTGAACCAACTGGTTTGTGAAATAAAGTTACTTACTTTGCAGTTTTTAGAATTCTTCTAATTTTCATCCATATTAAACTCCCAGTTATTAAGGTTTATAAGGATGCAGTTAGTAAGGATAAATAAAATTAAAAATCATTTACTAGATATTGGGGAGCAAAATCTTTCATCTCCAGTATCAAAAAGCTCTACTGAAGTTAAGACCGTACATTGTATGGCGTTTTGAAAATAATCACTCCCCTTAAAAAATTGCCCCTGAGTTCAATATTATCCTACATAGCGCTGATATGTTTAAATATTTAGACTGCGAAAATAATCTAAAATTCCCTTTCTAATTCATTTTTACAGAATACAAATTAAACTAGCTATTTTAATATATACATTGCATCATATATCTTATATAATAGACATAATTGATATAGGAGTTTTAAATAGGCACTAATTGCTAAATATTTTACACACAGTATTTAAATCATATTTTATATCCCACAACCCAGTGATTAAGAAATATGTCATTGCTTTTGTTTAGTTGGGCACAGTAAAATTATAGTGTACAGTCTATTATAAACAATGTAACTTCTCTTTTATGTATTTACTTACATATAAGTTATTTTATTTACCCCCCCCCCCCCCACACACACACACACACAGAAACACAAATTTTATACCTATAATTAATTGAGCCACCCTTTACATACATAAAATACGAAGTACAAAGCTATGCGGTATCATTTTAGTTTCAATGAAGGAAAAATTATTTCAAGTAGTTGTAATGCATATAAAAAACTGTTTAAAGAAACCTATAAATTTAAAACATTTTGAACAAGTTCTCTTTAATTAATTGGAGGGGAAAAAAACATTATGAGTCAAAAAAAAAATAAGTACTTTAAAATACTCATAAACTAAAAACTTTCAGATTTCATTTCTATATTATATCCTCATTAGTAAACTGAAAAACCTAATAATTCTAGTTTAAAAAAAAAAAAAGACAAATGTAAAAAAGGATGACAATCTTGTGACAACAGTTTTTTTTTTTTTTTTTTTTAATTTTAATTGCAGTATTTTTTTTTTTTCAAGAAATACAAGCTCAAACTAACTGAAATAGAAAGGGCTCACTTGTTAAAAAAAAAAATAGCCATTTTTAAGAATGCTACATAAAAAGTCTTTTATATTATACGCAAGTTTACAAAGAAATGGAAAAAGTCATTGTGAAAAAAAAATGAACAAATTGTTTATGTAAATAACAGAGATGTTAAACTATCTTAAAGAACTTCATTTGATATACAAGGTTAGATCAATATGAAATTTTTTTTTTAATTGATTATGTTTGAAATAGTGTTAACCAAATTTTACTAATGAGGTTTTCCTAGGTTACTGGTTTTTAACATCTACATATGTTTTATGTTTTTTTTTTTTTTTTTTTTTTACATATTTTGAGCTTTTTAACTATGCATAATAAAAACAAAATAGAACGAGAATGAATCATACTCCACAAAAATTCTTTGACTACTTTATCAGATGAAAATCTTGCAGCTCCAAATGTATGTTTAATGAAATCAAAATATATTTTATTCAGAAGATGAAAACATTATTCCAAAGATATTTAAAAAAAAAAGGTGATCGGGTGAACTACAGTGAAAAGTTTTTTGGGTTAAAAATTGAGCATTATTCCTGAGAAGATGAATTGGAATATATTTTTTTCTGGACCGATATGCTGCTATCGTTTTCTCAATAATAATAATAATAATAATAATAATAATAACAATACTGTACTGCATTACATGCGTATAGTTCATGATTAAAACTGGCCTACAAAAATATCAATAATCTTAAAAATATTTAGTGTAAACACTCTTAGTTTTTGCTTCATTTAAGCAGTTTCACTTATTGTGTGCTATTTTAAATGGATTGTCTTGTTTCATTTTTTCAGCGACCAGTTTTTAGCGAAGATAGTCATTTGCATACTTGAGAATTACGTTTATATGGTGTGATTTATTGCGCATTGAATCTGTAAAAAATTTGAACACGGATTGACATTTTCATTTGTTGAAACTTTTTATAATGGTAATTTTTTCAAGCGCGCTAAACACCCTTGTGTTTACGCATAACTGTAGAGACTTAATATATAAATATTTGGCGAAAAAAAATATTAAACGAAGTTTTAGACAAGGTATTCCCAGATTTTTGATTTCGCCAACCCCCTTTGATGCGATATGTATTTCGGCACATAAAATGATCTTTTAATTAATATAATTAAATTATTACTTTAATTTATACATTTTATTTATTTTTCATTGTGCATAAAATATGTTCAACTTAAAAAAAAAAAAAAAAAAAAAAATCAGCTGCATTAATTAGAAAAACATCACAACATACATTTTAACATATACATAGGGCATTCTCACAATCTTTTGACTTTTAAGTCCCTGAATAATAATTTTTATTTTAGTACATATTCTTGTGGGTTTTTTTTTATTTCATATACTGGGAAACATCCCATTTTATGATTGAATAACAATATTAATGAGATAAATAAGTTTTGGACGATGTTGTGTGTCCAAATATCAGGAAAACTCCTATACCGTCCCGTGTCCCTGATGCTGATTTTTAAGTTTGGAGCTGTCTGTATAAATTTGTTCCAATAAAAATAATGCAATGTAATCTTTTTTCCGAAACTGGAACAATTGTTTTACATAAATATGTAGCAAAAAATTAACCTGAACACATTTTTACGGTTGATATTATTTTTTAACTCTGACCCTGGGTTTTCGATTCCTTACAATTACACTTGTTAAACTTATACAGAAAATCACTTCAGATGCAGCTGTGACAGCTTTCTCTGCAACATATCGGTTTCCGCCAACCCCGTTACTCAAAATCTACTTTGAACAAGTAAAGTCATTATATTAATTCTTTTTCTTAAAACAATACATAGTTCTACCTTCATATATTTTTTTCTTTCTCTCTCCTGTTCACAACGAACTTAACTGAACACGTACAAAGATTTATAATTTCATTTTTACTTATTCAAAATCTCATTCTCGCATATTTATTTTTCTTTCTTAACGGTCTGTATTTAAAAGTAATCAAGGACACATAAACCTAAGTGCATTTGCACATTTTAACGTTTCATTTTCTTTATCGTATTTTATCTGCGTTATAAATAAGCCACTCTTAATTGCTATTAGAATTTGACGGGTAAAAAGAAATAAAGAAAAAAATAAAAAAGTATTTTATGGGAATTGCGGTTTCAAATTATATTTAATTTATCTTAGCACATATACCTTCTACATTTCACATACATTCGTTAAATATTTCACAGTCACATTTAAGCACAATCTATTGTTAAAGTAAACAAAACCAGACTTCATGTCGCTCTTATTCATGAAATGTGTAGGGTTGCTTTACATCCTGTTGGTGTGCTGAAAGAGGGGCTGCCACATTATTTCTCTGCGAAACCTGCCGCCAATGCTTTATCTCCGTAATTCCGGCGTCAAAAACTTTGTAAATTGGCAATAATGTAATACGTCATGTAATGTGATTCAGTACGCAAAAAATGAAGTTGGCTCGCTACCCCTGTACTGTATGGTCCGAGAAAGAGCCGCCGTTATTATCCTTTTTTGACATTACGGAACACTTTACCATGGATAATTATATATCTACATATCTTCATATCTGATGCTCTTTTTACTAACTGTCTGTTTGCATTTGAAAATGAATAAACATTGACTGCATTTTCTTTCACCTATAATGTTGGAGTTTTTTTTTTTAATCTTACAATACCATCGAAACCCTGAACCACCGATGCATAGAGAATCAAACTACTGCATAGCAGCTACATAATTTTTCTCATGCATAATTTTTCTCATGTTTTTTTTCTCATGCAGAAGCATGCTAGAGAAAGAATGTTTAAAATTCTTTGCCAGGAATTTACTTCAGAATTTAAATGAGCATTTAAATATCAATTTCAAGCATCGTGGTTTTATTGACAGTCTTAGCGTCTAAGAAATTTAAACCTGTACTTTTCGAGGTAAATTAATATATTTTTAATTTAATCCGATGTAAATAACTCTTTCAAAAAATCAATGCACATTGTGGCTATCACTTAGTCTTAAAATGATTTTGCTAAAAATAGTGTTGATTTTCCTTACCGTCCCATTTTTACCATTACCGTCCCTTTTTTTCCTATACCATCTCCTTTTTTCTCCCCCCGTCCCTCTTTATCACCCCATTCAGACAGTGTTATACCAAAATTTTGTACTCAAAATACTACATTATTATTATTTCTTATTTGAATGTCCTGCAGGTAGGTACTATGAAAATTCATTATATGTCAAAAATTAGAAGAAAATAGAAAGTTATAATAGTAAAATGGTAAGGAAAATTAAAATTCGCAAGTTTAACATAAACCTCAGTTAAATAAAAAAAAATCGCTACTGACCATTTTTTCTTTATTTTGAATCATAAAGACATTCTTCTATCACAGTAAAATGTTGTTTTAGCAAGTTTAATTTCACCAGAGTTTTATTCCCGAAAGTCAAAAGATTGTGAGAATGCTCCGCATACATTTCCTATGATATGTATGTTTCTGTTGCTGTGCTACTACTAGTAAATATAGGATTCAATATATGAAATATATGTTCGTAAGTCTGGCTCGATATCTAGGTGATTTCTACGTTTCTTTTCTGGGTACAAGTCCGAAGAAAACCTTTACATGCAATTTTGTGGAGCAGAAGGGAAGTAATCGTTTGATATAATTTTCTGCTACTTCTACTACATATATATCTTCAAAGAAATTAGAATTAGGAAGAATATTCCTACTTGATAACCCAGTGTAAAAATGCGAACTTAAAACTCGGGACATGCTTATCATAATGCTGTCGAGCCATAGGATGAAAGTACATCACGACAACATGCAGTACATAGATGGTTTACAAAATTTTGCTCCGACGATACCTGTCTTTAGGAAGGGTAAAACAAAGATATATTAAATTATAACTTTGTAAAAGAAACTGTGGAAAAAATATTAAGCTCACATTTGGAAAAGTTGCTGAACCCTCTTGTTTATCAATGCCAACTTTTTACGAACAACTTTTAGCAGTTAAAAATTTTAAAGTGCTCGAAACATATATACCACATGAATTAACTGAAAAGAAAAAGTGACGTCGATTTGAAATTTCTGTTTTTGAAAATTAATTTTCCTTTATAAATGACCTTTTTCCTCCGAAACAGGATTCATTTCTTACCCGTCTTTTACATCCTATTTACCATATCTTAAATTCTATCTGGTTTTGTGTTTCAGAAACTAACTGAAGCAAAATGCATTTAGAAATCGAAAAGCTATAAAATTTTGTTTTTAATCTTTATTGTACACAAATAAGCCAAATGTTTTTAGAACTGTTTTTTGTATAAAACAGTGTTGTTTACTATGTTGTATATTATTCTTCATTCATTAGTACCTTTGAATAAGTCTTTTATTCCGAATAACTCAGATGTAAGTGACTTATTAATATCATTTTAAAGTCAAACGCTTTCTGATAAAACTGAAAAATAGTAAAAAAAAATATTTCGTACGATAATTCACATTTTTGTAAATAATATATTTGTAATATCATAATATACGCTTGTTCCAAAAATAACGAACTTTACGGGAATTACTGTAACAAAAACAGGACCATTAATACTCTATAACCCGATTGAAATAATTTTAAAACTCATTATTCTAAACTTCGCTTCTTTAGGCTCGGAAAGAACAGAGAGTGGATCTCTAATCATTGTCTTTAGAATATGGAAGGTGCTTAGAAATATTAAATTAGATTAATCAGCTCCCATTATTATACTATGTAAAATTCTAGTCAATCCGCGTAATCCATGATTAGTTTTATCAGTTTTATCATTAGTTAACACATTCAACGAAAGGACTGAATTTAAATTTAAACATAATTTTTATGTTACAATTTATTACATTGCACACTAACGGCCTACTACCACGTTAAAAATGCCCAACAGATAACACTGCCTGACTGGCTGCGTTACCAGCTTGACAGTCCAGTTCTCCTTAAACTTATCGCAGATTGTATGGAATTTTTTAGAAGACTACGAATTTATGTTTACCAATCCCCTACCTATCTGAGCTAGTTAAGTCAACCCATTGTTCTCTGCTCCCATTTCAGACAGAAGCCCCTGATTTGTATATAATGTAAATATTTGTCTTATTTCCTTTGGTTTGTTTTGTTTAGCAATTTAGTATTTTGATTATATTTATCAGCATATGCATTTCACATAATATTTTATAGTCTAACATTAAAAAAAATATGTCTTGTAATTGTTCATGCATGTGAAGTATTTAGTACAATTCTTGTCAATGTATGTACTTATGACACTTCTTATGAGTTTCAGAATCAAGCATAGCAAACTGAATTTATTTTTCTGTATGTTATTAACTGTTTTAAAATATTGTAAAGACTAGTCAGTGATAATGTGTCGTACCATATGCAGTGGATTTGAGACTTCCCCCCGGGATTGCACTAATACTCTAAGGCGAACTCTAAGTTCCAGTCGGGCGGTAATCCCTGTCATCCATGTTACGATGTATTATGATTTTATGCAAAAACAATATTACAAAAATGTGTCTTTGAATGAAGAGCTTGTATTTAATAAATCTGGAAATATAAAACTAGCCTTAATATGATTTCGATAAAACAAGCTCTTATGTAAGAATGAAATTAAAACTCGTCAAAAGCGGCCAGATAAAATTGTTAAAGTGGACTTATCTCTAATCACGATTTAATATTTGTTGGTGAAATTAGTATTTAACTTCGAAATATACCTGCGTCTTTATGCCGAGCCGGAAGGGATTTTCTTACTTTTTAAGTACGAAACCCTAAAAATGTGTAAACTCCCTTATTGAATATATAAAGTGTTATATATAACTATAAAATTAATGGAAATGTATAATTGTATTTATCGGAATGTGCAGGATAATAGTAAAATAAGTATTTTGAATCACCATGCTATTAGAATTAATGCTCCCTGCAAAATACATTCCAATTACTACAACAAATTTCGGTTGTCGTGAAGCATTAATTACAGTAAAAATATTTTGTTGCTTTCATGTAATTTTCAGATCTAGTTGGGAATATTTTCTCTTTAAGGAAGATAGGAAGAGTTTATTAAGATTTTAAATTGTAATATAAGCATTCTCCATGACTTACAATGCAAAGTTCATTTTATTATCAATGTGTAATTAAAATGAGGTAAAATGAATAAGGCAAAGTTAATTGTATTAATGTATCGTTAAAAAGAGGTTACTGCAAATGTTTTTCGATATCCATCAACAATAAAGCGAAAGGCATAATTAATTAAATTTAAATTTTGACGATTATTTTTTGAATTGTAACAGCGATTTTTAACAGAAATATTTTTATTGGCACGATAAAATTATATCTTCACTTATTCCGTAGAATTTATTTTTTTATAGCGACCCGTACAATATTTGCACATAAGACAGTTATTTTAGTTTATAGTTTTCTACAAATCCAATGAAATACATATCATATTTTTTTTTCTATTTTAAATTTACAATGAATATTATCAATTGGAAATTGTAATAAAAAAGTATAGTAAAATTTTGACAATCATAAATGGTGAACATGTGTATAAATATATAGTCATATAGTCAACCGGCTTACGCCGCTATCATTATTATCTATATTATCAATATTTATCGTTTTATTAATAGCCCAGTCGTAGGGGAGCAAAAAAAGGGCGAATTCGGAATTAATTAGGGGAAAGTTGTAAATTGTTTTAATCCCTTCAGTTTAGGTCTAAAATGAACGTACTACGTTTTCTTCCTCGTACTTGGGTGAATGTTAGAAATTATGTACTTATTTATTTTCGAAAAACACGTTTTTTTTTAATTACCTTAACAATATCTCAAAACAGCTAACTCTATTAAAAACATTGTCAATACAAATGTTGTAGAGTAAAAATTCTGAATAAAATGAGTACCTACACTTAATATTTTTGTTCAATATTAAAGCCGTAGTTTTGAGACATTATTAAGTTAACTTGGTCTTGCCTACCTTCGAGCTCTTGATTTGAAATTTTTTGAAAAATAATTGCGACCTTAATATTGTACAAAAATATTAATGATGGTACTCATTTTATTCAGAATTTTAAGCTCTACAACATTTATATTGATAATGTTTTTTATAGAGTTAGCTGTTTTGAGATATTGTTGAGGTAATTAAAAAAACGTGTTTTTCGAAAATAAATAAGTACATATTTTCTAACATTCACCCAAGTACGAGGAATAAAACATAGTACGTTCATTTTAGACCTAAACTGAAAGGTTTTAAACAATTTCCAGTTTTCTCCTAATTAATTCCGATTTCAACCCCCTGACCATGGGTCTAAAACTTTAAAGTGGAATTGTGACCTTAATGTTCAGCAAAAATACTAATTGTACGTACTCATTTTACTCAGAATTTAAACTCTACATCATTCGTATTGACAATGTTTTTGACAGGGTTAGCTGTTTGGAGATAATGTTATGGTATTTAAAAAAAAACTTCGTGTTTTTTTTACTATAAATCTATACATATTTCCTAAAGCTCACCTAGTACGAGTTGGAAAACACAGCATATTCATTCTAGACCTAAACTGAAGTAATTAAAACAATTTCCAGATTTCCCCTAATTAATTCCGAATTCAACCCCCTAACCACTGGGCTATAATGAAAGTTTTCAAAATTTATAATTTAATCAGTAGAATATTTAATCATTAAATTTTAATATAAGATTTGAGATCATTTCATTGGTGCAAAATATTTTTACAACAGACAAAAAAGTTCTTTTTCAGAAAATGCATATTTTTTATTATTAACCCTTAGCACTCTCACACAAACAAAGTCTGGTAACTTAAAGTTACACTATAGCTAATTATTAAATATAATTTTATTTGTACAATATTCTTATTTGTGAATGAAAACTGGACATGTTGAAATCAAGTTATCCTTTTCGAGTAGAGATTTAAATCTATAACTCGCTGTTTTTATCTTATTCTTATTATACTTGGAAGGGTAAGAACCATATTACGTAGTTAAGGGTTACGAAATTTGTTGGGGGGATGTTTTTCATAGCAAAGATACACATGCACCAGTGGCTAAAATCATGGAATTGTTTTCGAAATAAGCTATTTCGAAGTTTCATGGCCCATGACGAATCTTTCCCTTTAGTAATGCCATAAAAGTATAATTAACTGGAAAGGTAAATTAATCAAGAACATTGCGAAATGGTTAGTTTGTATGGTTACCATTTTGTCAAAATTTATAGCAATATAATTAGAAAAAGTCAGTAAATATTGGATAGATTGTTATGAGATGTATATATTTTTTAACATGAATACAGTTAATGTGCATGCATGTTTTATATGACACACATAATTTGTTTTGTATGACAATATGCTAACTAAGACCAGAGCAGAATTTCAGTAATTGATAGTGCACTGTTAAAATATTTCTGCAAAACAACAGAAAATGTCGAGCAGCCAAAAGTTGTTGAAATGAAATTCAAGCAAAAAATGAAGTATAAATCGAATTATTTCTGCCACGCGTCCTTGCAGCTAATAGCAACGCGACTTTCCCCAGACTTCAGTAATTTTACCGCACTCTTAACGACAGAAATATGTAAATTTCACAACAGGCAGCCGGTGTGCCAGCACCATTTTTTTGTAAAATACAGTGATTTTCATGCACTTTATAACGTAACTTTTCAAGCACCGATGCTGTGAAATGGTATTCAAGCGCCGATGTTGTGAAAGCGAATTCAAGTGAAGTAAAAATTGAACTCTTTACAGCGCAGAAATAGTAACGCGAATTTCCTCAGGCATGAGAAGTTTTGCAGCACTCCTAAATACAGCAGCTTGTAACTTTTACAGCAACTGCATTGGCGGCTGGGGGGGGGGGGGGGCAGGGCCTTTTGTTATTAAATATAAAGATTTATTTTTACAGTGTGGTAGATAAATTTATAGGTAAGTAAAAGTACAATTAGACTCACTCAAATTTTTATCAGTTAGACAAACACCTTTTAAAATAATTTTCCTCAGTCTCCTTATTTTCAAATTTCACACACACACACATATCAATATATTTCATTCTTCTAATATTTATATTAATATTAAATTAAATAAAAAAAATAAAGAAAATTATGTGATATTATATTAATATTCCTTAAATAGTAAATAGTAATATTCCTTGAACAGTCCTTAAATAAATATTATATTAATATTCCTTAAAAGTACTTAGTAAGCAGTAAGAGCTTTAAAAGAAAGAAATTTTAAAACTAATATAAAGCGTATATTCTCCTAAAACACACAAAAGAAAAATGTTTTACAAATTCCATTCGCAATATATATATTTTTTAAAATAAAATTTAATCTTTTCGAATTGAAAAATATATTTTGATATTGCCTTTATAAGAAACTAAAAGATAAAAGTTCTTTAGATAATTATCTTTACAATCGCTATGTGTTTATAAAAAGTCATATACATTCTTAAAATAAGATATGATAAAAGAAATTTTGAAACATTTTTATTTCATTATTTCTCAGAATTTTAGAAATTCTTCTTACTTGGAATTCCAAGAATTTCTATATGTTTTCAAAACAAGCTTAAAATTTATGGACTTTAATTTTTCAAGAGAGAAGAAAATATTTTGATTCAAGACTGATACACATATATTCTAAAAGCATGGAAATAATCTATTTTTTTCTTTTTTTAAAAAAGAATTCGCGTTTTTAATATTTTAATACAGTCTTCTGAGGTATGTAATTAAATTTTATAAAGAATTTATTCAAATCATTCGTATTTCAACAACAGCAAAATAATAATAGTAATAAATAAAATTAACATGAATGCAGATTCTTTTTTAATACTTTAAAATTTTAAAATTATTGAATTAATGTTCAATACAAATGTTCAATTCCTAATGAATTATGCAATTAAAGCAATCGATTACCATTGTTTGGGCATGTCATACACTACAATGCAATTAACATATTTACCCCTTTCACAATGAGTGTCTTTTACGCTCCTTTTAATTATTATGCACCAGTTTTTCTATATTGTAAGTGTCATGTTGTGAAAACATGGAGAATGTTAGATTATACAAGGTGAAAATTTGTGTATTAAAATACTGGTGTTACAGTTAAAAGATTTTGAGTAAATTAAACGACATGAGAAGTCGAAAAGGCGTTAAAGACAAATGACACAAAAAAATTCTGAATAACATCATAAATATAGATAATGTGCAAAGCCTTTCAAAAGAACTTTGTCTGTATTCATCAGGCGCAAAGAACAAGTGCTACTACTTTAAAAGCAAGAGCAATACTCTTAAAATTCCAAGACCGAGTCTATCTTCTGCTTTCAAATCAGAAGCACGTGTTTGTTGCTCGTGACAAAGAAAGGCAAAGTTCATTAGAAAGGCCTTGCGTATTTCTTTATTTGTATGGTGTTTTTTTTTTATTATTATTTATTTTACTTTTATAGTTTAACGCCAGCTTATATCAACATTAAATACGATAAATTACACATATTAAAATAAGTTACTTCAGTTGTAGTTCATACGACACCAAGTTGCCACTATTCTAAAGTAAACACATTTGCTTTGATGTCAGAAACTTTGACATCATATAAGGCGAAGTTTACCTTTGGGAATTCGTAGAAAAAAACGAATTTTAGACAAAATGTTTCAAGACTCCTATATTAAAGCCATGTGTTTAAATTTAACTAAACATTGAATCTTCAAAATTATCGATAAAATATTAACTTTCTGTATTGTTTTACTATATATCTGTACCTTGGAACAAAAAGGGCTAATGTCCATTTTTCTCAAATGGCAGGAAACCCAATTTAAGTTTGACACATTACATTAACAGTAAGTAACATTGGCCTCGACAAAATACTTTTTTTTTCAATGATCTAATATTGGAAGGACATTGGCCCTTTTAACAATTACTTTATATCGCATCCTTAATTCATTCGTGCATTTAACTCAAATTTCTCAATTTTGGACATTGGCCCTTTTTGCTCAAAGGTACAGATATAACCTTATATAATAATAAAAAGCGGAGGTGGCAGAACAGTATACGAACATTTTTGTTGCTGTTGTTGTTAGTAATTACAACATTACACAGATAATTAAAGAAATTAAAATAAATTAATATTTACATCAAATTATTTTCTAATTTTCCTGTTATTATTTATATGATTCCATTCTTGCAGCTCAGTTTTCCATTATTTAATTTAACCTATACGATTTTATTATACAAGACTAACACTAACTTATCATTTCCTCAGTAGATAGTAATTATAAAATGTATGCATGCATTCAAGTTAAAATAACGCGTCAAAAGTGACGTGGAAATATAAAATCTTATGTATTAAAAGAGGGGTGACATTTTCTGTCATCATAGAAGCCAAGCAATAATCTTTAATTTGCCAAAAATAATTATAAAAATATATTAAAATTTACTAGATTAACTTTATTAATACTATGTAAACTGCATGAAAATGCCAACGTTTAAGCTATTCTAAAGGAAGGCTATTCCAGTCCACTAATCTCTGGATAGAGATTACATGTGTCTAATTTTCATTTCATTAACCACGTGTTTATTAAAATGTCATTAATTTTCGCCTGCATTATAAATGCCTAGTTGAAATTTGACGGAAATTATAAGAATTTTCAGAATTAACATACTAAAATTAGAGTGGAATAAAGAAATATTTAACGAAATAGTATCCGATTATGCTTGCACATTTAGAGAAAAGATGATTAAAATTGTGTCTTATTTTATATTAATATCCTTGTTTTTTATTATTACAAATATTTCTGTCAAATACAGGTAACATAGAAAGGAATTAAAGTATCTCGAGACCGGAGATTACTATGATAAAATCTAAACTTTTTTTTATAGTTATATGAAAATGTGTGTCGCATTTTAAAACAAATAATGAAAATACATTTTGTGTTGTAAGCACATTAGTTTTCACCTATGTTTTTGAGGTATGTATGTTGCGATAAATTTCTAGTCCTTATTCAAAATATGTGGGATAATGCTAACCGGGAACTATAAAAATTAACCTTTTAAAGGAGCTGAGCATATATAACTTTATCAACTTCTTGGTAATTTTGTACTCCCTCCCCCCCCCGGTAATGATATCGTTATCATCAATGTATAAAAATTCTTTAGATTTTTGTAATTAATCTCTTTTGCTTGGATTGGTATGGTTGCATTTATTTTTCGCAAACTTTATTGATTCGAATGAAGATAAGTCGATAAAATATAAGTTCATATATTAAATAAAACTTTAAAGAAATAGTTACTATTTAAAAGTATTTAATAATAGCTTTTTGTTACACAATGCATTCAACAGTATTAATGTATCTTTTTTCAATTGCCTCCTTCACCCGTTGGGGCAGACACAATTTTTTATCAACAAAACGTGGACAATATTATTTCTCTTTTATTTAATAGTAAACACAAGTATTATTTCAAACTTACTTCGCATATGGCTTACGAACAACGGATTATATATGTACACACATATGACAAAAAAATAGGAATGCCAAACGTTAGGGTGTTCCATATTTTGGAATTAAATAATTTTATAATCATTTAATGATTTTAATAATAACTTTGTACTTTCATAAAAATACATAACATACTAAAAAAAGATAACATGCTATTTTGATGTAAAGTCCAAGTTACAAATAAAAATGGATAAAAAATTATAACAATATCAAAAGACAACCCCCTCCGCTAGAGATATCTTATAATATCATGAACCAGACACCCCCCCCCCCCCCTACAATGAGAACGTTATATATGTATAGCCCCAAAACAATAAGAGAAATTTATTATCTTGAGTAGAGAACATTTATTAGGTTGAGCAAAAAGTTCTGGAAAATTTTTAATCTAATAGTTACCAGAATTTGTATCGTACTAGTGGTATATTTATCGGAGTTCAGGAACTTTGGCTCCAATATGCCTATTAAACAGTATGATTTGCGTGTGTTGACCCGCATTATTAGAGAAAAGGCCTAACGATTCTGAAAGCCGTCGACGAGATTAATGAGGATGAGATGCTGGTAACGGTGACAAACTTAGCCACCAAAACCGGAATCTGACAGAACAGTGGCAGAAAGTCGTGTACTATGATGGTTTCTACTTTAAAGTCCTTGTTGCTTTTGTTATTAATTTGCGCATAACAACGCAACTTTCACAAATTTCCCAGAACTTTTTGCTCAACCTAGTAAATATTACATGACAATAGTTCATAAAAAGGGTTCATAAGTAGATATTAATAGGCTTGCTGTTCATTTTCATACACACTTAATAAAATAGTAAGCCCAGGCACTTAGAGACAGGGGATTCCTTTCGGAGGAGGTAATTGCCAGTATTTTGTCACTGTCTGTAACCCTCTGCCTGCACTGGTGTGTCACTATCTCGTTATGAGATTTCCCTCGTTCTAATAGGGTTTTCCTTGTGTACCGAGTTTTACCACTTTTCCATTCTAACTCTATATCGGTCTTCCTCACCAGCATCTTCCACATTTCACTTTCCTCTTCCCTCTCTTGGAGGGGGGTGAGGGGAGACGCGTTCACTACCATGGAGCTTCCAATCATGGAGAGGCCACTTTGCTGTCATTGGGAACCTTTGTCCTCCACTTTGTGCCAGGTTTTACCAACGGCTGGCTGGCGAGCAGCTGAAACCCTGTTTACCGGGGTCAAGGTATAGGATAAATTAATTTATACAAGTTGTACCGTGACGCATTTTTAGTGTCACAAGGGACTGGAAACTACAGGTGGTGTATTTTTTTTGAATGAAGGATTATTTTCACACATGGGATACGGGTCTCAGTTGTCAAGTCTGAACTTGTGCACTGCACTGATAATTAAATCACTAATTATTGCTAATTATTTGAAGACTTCAGTATGTTAAGTGCAGGTAAATGTATCGAAAGTCCACTTTCACATTGTTGTTTTATGAAAGAGTAAAATTTATTTTAATTTTGCTTAGTAAAGTACTGATTCTTTTTTTTTTTTTTTTTTTTTTTTTTTTTTTTTTTTTTTTTTTGTTTATGAAATAGCAAAATATGATTTTATCTATAGTGGATATCCGTATCGTTAATGAACAAAAGCGGGTTTTTTTTTTTCGAAAAATGCGAAGTTAGGGTGAATTTATTTTACTCCTGCAAGCACATTGATAAATAGAGCGGTATCTATATAACTCTAAATAAATTTGGCGGGTATGGTGTTTGTTTAGTGGTAATAATACGTAGTAGTGCATTTTAATTTATAACACTCGGTGTATAGATTTTCTTCTTTAAACTTTCTCTAATTTACAAATATGAATGCCGCTGCAAAAGACTTTTAAATGCCTTTACATATGAGAATGAATAGTTGATTTCCGAGATAGATTTTAGTGTAATGCATGTATATCGGAATATAGCTTACTTTTAGAATTTCCTAATCTGGATTAGTGTCTTCGGAGATAGTTTAAATCAATACTGCTGAAAGGTAAGACAAATTAGAATATTTTTCAATAACGATTTGTTTAGAGTTCACAAGGCTGAAGTTACTCAAAATGCCCTGCGTAGTTTTAAAAGTAATTTTAGAGGGGAAATAAATTACTATTCCAAATTATGTAAATTTCGTGAATAATGTGCACTTAGTCTCAGCGGAATGATTTGACATAGTCTGTTGTTATTTAAATTGATTTTCTTTTAAATAAAGTAACGCTTGTTTACCCTATACTTAAATAAAATTTACTCTCCATTAAATACTAGCCGATATAAAATCAATTGAAACAGTGAATTAAGCAAAAAAATAATACACTATAATATATACAGTGTGATCACGTATAACCTGACAGACCTTTATTTTCGAAACCGTTGGTCCTAGATGCATACTTCCAATTACAAAAATGGTCAAAATTAGGTGCAGGGTTAAGATAAAAAAAGTTTGAAGCGAAAAAAACAATTTAGTGAAGAATTACAGAATCTAAATTTTTATACGGTCCCGCGGTCCTATATTTTATATTTAGTAAAATTTCCCTGTTACACTGACAAGTAAGACAAAAAAAAAGTCCTGTTATTCTACGATTAAAATGGACCGAGTAATAGCTGTTTAAAGTTGGAGTATATTTTTTGCTGCATATTAGGGGTCATTCACAAATTTAGTAGAAATATAATTTCGTCAGATATATTAAAGAAATGGCTGAGAGTAAAATTAGCATTGCAATATAAATTTGATATCTTTAATCATTCTGACATATTACTGCAAAATGCACAATTTATACCGAATATTATAAGAGGATAAAAATAAAAAAAAAATTTGTTAAATAAAAGGATGAAAAACAACAGCTTCAATTCTTTACAAAATGATACATATTTTTAAATGCTGTTACACACTCTTTCAAATTTTGGGTTGTGGCATGTTTTTTAGTTTTGAAAATTGATTCTTATGTATTTTTTAGCACTGAATCCGAAAATGACATTAATTTTAAACCATCACGTCAGGAATTTTCTCAAATCGCAAATTTCAAAGTTAAAAAGATAAAAGTTGAAATTGATCCCCCCTCCCCTCCCAACCTAAATGGACCCCGGAACTGTTTAGCTGTAAGAAACCCAGTATAAGACGAAAAATCTAATAAATTGTTGAATTAAATAAAATTAAACTTAATAAAAAATGTCTTACATCTATTTTATAGTATCAGATTTTTCGCTATTTTTTAACCTTGAAATTTACTATTTGCGAAAAATCCTGACATGATGGTTAAAAGTGAAGTAATTTTTTTGATTCAGCGTTAAAAAATACATAAAATGTAATTATAAAAGTTAAAGAATACAACCATCGCAGGTTTATGTTATCTAATCTAAAACTCTTTCTTAAACTTCTTGACGATAATATATCCGATTTTTTCTGTGTTATTCTCTAATATAAGTATATATAAGATGGTGAGAGTCGAAAATCATAATAATACTGCATTGTCATCGGATTTAAGTCAGTATGCAAAATTTAACTTCGATCGGACATTTGAAAGCAAGTTCGAGTATAAATTTTAAACTGGAAAGAAGATCATTGCAAGTTAAATAAAACCTTATGAAAATAATATAATTTTAGTTAAAAGAAATCATAGCCGCATATCTTTACAAAATAGAACATATGTTAAAATACAATTATTTTAACTAATCTGAAACTTAACTAATAAAAGTTAATCGTAATATTTGTACGATTTCTTTCAAAGCGCATGTACCTTGAAATAAGTTTAAGTACTTTATACACGACCACTGAAAGCATAGTCGAAATTATCTGTTTTGATATGCAAAAAAGTGGTATAAGTCATGCATGTCAAAGTCTCATAACTAGGTCAATTTTAATGTTAGATGAATGGGACTTTTTTTTTTGTCTTACTTGTTAGTATCACAGTAAACTTTTAGTAAATATCACTTATAGGACCGAGGGACCGTGTAAAAATTTAAATTTCATAACTTTTTAATAAATGTTTTTCTTGACTCAGATCGCTTTAAAAGTAATTCTCTACCTTATTTAAACCATTTTTGTAATTGGAAGTATGCATCTAGGACCAACGGTTGCGAAAATAAAGGTCGGTCAGGTTATACGTGGACACACTGTATATATTTATATATATTCACATATATTTAATATTGTAGATACATTTTATCATAAAGACAAAACATAAAAATACATTTATAAGCAACTATAAAAATTGCGTTTAAAACATTAAAATATAATAACTTGCAAAATATAGGACTATGTTAAAATAGGTACAAACTTACAGCAGAGAAAAATGACAGTACATCTCAATAACCTTTAATGTGCAAAAAACCCTTTTTAACACTTCGTGTTTGGTAATGTTACTTAAAAATATATCCGCATTTTTTACTATTAAAACATTTAAATTTATTACATTTTAAGATATAAAAAGTCCTTCCGGCCAGTGCCGGGAGGAAGAGGTAGTTTTCATATTCCTTATTTTAAAAAAGGCAACTTATATTATTCAAACACACGAAGCTCAATTTAGTGGAAACCGAATATAGGAGATTCAATACTAATTTTTATCAATACTAAATCATTACGAATGAGAATTTCGCGAAATTAGTTATTAATTTCGCGCTTAATTAGTAAGATTATCCAAGCTGCTTTTATTTAAAGTAATTTATATTTGGCTGCCAAATTCGGCGATTTCTTAAAGTGCCCGCCATTTTAAGACAACATGGTGGATGAGGCTAACCAGTGAACTTGGTCGAGACCTTAGTAATTGCTGTGCACATCCTCACTCACATCGGAATCGGTTGATATATACAAGTGCTGTCGGAGGCAAAAAATCAGATTTTTCAAAATGTCACCCACATTAGAAATTGAAACTGCTATATCTGAGCCATTTTTTAAGATAAAGACAAACAAAAAATGCTCCTGAATCCTTATATCAAGGTCAAATACTTAAGAAAGAAACCTTTTTCAATTTCTAATTTTTTTGCACCTCACTTTAAATATATATTTTTTTAATTTAATGGCCGCCATTTTGAAACAAGATGGCTGATGAAGCTGGTCAGCGAACATGGTCGAGATATTGATGTATACTATCCACATAACTTCTTACATCGAAATAGGCGAATGCGTGTGTTATCGCATGACAAATACAAGATCGTTTCAGAATGTTAGCCATGCTAGAAATTCAAAGTGCTATAATTCAACCATTTTTTAAGATATAAGCAAAAGAACAAATTTTCAGAAATAAAAACTGCTCCGGAATCAAGGCCAAACACATAAAAAAAATCTTTTTAATTTTCCAATTTTTTAATACCTCATTTTAAATTTTAAATTTAATTTTTTTTAATGGCAACCCTTTTGAAGCAAGATGGCCAATGAAGCTGGCTAACGAATTCGGTCGAGACATTGGTATGTACTATATACAGACGAAGTTATATCCAAATCGGTTCATAAATACGCCTGTTATCGCGTGACAAATATCAGGTCGTTTTAAAATGACAGCCACAATAGAAATTCAAAATGCTATAACTCAGCCATTTTTTTAGATATAGACGAAACAAAAACTGTTCCGGAATCTTTGTATTAAGGTCAAACACATACGAAAAAATCTTTTTTATTTTCCAATTTTTTGGTATCTCATTTTAAATTTTAAATTTTTTACTTTTTTTTAATGGCCGCCATTTTGAAACAAGATGGCGGATGAAGCTGGCCAACGAACTCGGTCGAGACATTGGTATGTACTATGTATAAACGAAGTTAAATCCAAATCGGTTGATAAATACGTCTTTTATTGCGTGACAAAATTCAGGACGTTTCAAAATGTCAGCCACGCTAGAAATTCAAAATGCTATAACTCAGCCATTTTTTTAAGATATAGACGAAACAAAAACTGCTCCGAAATCTTTGTATAAAGGTCAAATACATAAGGAAAAAATATTTTTTCAATTTTCTATGTTTTGGTACCATATTTCAAATTAAAATTTTTCTTAAAAATTTAAATGGCCGCCATTTTTAAAGAAGATGGAGGATGAAGCTGGCCAACGAACTCGGTCGAGACATTGGTATATACTATGTATAAACGAAGTTACATCCAAATCGGTTCATAAATACGCCTTTTATAGCGTGACAAAATTCAGGACGTTTCAAAATGTCAGCCACGCTAGAAATTCAAAATGCTATAACTCAGCCATTTTTTAAGATATAGACGAAACAAAAACTGCTCCGGAATCTTTGTATAAAGGTCAAATACGTAAGAAAAAAATATGTTTCCATTTTCAATTTTTTGGTATCACTTTTCAAATTTTAAATTTTTTAAAAAATTTTAAATGGCCACCATTTTGAAACAAAATGGCGGATGAAGCTGGCCAACGAACTCGGTCGAGACATTGGTATGTACTATGTATAAACGAAGTTAAATCCAAATCGGTTGATAAATACGTCTTTTATTGCGTGACAAAATTCAGGACGTTTCAAAATGTCAGCCACGCTAGAAATTCAAAATGCTATAACTCAGCCATTTTTTAAGATATAGACGAAACAAAAACTGCTCCGAAATCTTTGTATAAAGGTCAAATACATAAGGAAAAAATATTTTTTCAATTTTCTATGTTTTGGTACCATATTTCAAATTAAAATTTTTCTTAAAAATTTAAATGGCCGCCATTTTTAAAGAAGATGGAGGATGAAGCTGGCCAACGAACTCGATCGAGACATTGGTATATACTATGTATAAACGAAGTTACATCCAAATCGGTTCATAAATACGCCTTTTATAGCGTGACAAAATTCAGGACGTTTCAAAATGTCAGCCACGCTAGAAATTCAAAATGCTATAACTCAGCCATTTTTTAAGATATAGACGAAACAAAAACTGCTCCGGAATCTTTGTATAAAGGTCAAATACGTAAGAAAAAAATATGTTTCCATTTTCAATTTTTTGGTATCACTTTTCAAATTTTAAATTTTTTAAAAAAATTTAAATGGCCACCATTTTGAAACAAAATGGCGGATGAAGCTGGCCAACGAACTCGGTCGAGACATTGGTATGTACTATGTACACACTGAATTACATCGAAATCGGTTCATAAATACGAGAGTTACAGTGTGACATAGGTCAGATATATATATATATATATATATATGGATATATATATATATATATATATATATATATATCAATTTTGAACGGAGGGTGGTTTCGGTGTCTGGGGGTCATGATCGATGAAAATATACCAAAATTTTTTGAAATCGCTTTCCTCCGAACGGCTGCAATAGGTAGCTTTTTGTAATGAAAGCTACCTAATAAAAGAGAAATAATATTAAAGGAGCTTAAAAGATACAAATGGAAATTTAAAGTTTAAAAAACAAAAGTCTAAACAATATAAAAATGCTTATAAAGTTGTAAATCGTTAAAAATAAAAAAAAAATATGAAGTGTTATTTCAAGTATTTTTTAAATGAAAGGAATTTATGTATCTCTTAAATGTTTTATTTTTTCCAATATATATTTCGTTGGGAAAAAAACATACTTTGTGACAACAAGTATGCATTCAAATATGAAAATAGACTAAAATATTTTCTACCACTAGTGCATTTTAAAAAGTATAAAGTTACCTTTGTTGAAATGTTCCTTAAAAATATATCTGCTTTTTTTACTATTAAAATATTTAAATTTATTATTATTTTTTAAGATATAAATAAAAGAGAAATAATATTAAAGGAGCTTAAAAGATACAAATGTAAATTTAAAGTTTAAAAAACAAAAGTCTAAACAATATAAAAATGCTCTTAAAGCTGTAAATCATCAAAAATAAAAAAAATAAAAATTGTTCTTTCAACTATTTTTTACAATGAAAGCAATTTATGTATCGCTTAAATGTTATGTTTTTTCCAATATATATTTCGTTGGATAAAAAAGTACTTTGTGACAACAAGTATGTCTTAAAATATGAAAATAGACTGAAATATTTTTTACCACTAGTGCATTTTAAAAAATATAAAGTTACCTTTGTTGAACTGTTTTAGTTGTAATACAATTATTTTGTAAAGGTTGCATAAACAACTAAACAATTTCTAAAAAAAAAAAAAAAAAAAAAAAAAAAAAAAAATTAAAGGGAAAATTTATATTTTCTCTCATATTATGTAACCAGTTTTATATAAATCATTGGAATGTAATTTTCCTTTAAATATGTATATCCAGTCATAGCAGAGTTCATTTTTCATTAAGGATATTAAGGAAAATAAAATATCTAATGAAACATTTAAACACGTGCAAATTATAAATCCAAATTTAAAAATTGGATTGATAATGCCTTAAAAAGAGTTATTTCATTGCTTATTATTTTAAATAAAAACCAAATTATTATCATTGTTGTCAATGCATGTTGCAGAATGATGTACAGTCGTGGAAAAAAAGGTAAACACCCCCTACTAACTCCTCAACAAATTATTGTAGGAGAAAGTTACTGGTACCGAACGGTTGGAAATAAAGTCTACTTTTAAATGATGTATATAAAATTTGCTTAGGGGGGCATCTAGATATTAAAACAAACCAAAACTTCCTTTTTTGCAATGGCAATACCCAATGTTAACGAGATATGCTATGCCTAGACACCAAATTCCAAGTGATTTGAAGGATAAGTTTTTGAATTATAAACATTCAAATTTAGTACTTCTAATGTTAAATTACATTTTCATATTTTCATTTATATCTCCAGAAATTATACACCTAATGTGCTAATTTTTTGTACAGCAATAATACTAAAATACCCAAACATAAATACGATGAATTTGCAATTTTTATAATTTTATGATATGAATTATGAATTATGAAATTAATATTCGAAAAAATTATGAAATGCAACGTACAATTTTTTTGATGGATTTAGATTTATTACAACCTGCTTTATGGAAATCCAAAATTTCACATTTTTCTTCCAAGTTGTTTTCAAATTATGCTTAAAAGACGGCAAAATGATGGTCTAAGGCGCCTATGATAGAAGTGACTAGATATTTTGAAATTTCTCATGCTATCCTGTAATCTAGCGATCTTCAATAACTTCTTGAGTGGCTCTTAAAAGCGTTGATCCAGAAGGGGGCTCTCTCGGTCAACAATCGAGTACCGAACCTCAATTTGGATAAAGCCACTAAAATACCCTCGTTTTTGAACAATTAATTTCTCAGAAACTTATCGTACGAATTGCATAAAAATTTTTTTTTAAGCTAATTGAAGCATGTAGAGTTCATTTATGCTGTCAGAATTGTGTACTGCTATTGAGAAAAATAAAGTTATGGTTCGTTTTAATATGTAGTTGGCCCCCTATGCAACTTTTGTACATCATTTAAAAGTAGACTTTATTACCAATCGTGTGGTATCAGTAACTTTCTTCTACGATAAATTTTTGCAGAGTTAATAAGGAGTGTTTATTTTTTTTCTCCACGACTGCACATTGGTGCATGCTATTATATTTTAGCAAAATATAACCTATAATTATATTTTTTAACAACGCACCGCACATTATATGGAGTAGTTTAGTTGACCCTGTTACAACAGTGTATTTCAGAATAGCAATAAGAAAATGGTTTAAGAGAACAAATGTATGAAATAATTCTGGGAATAATCGCATATTAAAAATACTGTAATTAAAAATTGAAATATTTTGGTTATGTGTTTTTCAATAAGTATCATGGTAAGACATTGTAAATGCTTTATCATACTCAGTAAAACATAATTTCTCTGTATCATTAAGTGAGCATCATGATATATTACCCATACATAACTAACGAAACCAGAATGTCAAACACGGGATTCTCGGGTTACAAAGTATACGGAACGGCGTACAGAATATAGAAAAAAATAATAAATTCAAAACTCTACTGAATACTTTACATTAAATATATTTTTTAAGTCACCCACTAACAATACCAAAAAGCATTTTAATAAGATAATAAACAATTATTCAAATAAAAGGTTGAAATTTAAAGAGTTCGAAACTTTCTTTTACTCTCATGTGAAGGTTAACGCTCTTGCTGCGCCACCTGAGAGTTTCTCGGGTAACGTAAAAGTAGCAAAATTTGCGCAACATGAGATTTTAACGGATATGCATTTTTCCGTCTAATTTACTCTTCTTGATCATTCCCACCAATTATTTTTTAATTCTAAATTTTGCCTCATCTAATCGGAGAAATTTCCCGTTTGAATCAGACGAGAATTTTTGTTTTGAATAGCCGGTGGCAAAAGAATACAAAATCTTAAAAGACGCTCGTCGCGAAGGAGTTATATACGCAATTTTTGAAGCTATTTTGATAAAACAATTATGCAGCGAGAGGTTTAATAGCTCAGGAAATCGCCAAAGATTTTACTATTTACAGCAGACTTCTCTATTTTGACTATTTCAGCTTTTGAACGAAGTAAAGGGAACTGTCCCAAAATTACATATTTAAGTAAAATGATATACATTATGTTCATTCTTAATATTGTTTGTAGAATCCCGCTCTTAACGATACACTGTTATGTTGCGGAATCTATCGCAAACGATACGCATTTAATGGCGAAGGTTTGTACTTGTCCTTGTTTACAAAGAAACTATTAAACCTTGTCAGAAAATTCTTGGGACTATTTTTTGGTGTTATTTTACCTCTGTTTCATTTCAGGGATTACAGGGTGTCGAGAAAGTATTGATAATCTCTACTACAACACCATAGATACAATTATTCGAATAATTTTTAATTTAGTAAGTTTAACATCTAAGTAACAATTGATATTCTATCATTCCTTTTCGATTCAGTCTCCTTTTGCCTTGATACACTCGCGGAGACGGCGCGGGAAGGCATCCACGGCGCGCCGCAAGTAGTGCGTTCCATTCACGTGTCAGAGCAGCTTTTAAAGAAGCGATATTCTTGTGAGATTTATCACAGGATCTTGCTTGCAACACTCTCCATACTGAGTAATCAAGTGGATTCAAATCCTGACTATTCGGTGGCCAGTCTTGAGAAGAAATGAAATCTCGTGAATTTTCTTGGCAACACTTTTGCGTTTGGCGAGCCTAATGGGCTGTGCTGAATCTTGTTGGAACACATACGGATTGTTTCCAAAATGAGAATTTAGCCATGGAAGGACCTTCTTTATCAGAACATCGTTGAGTTAATTGTTCTGATTAATCATGACACCAGCATGAACAAAGAACAAAGGGGATTTCTCATTGCTTCTCATTGCATTTTTTCTCAAGACTGGCCACCGAATAGTCCGTATTTGAATCTACTTGATTACTCAGAAAGCATGAACCTGCAAAAGTTTTGACGAACAATCTTAAAATTGACGAAGCAAAAGCAAAAGCTGCTGAGACACATAATTTATTGTCAAGACATTCAGCTCTAGAGGCTAAGAAGATAATTCGCTTTATCACACCTAATGATGACGACAAAGACATGGATTTATCTGCCGATAATAATGATGAAGCTAGTCTTTTTTGCAATGATTTATTCAGCACAGAAAACCGAAGGAGAAGTGGATAAAATGTGTTAAGTGTTCAACGTGGGCACATAATGAATGTGTCGGTGTTTCTTGGTATTTAAAAAAATAATAATTATGTGATGTGTGCAAGTAAAATTAATAGTAACTTACTGGTGTGTCATTTAAGGACAACACTGTAGATAAAATGACAGAGTGCAGCATTTTATATAAATCGTTAATACGTCGTTTTGTCTTTTTTGTTCCTTTTTACCCGACTGCCAAGAAGAGTAATGTGTTTCACGCGTATTAGGGTATGAGGATTTCTTTATACCTTCGAAACATCCCAATGGCTGCATAGATTTTAATGAAGCAAGTCTCTATCAATTCGGCTTAATTGGTATTCCACAAATGATGTCACGCTTGGAGGGGGTGGGGGTCGTGAAATTGTGACAGTTTGGGGGTTGGACAAGGGGGTTGGAGGGGGTAAGAAGAAATGTGACATCACACATTTTGGTTACAATAAAAAAATTAAAAATCAGCAGATTAAATTTTGAAGTTATTTTGAAATTAAAGTATTTTGTGTTTATAAAGTAGATTTAAAGCCAAATATATTAAATTCCATTTCAAATTCCAAAATACGATTGTTTTCAACAGCTCTTTCGTATTAATATTTTATTAATATTGTATATTAATTATGTTTTTGTTATAAACCTTAATCTTATTTCATACAAAATAAGTACATGAATCATTTTTATTGTTATGCTCACAAATATCGTTAAAACACATAGTTAAAGTTTAAAAATAAAGTTTGAAATATGATCTATAATGTAGTGCTTTGTTTCTAAACTGCAAGTATATGTTTATGTAATATAGCGTGACATGTGACAATGGGGCTATGGGGTATGGCGAAGTTTGACACTTTGTGACAAAGAAGGGGAGGGGGGTAAAAAATATTGACAAAAAGTGTGACATCTTTTATGGAACGCCCCTAACCGTCAGATGGTTATAGGCTAGGTTTTGTTTTAATAAATGCAAAATGGCGGTAGAGACGAAAAAATTACGCACCCTATTGAGTGGCTTATCATTGGATACGTCTTTCAAAATGAAGACGATTTTTCATTGACTATTTTAGTGCCAGAAGCTCCGTTTAACCTTCTCACTGCCGCGAACTGATATATCCGTTCACTAAGCTGCAGCTTTCGCTGAATTTCACTGAAGCGTTATTTAAATTATTATAATTATACAGATAAAATTGAGTTTTGAAAAATTAAATTATGGTTCATACTCCCAAGGTTTATCTGCCTATATGTAATAATTTTTTTTTTATCTCATGCTGGAAAATGCCTCTTTTTTTACCATTTCTAATAAATTACAGGGAAAAAAACATTACAATTTTGCCCTTTTTCTCGGCGGTCAGGGGGCTAAATATTATACAACCAGGAAGTTGTATAGGTAGGATCTCTAGCTTTACTGCAACTCTAACCTTCATAAACATGTATAGGCTTCCTCAACACAGTGTTTTTAGATAGAAACCAATAATTAAACAACTTCAAAGTCATCAATACAAGTAAATAAAAAAAAATAGATAATATAAAAAATAGTTTTATACTGATGAGAAATACACTGCTCAAAAAAATTAGGGGAGCAAGCAAAAAAGTGAAGAGAACAGTGGAAGACAGCCATATATGTGCATAAAATGGATAGAACACGTTATCAATGCGCAATACGGAAAAAAAAGACGCAAAAAATTTTGTAAGGCAGCTTTTAATCTTTGAAAAGATGAAAAGAACGTGAAAAGATGGCTTAGGGTAAAAATTTGATTTCATGTAAATGATAAAAAAAGTATTGTTTAGAAATGATGCAAGATTTTTAATATGACGTGTGGTCTCCTCGAACAGCTAAGTCTGTTGTATACCTGTTTTCCATGGATGTGATGAGGATATCGATAAGACTTTGGGGAATACTGTTCCACTGCTGAAGAATTGCAATCTCCAATTCCCGGACAGTAATAGGAGGCCTCGGTATCGCAGGAATGCGTCGTCTGAGTATGTTCCAAACATGCTCGATCGGATTTAGGTCAGAAGAGCATGCTGGTCATTGCATACGCTGTATTGTTTTAGCTTCTATCATGTTTTCCACAAGACGAACTGTATGAAGTCTGGCATTATCATGCATTGATAAAAAGAAATCACTACTTACTGCAACATAAAATACGTTATGAGGTCTCAGTATCTCGTCTGTATTACTTCGGACCTTCAAAGTGCCATTCCGAATGTTATGCAGGCAAGTACGTCCACCTATGCTGATTTCAGCCAATAGCATCAACCCACCTCGTCTGCAATGTGATATTTCACGGACGAATGTGGGATTATTTTGAGTGCCTCTTTCTCACCATGCCAAAATACATCAGATGTCATCCAGACTGAATCGGGACTCGTCTGTAAACAGAATTTGACTCCAAAAATGTTGCCTCCAAACACGATGTTCAGTTCCTCACCTTCTTTAGGCCGCACAGTGGCTTGAGTTCAACGGAATACAGAATATTGGTTAACGTGCATAGAGACCACCCTTATGAAGCCTATTTTGGACTGTTTGGCTGGACACGCTTCGTCCTGTGAACAAGAACAACTGTGTTTGCTGCTGAGTAGAATTGCTCGTTCAGTCTCGACAGGCTGTTAACAGGATATATCGGTCATCAGTTTCTGTGTTAGCACATTTTCGACTTTGCACTTGTCGATGACTACCATTCCATGTGTCTTGGAATCGATTCCACAGCCTGTCATGGACACTTCTTGCGACTCCAACAACGTCCACTACACTTCGTTGTGTTTCCCCAAATTCAACTGTCCCGATAACACGTCAAGCCATGGATTGCGGTAAATCATGTTGTTGTGACATTTTCAAGCCACTTTTTCTCAAAACACAAGCTGAGCAATTGAATTTTACAACTGAGGCAGTGAAACAGACGTTTCGACAAAATCCCGATTTCTGCACTTATCTCCTTTTTCTAGTTTTTGACGTCATAAACTTTAATTTACTTGTAAAGTTTTCGTTATGTGTTTTCTACAGCACTTTAAATTATGGATGTTTTATTTTACGTTACTTGTCGGTGTAAATATTTGCGTAATTTCGTTAAAACCATGTGCTTCCCTAATTGTTTTGAACAGTGTAATTAGTTTGCTTTTTACGCAGTCGGGTGTTTTGATTTCTTAAATTTAATTTTTACTTGTTGTTATTTTTATTGCATTTTTTATACTTCACAGTTAGTAAAAAATAAAGGTCATGATAATTAGAAGATATTTTCCTGAGGGTGTCATTTGAAGACAGTTTCCCTACCTCTTAAATTTATGTTTTATATTTTTCATTTTATTATTTTTTTATTTACTGAAGTTTTAATTTCGTTTTTGAATATTAACCTGAAACAAACAATCAACTCTTTTTTATGATTTTAAGATAGAATGGATAGTTCTCCAGTAATCGATTTGAACGTAATAATAATAGATAAAAAATCCTACTTAAATAATATTTTTAAAATCATGAAAACCATTAAATTGAGATAAAATTTACAGGATGTTACTTTAGAAAGTACATTATTTTTTATTCGACGATATAAAAATTAGAATTTTACGATGGCTAAAAGTTAATAATTTAAGAAAAATGCAAAATTGATTTCTTAAATAGTTGTCCAATCAGTTTGACGTCACTATTACACATGGGCATGCTTTTGCCTTTAATATCAATGTGATTTCATTGTGATATCGATGTGATTTTCGATGTGAAGAACATACCTGCCGTGCGTTGTATGTAACACAAATTATTTTTCTCATTCACTTTAGCCAATATATTACAACTGATATATTTTCAAGAATACAATAGACGTTTCGTTTTTTTATATTGAAAATATAACTTTAAGATTTTTCATTCTGTATTTGATCGACATACATAATACGATGTGTTGTTAAAATGTCTGTGTATTTGATCTTGTATTTCTTATGAAAAATCACTCAACAATATAAACATTGAAAAAATGTAATTACAGATTTTGTTCATACAATTAACAATATTTAATGTGTTGTAACGCTATTTTAAACGAACGTTGTTTTTTTGTTAAATGTAACTTTGCAACAGTCACTGTACGTACTCTTAAAATTCCATAGTAAGGAGTTTCATCCGTGGTTTTGCTTATAGGTGACTGATTGTAACTTTCGGTAGTTAAAATTTTAATTAATATAATTTGAAAAATATAAACTACTTCACATTAATATTTCTTCTTTCCTTTAAAGAAAACCAAAAATTAAATTATTCAAAACAAGATCATGGAAATGATGAAATAAATGACAAACTGAATAACGTCAATATTTAAAATTTCAAATGTTATTTTTTTCAAGGCTTTTTTGTTTTATTTTAAAAATCCTAAATTAACAATAGGATTTCTGAAAACACTTTTAAACATATTTGTGTCTTTTGTACAGTAAGAAAGAAGGAAAGAAATCCACAATAAAAATTTAAATGCATAATGGTAAGAAATGATGTATGTTATTAAAAAGTGCAACCATAAATTTCAGTAAATTTCTTTTGCTCTGTTAGCCCACTGTCGGACATAGTGAATACATCCAAATTGTAGTCCTGTTTTAACTATTTTTGTTTATTAAAACAAAATTTTTAACAACAACAACTTATTTCAAAATGTTTTGCAGCTTGCATGATATCATTATTTTCGGAGTTTCCTTTATTAAACTTAATTACAAAAAAGAGATTAAGAATAATGTATGCAAAAGAACTTACTTTTACCCCACAATTATCGTAGTCACATTAATCACAACCTGACAGCTTATAGTATTTTAGAGACAGTTGGAGTTTTAGAGTTTTGCTTTAGAGACAGTTTACATGGCACCATTTTTTGTGGATGTATTTTAAAATGAATTACGGAGAATTCACATGTCTCTGAAAAAAAAATTTCTAAATTTTTGTTATCTAACAAAATGGTACTTTGGAGAAACTATCCGTTTTTCTAAACTAGTAATAAATTGCTTAAACATATCCAACTTTTTTTTTCAAATATATATAATAATAAATCACTGTCAGCATATTAAAAAAAAAAAGAAGTTTTTTTTTATAAATAAGATTAAAGAAAATTAATTCGTTTAATTTAAAGAAAAATCAATTTCTTTAAACTGAAAGAAAAAGTGTTAGCAATTTCTTTTATCATTTAAGTGTATTTTTTTCTGTATAATCAGGAAAACTCATATGTGAAAAGTCTCTCTCTAAAAGTCTCTTACTCTTTCTAAATTTCTAACTTCGAAATTTTGCTATTTACATAATAATATTTGTAAATGTTCTACTGTGATAGGTAAAGATATATATGAATTATATTTGTTAGCATTTTCAAGTCTTGCTTCTGTAGACTTCATAAATTTATTTTTTCTTAATATGCTGAGTAATCTCCGCTTAATTACACGGATATTCTTTTATGTAGTAAAATACAAGGGTGTCGGATTAATTTTTTTGACATCGGTAAAACATGCAGGATATCATGTGTGCCATACATTCTAAATAAAATAGAGTTAGTATTCACTCCCTAGGAGTGAATACTCACTCTATAACAGAGTTCAAATATGGCCATTTTAAGTGACTATTTCCCCTGAACAAAAGTGGAATTATTAACGCTCTGAAAGAGTGAATACTCACTCCTGGGAAGTGAATCTCTTATCCACTCTAAGCAGGAGTGAATAATCACTCTATCGGTGTATTCACAATCACTCTTGCAAAAAGGATGCGTTTTTTTACCCATGGTAGGAGTGAATAGTCACTGTTTTATAGGAGGGAATGTACCCTTTTTTCTGTAACGAATTATTTTTTATGTTGTCTTGATGGGCATTTTAAAAGAATTATACATTTTAGAGAATGCAACGAAAATAGATACAACAGTAGTAAAGATTGGAATAAAATATTTTATTCGCAATACTTATTTAATTCATAGTTTGTAAAACTAATTGAATTTTTAAGGAAAAATTCAATTAAAATTACATATGATTTAAGTTAGATTACTGACAGAAATAAACTAAAATATTTTTTCCCAATCTTATCCCCTGTTAAAAAGCAGTAAACCAACCTTTATAGGGCACGCAATGAAAGCAAACACAGGGGATAAGTTAAAATAACAATAAAAGCCTTTGTGCAGGAATATTAAAAAGCAGTAAACCAACGTTTAAAATACACAAATAATGCGTGAAAAGCAGCAAACAGCTCTTTCGAATCTACTAGCGAGATTCTTCTTCAATGCAAGATAGGGAAAAAAGAACAGAAAAAGCAACGCTGAGCTTTGCCTTGCTTTTTCAAGCACGCTGGCTTGAAAAAGCATTGGCTCAGCCTTGCTTTTTCAAGCACGCAGTTCCCTTTTCCCTATCTTGCATTGAAGAAGAATCTCGCTAGTAGATTTGAAACAGCTGGTTGCTGCTTTTCATGCATTATTTGTGTATTTTAAACGTTGGTTTACTGCTTTTTAATATTCCTGCACAAAGGCTTTTATTGTTATTTTAACTTATCCCCTGTGTTTGCTTTCATTGCGTGCTCTATAAAGGTATGATAGTTTATAAATGCCAATAAAGGAAAGTAATTAACCGAAATCCTAATCAGTTAATATTATTTCTTTCATTTCAGATACCCATTAAGTTGTATTTAATATTTTAATAATTCGCGTTATGTTAAGTAGCTATTTGTATTCTGTTTTTTTTTTCATGTGTAATTTAAATTTTAAATATATCTCAGTATATTTAAAATCTCAGTATTCAAAAGATCTCAGTATTCATTGCTAATGAATTTAAATCTATTCAAACGTTATTGTTTACTGTTCTTTAGTTACTTTTAACGCCTTATTAATAACTTTATAGTAAAGAACGTGTTGTGATTTGTCATTGCTTTATTAAATATTAACATGTAGTCTAAATTTTATATTCTCCGAAATATGTATATATATATATATATTTAAATGTTCCTTAACTTACTCGTGATTTCGAATTTATTTCCGCTATGGCTGAAGAATAAATATTAAAACACTGGTTATTCATAGAACGACATGAAATTTAATTTTTTATTCCCGTGCATATCGTGAAAATGAGCTAATAGATTTCGTATATTTTATAGGGAAAAAAATTGATCTGGAAAATTAAAAAGAAGAAGGAAGTATAAAAAGTAAATGAATGATAAATTAGGTACTGTTCTTATTGTTTAAAAAACAATTTTAATGTAACAAATAGTTATATATCTCTTTAAAAAACATTCAATGGCATATGATAATATGGATATTTTAAAAAATATACTAAAGCAGTTTTATTCATAAACTTCCCTAGTAGCAGCGACTGGTCGCATTTTGCTAGGCCTTTCATCAATTCCTCGAAAGTTGCTCGAGAAATAATACACGTGTATCATTGCGAGCAACATATGAGAACCGGTTTTGATGAGGCTATATTTCATCAACTAAAGCTAACACTATGAGCTCATTTGCCGATGAAATCGTGCTGATTGGTAACTCACCAACAACAGATAATTGCCCAATATCGAATCACGGTGAAACATGGGCGAAATCACAGTTTTTCTGGAAGCGCAAATCTGATTGGTTGAAAGACGAAGGCTGCGCGAAGTCCCGGATGAAGTCGGTGTTGTTGTTTTGATGAACTCTCCAGCGAGGAAGGAGGAAGCGGACGCCATTGCTGCAGCGACACGCGTGAGCTCCTTGGAAGTTGAAAAAATACCTTTTCTCGGAAATATGTAAGTACCTATTTCATTATTTCTGGTGTTATTACTTTTTTCACAAATAAATGTTGTGAAAATATAATACAGACTTCACAATATTTCTGATTTTCCACGTTTTCCTGTGCCCTTGAGTTTCATACACATTTTTTAATAGCTTGAAATTTTTATTATCATATCGGTAATTTGTCTCGAATAATAATGAAGTTCTTCATTATTGTTTTGTAATTAAACTGGTACAGAACGTGATTACATTTTTAAAATAATGTTTTTACTGGAAAAAATAAAAACCCGAATTCTGAAATAAAATCCGATTTTTGGGTCTCGGAGATTGGCAAGTCTGTATGTATATGTTGTTTCTGGTTGCTGTATGTATAAATCCTTTTACATTTTCTGATCGAATAAAGAGAAAAAATATTTTAAAATAAGCAAAAAAAAAAAAAAAAAGTACCAATCATTCTGGCAGCCAAAATGCTTTAATATTATTAAGTCAGGATTTAAGAAAAACAAAACCCCCTTTTAACACCTTTTTTTCAATAACACCCAAAATAACCCCTACAGCTGCGATTTTCAAAAAGAAACAGACAGAGGAGGGAGGGGGGTATGATATTAAAATCCAAAAAAGTTCATAAAATACTCAATCACTTAAGATAAAAAAAATTTTGGCAGGGTTCGCAAATATCAAAATAGTCAAATACTTAGTGCTGATTATAAATATTTTAAGATTTTTGTGTTAAAGGAAAGAAATGATTAATTGCTGTCAAAGCTTAATATATATATATAAATATTTTTTTTTTTTAACTGAAAAAGGGTTATTTTGTATACTTAAAAGTAGGTGTGTGTACATTTTTCTTATACAGAAAGTAAAATTATTACAGTGCAGATAATGTATGATTTTTTTTTAAATTTGTCTATTTTCTGTGTTTTAAAATGTGTATTTTTGCTTTATTTTGATTGTCGCCATTTTAAAATGCACACTTTTGCGTGTTGTCTCCTAGAGTTTGGTAATCTGGGAGACAAAACGCAAAAACATGCCGATTTTGTGATTTGGTTTGGAAATGCACCAAGAAGGGGGGGATCAAAGTTTAGTTAAAATATTTTTGTTGGTTTTCAAGGGAGGGGGGGTCATGACCTCTGTCACCTCCCCCTTGGATCCGCCATTCTAGATTACGTAGTTCAGTATTACATATTTTATTATTTCATATTTTTAATTTTAAAATAAGTCGGATATTAGAAAATTAGTAAAATTATCTTTCTAAATATACTTTGCAGAAGAGGGGGGGGGGGGGGGGGGGCTTGCCCCGCCCGTTCCATGTTTGCACCCGGTGCAAAAAAGTCTAGTTTCGTTCCTGATCCAAGAGGGGGTGATGACCCCCCTCACCCTGAACAACATAAAAATGCTAAAATTTATTTAAAAAATGAAATAATTTTTAATTTTTTTTTAATTTTAATGTTATTTAATTAAGTATTAAAGGAAAAAAATGATTAATTGCTGTCAAAGCTTAATATATATATACTTTTTAAACTAAAAAATGGTTGTTTTGTAGTATATAACCTTTACCGGTGCAGAGTAATTCTGTTCATAAACCGATGCAATAATGGACTGACACCGGAATTTATAAACGAATTTATTAGAAAATACGAACTTGCTTATTTTCATGTACATTATAATAGGAAAATTTTAATTAAATATTCTTGGTGCCATTTGTCAGTTTTGGAAATAAATTTAGGTGTCCTTTTTTAAGGACGCCGCCCTTGAAATTCTTAAAAGTAGGCGTGTGTACATTTTTCTTGTACAGAAAGTAAAATTATTACAAGACTCATAATGTGTGATTGCTTTTTTTTTTAAATTTTTGTATTTCCTGTGTTTTAAAATATGTATTTTTGCTTTATTTTTATTGTCGCCATCTTAAAGTGAACATTTTTGCGTGATGCCTCCTAGAGTTTGGAAATTCTGGGAGACAAAACGCAAAAACGTGCCGATTTGGTGATTTTTTTGGGAAAACACCAAGAAGGGGATCAAAGTGCAGTTTAATTTGGGTACTCTAACTCAGTAGCAGAACGGCACCAGGCACTGCATTTTTTATGCCTGGTAAACAATGGCGGATCCAAGAGGGGGGGATAATGACACCCCCTGAACAACAGAAAAATGCAAAAAATTATTTAAAAAATGAAATATATTTTTAACTAGTTTTGAATTTTAATGTTATTTAATTATGTATTAAAAGAAAAAAAGGATTAATTGCTGTCAAGTCAAAGCTTAATGTATATATATATATATATTTTTTAACTGAAAAAGGGTTGTTTTGTATTTAAAAGTAGGTGTTTGTAGTACAAACTGTACATTTTTCTTGTACAGAAAATAAAATTATTACAGGGCGGATAATGATTTTTTTTTTCAAAATTTGTGTATTTTCTGTGTTTTAAAATGTGTATTTTTGCTTTATTTTGATTGTCGCCATCTTAAAATGCATACTTTTGTGTGGTGTCTCCTAGAGTTTGAAAATCTGAGAGACAAAACGCAAAAACATGCCAATTTGGGGATTTTTTTTTTTTTTTTTTTGAAACACACCAGGAAGGGGATTAAAGTAGAATATTTTTGTTGGTGTTCATGACCCCCCCCCCCCTCTGACGCCAGTCATCTCCCCCTTGTATCTGCCATTTTAGATTACGTAGTTCAGTATTACATATTTTAAATTTTAAAGTAAGTCTAATATTAGAAAATTAGTAAAATTCTCTTTCTAAATATACTTTGCAGAAGAGGAGGGGGGGGGGGGGGGGCAAAATCCATGTTTGCCCCGGGTGCAAAAAAGGCTAGTTTTGGCCCTGATCCAAGGGGAGGGGTAATCCCCCCCCCCCCTGAACAATAGAAAAATGCTAAAAATTATTTAAAAAATGAAATATATTTTATATTCTTTTTGAATTTTAATGTTATTTAATTACTATGTATTAAATGGAAAAAAAAAGATTAATTGCAGTCAAAGCTTAATATATACAGTAGACTCCCTCAAATCTGCAAACCTAAAATCCACACATCATTACAGATGTAAACAATGAAAGTTTTAGTTCAGATGCCAGAACACAATACAGAATTTTTTAGTTTTATATAATTATTCTGCATGTATTTTAATATGTAATTATAGATAATATGACTGAACTCATGGTTTTGCAAGAAATAAGTATAAATTTCTTTCTGGTAAAAATCAAGATATTGCCAATATCATTGGTAATAATCACAATCTTTTTACTAAATATATATATGTATCAATCAAACTTTTTTGCATATTAAATCTGACTAAACCTTAAATACAACTTCCTTACTTTATGATTTTTATGTGAAATTATTAACATGGTACCTTTAAGAGGAAAGTTTCATTCAATAATTAATCTTTATTATGCATATTTAATTATACATTATTTAATTTTTAATAATTTAACTTTATTTTTATTTAAAAATATTAATCATTTTTAAAATTATCTTACTGTTTATTATTTTAGTTTAATACTTTACTATTTTAATATTTTGCTATATTGCAAGCATTCATATAATTTCGATTACATCATTAGCTACATTCAAATTACTGTTTAAAAAATGTAAACAAAACAATAACCAGAAATCTGCAAAATTATAAAATCCGCACAACCTCTGGTCCTAAGCTGTGTGGATTTGAGGGAGTCTACTGTATATATTTTTTAACTAAAAAAGTGTTGTTTTGTATTTAAAAGTAGGTGTGTATACATTTTTCTTGTACAGAAAATAAAATGATTACCAGGCGGATAATGTATGATTTTTTTTTTTTTTCAAAATTTGTGTATTTTCTGTGTTTTAAAATATGTATTTTTGCTTTATTTTTATTGTTGCCATGTTTAAATGCATGCTTTTGCATGATGTCTCCTAGAGTTTGGGATTCTAAGTAAGACAAAACGCAAAAACGGGCCAATTTGGCGATTTTTTTGGAAACGCACCGAGAAGGGGATCAAAGTGCAGTTTCATTTGGGTACTCTGCCACTCAGTAGCAGAACGGTAGCAGGTACTGCATTTTTTTCTTATGCCTGGTAAACAATGGTGGATCCAAGAGGTGGGTCCAGAGCATGACACCCCCCCCCCCCCCCCCCACCACCACCACCATCACCTGAACAACAGAATAATGCTAAACATTATTTAAAAAATGAAATTTTAAATTCTTTTTGAATTTTAATGTTATTTAATTATGTATTAAAGGGAAAAAATGATTAATTTCTGTCAAAGCTTAATATTATATATACTTTTTAAACTGAAAAAGGGTTGTTTTGTATTTAAAAGTAGGTGTGTGTACTATATTTTTCTTGTACAGGTAGTAAAATTATTAACAAGCGGATAATGTATGATTTTTTTTTTCAAAATTTGTGTATTTTCTGTGTTTTAAAATGTGTATTTTTGCTTTATTTTGATTGTCGCCATTTTAAAATGCACACTTTTGCGTGTTGTCTCCTAGAGTTTGGTAATCTGGGAGACAAAACGCAAAAACATGCCAATTTTGTGATTTGGTTAGTAAATGCACCAAGAAGGGGGGGATCAAAGTTTAGTTAAAATATTTTTGTTGGTTTTCAAGGGAGGGGGGGGGGTCATGACCTCTGTCACCTCCCCCTTGGATCTGCCATTCTAGATTACGTAGTTCAATATTACATATTTTGTGATTTCATATTTTTAATTTTAAAATAAGTCGGATATTAGAAAATTAGTAAAATTATCTTTCTAAATATACTTTGCAGAAGAGGGGGGGGGGGGGCTTGCCCCGCCCGTTCCATGTTTGCACCCGGTGCAAAAAAGTCTAGTTTCGTTCCTGATCCAAGAGGGGGTGATAACCCCCCTCCCCCTGAACAACATAAAAATGCTAAAATTTATTTAAAAAATGAAATAATTTTTATTTTTTTTTAAATTTTAATGTTATTTAATTAAGTATTAAAGGAAAAAAATGATTAATTGCTGTCAAAGCTTAATATATATATACTTTTTAAACTAAAAAATGGTTGTTTTGTAGTATATAACCTTTACCGGTGCAGAGTAATTCTGTTCATAAACCGATGCAATAATGGACCGACACCGGAATTTATAAACAAATTTATTAGAAAATACGAACTTGCTTATTTTCACGTACATTATAATAGGAAAATTTTAATTAAATATTCTTGGTGCCATTTGTCAGTTTTGGAATTAAATTTAGGTGTCCTTTTTTATGGACGCCGCCCTCGAAATTGTTAAAAGTAGGCGTGTGTACATTTTTCTTGTACAGAAAGTAAAATTATTACAAGACTCATAATGTGTGATTTTTTTTTTAAATTTTTGTATTTCCTGTGTTTTAAAATATGTATTTTTGCTTTATTTTTATTGTCGCCATCTTAAAGTGAACGTTTTTGCGTGATGTCTCCTAGAGTTTGGAAATTCTGGGAGACAAAACGCAAAAACCTTTGGTGATTTTTTGGGGGGAAAACACAAAGAAGGGGATCAAAGTGCAGTTTAATTTGGGTACTCTAACTCAGTAGCAGAACGGCACCAGGCACTGCATTTTTTATGCCTGGTAAACAATGGCGGATCCAAGAGGGGGGGATAATGACACCTCCCCTGAACAACAGAAAAATGCAAAAAATTATTTAAAAAATGAAATATATTTTTAACTAGTTTTGAATTTTAATGTTATTTAATTATGTATTAAAAGAAAAAAAGGATTAATTGCTGTCAAGTCAAAGCTTAATATATATATATTTTTTTTTAACTGAAAAAGGGTTGTTTTGTATTTAAAAGTAGGTGTTTGTAGTACAAACTGTACATTTTTCTTGTACAGAAAATAAAATTATTACAGGGCGGATAATGATTTTTTTTTTCAAAATTTGTGTATTTTCTGTGTTTTAAAATATGTATTTTTGCTTTATGTTGATTGTCGCCATCTTAAAATGCATACTTTTGTGTGGTGTCTCCTAGAGTTTGAAAATCTGGGAGACAAAACGCAAAAACATGCCAATTTGGGGATTTTTTTTTTTTTTTTTTTTTGAAACACACCAAGAAGGGGATTAAAGTAGAATATTTTTGTTCGTGTTCATGACCCCCCCCCCCTTCTGACGCCAGTCATCTCCCCCTTTATCTGCCATTGTAGATTACGTAGTTCAGTATTACATATTTTATGATTACATATTTTAAATTTTAAATAAGTCTAATATTAGAAAATTAGTAAAATTCTCTTTCTAAATATACTTTGCAGAAGTGGGGGGGGGGGGGGTGCAAAATCCATGTTTGCCCCGGGTGCAAAAAAGGCTAGTTTCGGCCCTGATCCAAGAGGGGGGGTAATCTCCCCCCCCCCCCTTGAACAATAGAAAAATGCTAAAAATTATTTAAAAAATGAAATATATTTTATATTCTTTTTGAATTTTAATGTTATTTAATTACTATGTATTAAGGGGAAAAAAAAAGATTAATTGCAGTCAAAGCTTAATATATACAGTAGACTTCCTCAAATCTGCAAACCTAAAATCCACACATCATTACAGATGTAAACAATGAAAGTTTTAGTTCAGATGCCAGAACACAATTACAGAATTTTTTAGTTTTATATAATTATTCTGCATGTATTTTAATATGTAATTATAGATAATATGACTGAACTCATGGTTTTGCATGAAATAAGTATAAATTTATTTCTGGTAAAAATCAAGATATTGCCAATATCATTGGTAATAATCACAATCTTTTTACTAAATATATATATGTATCAATCAAACTTTTTTGCATATTAAATCTGACTAAACCTTAAATACAACTTCCTTACTTTGATTTTTATGTGAAATTATTAACATGGTACCTTTAAGAGGAAAGTTTCATTCAATAATTCATTTTTATTATGCATATTTAATTATACATTAATTATTTAATTTTTAATAATTTAACTTTATTTTTATTTAAAAATATTAATCATTTTTAAAATTATCTTACTGTTTATTATTTTAGTTTAATACTTTACTATTTTAATATTTTGCTATATTGCAAGCATTCATATAATTTCAATTACATCATTAGCTACATTCAAATTACTGTTTAAAAAATGTAAACAAAACAATAACCAGAAATCTGCAAAATTATAAAATCCGCACAACCTCTGGTCCTAAGCTGTGCGGATTTGAGGGAGTCTACTGTATATATTTTTTAACTAAAAAAGTGTTGTTTTGTATTTAAAAGTAGGTGTGTATACATTTTTCTTGTACAGAAAATAAAATGATTACCAGGCGGATAATGTAGGATTTTTTTTTTTTCAAAATTTGTGTATTTTCTGTGTTTTAAAATATGTATTTTTGCTTTATTTTTATTGTTGCCATCTTTAAATGCCTGCTTTTGCATGATGTCTCCTAGAGTTTGGGATTCTAAGAGACAAAACGCAAAAACGGGCCAATTCGGCGATTTTTTTGGAAACGCACCGAGAAGGGGATCAAAGTGCAGTTTCATTTGGGTACTCTGCCACTCAGTAGCAGAACGGTAGCAGGTACTGCATTTTTTTTATGCCTGGTAAACAATGGTGGATCCAAGAGGTAAAGGTCAAAATTAGCACTAGCCACCGGCCACAGGGCCAGTAAATGAAAAAAAGTGGCTAGTGAAAAATTATCTATCAGCGGCCACCTTCCGGCCACTTTTTTACAAGGAGATAATAAAATTTTCTTGCATTTCATCAAGGATTCTACTTTTTTTGGTTCCAATATATTTATATTGACATATTTATTTGGGCTACTCAGTTTTAGATTAATACTTATAGAAATTTTACTGTTTAGCATTTTGAAATAAAAAAGTGGCCGCTAGTTTAAAGAAAGTGGCCACTTAAAAAATTAGTCCTACCGGCCAGTGGCCGCTAATGAAATTTCCCAATTTTGACCTATACCAAGAGGTGGGTCATGAGCATGACCCCCCCCCCCCTATCACCTGAACAACAGAATAATGCTAAACATTATTTAAAAAATGAAATAATTTTAAATTCTTTTTGAATTTTAATGTTATTTAATTATGTATTAAAGGGAAAAAATGATTAATTTCTGTCAAAGCTTAATATTATATATACTTTTTAAACTGAAAAAGGGTTGTTTTGTATTTAAAAGTAGGTGTGTGTACTACATTTTTCTTGTACAGGTAGTAAAATTATTAACGAGCAGTTAATGTATGATTTTTTTTTTCAAAATTTGTGTATTTTCTGTGTTTTAAAATATGTATTTTTGCTTTATTTTGATTGTCGCCATCTTAAAAGGCACACTTTTGCATGGTGTCTCCAAGAGTTTGGAAATCTGAGAGACAAAACGCTAAAACGTGCCAATTTGGTGATTTTTGTTTGGAAACGCACCAAGAAGGAGATCAAAGTTTATTTAGAATATTTTTGTTGGCCATCGCCCCACCCTGGGATCTGCCATTGTAGATTACGTAGTTCAGTATTACATATTCTATGATTTCCTATTTTAAATTTTAAAATAAGTTGGATATTAGAAAATTAGTAAAATTCTCTTCGTAAATATACGTTGCAGAAGAGGGGGGAAGGTGCGTCAAAATCCATGTTTGCCCCGGGTGCAAAAAAGGCTAGTTTCAGCCCTGATCCAAGAAGGTGGATAATGACACCCCCTCTGAACAACAGAAAAATGCTAAAAATTATTTTAAAAATGAGTGCAAATTAGTGATATTTTTGCACAACCGATTGATACATTTGCAAGTTTTTTACTATGAAAGGTTGTTGAAAGTAAATTTTTTTTTCCCTTGACTGATCAACAAATTTTGTGGGGTTTTCCCCCAAGATCGATTGACAAGTTTTGTGTTATTTTTCATGGCCAATTAATGAATTTGGGTGGGGGGGAGGGTGATTCTTATCCGAATTTTCAGAAAATTTAAGGCATTAAGTTCAAAAAATTATGAAAAATCAGTCATCAGTCTGGAAATTCAGACATAAAAAATATATAACTGAAAAAGCGACAAATGGTCACCAAAAAAATTGATTTTGTCAGTTGTTCGCAGAAAAAAACATTTTAATCAAAGCATCATGAATAAAACGCAAATTTCATCAAAGAATCACAGAAAAAACATGAATCTCATTAAAGGATTGCGAAAACTTAAATTTTGTCAAAGATGGCGAAAACTCAAATTTTGTCAAAGGATCGCAAAAAATCAAATTTTGTCAGAGGATCGAGGAAACTCAAATTTCTTCGAAGGATCGCGGAAACTCAAATCTCTTCGAAGTATGCTGAAAACTCAAATTTCTTCGAAGGATGTCGAAAACTCAAATTTCTTCGAAGGATGTCGAAAACTCAAATTTCTTCGAAGGATGTCGAAAACTCAAATTTCTTCGAAGGATGTCGAAAACTCAAATTTCTTCGAAGGATGTCGAAAACTCAAGTTTCTTCGAAGGATGTCGAAAACTCAAGTTTCTTCGAAGGATGTCGAAAACTCAAGTTTCTTCGAAGGATGTCGAAAACTCAAGTTTCTTCGAAGGATGTCAAAAACTCAAGTTTCTTCGAAGGATGTCAAAAACTCAAATTTCTTCGAAAGATGTCGAAAACTCAAGTTTCTTCGAAGGATGTCGAAAACTCAAATTTCTTCGAAGAATGTCAAAAACTCAAATTTCTTCGAAGAATGTCGAAAACTCAAATTTCTTCGTAGGATGCCAAAAACTTGAATTTAGTAGTCAAAGGTCCTCTTAAAAAATGCAAATTTCATCAAAGGTCATAGGGGAAAAAACGCAAATTTTGTGAATGGTTCGCAGAAAAAAGTTGCGGTTTCTTTAGAAAACAGCACACACACACACATACAAATATTTGTTTATTATTATAGGTATAGTTTTCACCCCTTGGTGATGAGAGCCCTTTGAGGCTTAATTTTAATCTTTTACCACCGGTTTTTAAAAACAGAAAATTTTCTTTAGTTGAATCGCGAAAATGCTCTGATTAAATAAGGTAAATTTTACATTAAAAAATAACTGGTGAGAATAATGAAGGATTCTGAGTACCTTAAGTGGCACATATACCGATCGCTCGTCCCCTAGGGGTTAATCTGAAATAATAGACTGAACTAACTTTTGAAAAATTGGTTTTAACCTGAATCCAACTTGCAGGAATGTACGCTCAGCCTGAAATCGACCCGAACCAAAAACAAAGTTTACTCAACTTGCAACAAAAATAATTAGCTCCAGAAGAGGATTGATTGCTCTCCCTCCCCCCCCTCACCTATCTGCTGTAACCTTTCAGAAAATTTGTTGTAAATTTCAGATTTTGATTTTTTTTTTTTTTTTAATTCTGAATCAACTGCAAATTTAACGGTTACTTTTTGCCATAGATTGGACGAAATTCTGTTTTTTCAACAGTCAGTTTGTTAATCAAAGAAAATGCCAGGGAGTCCTGTTTTGACTATAATTTCGTTAAGGATATAATAAAACAATTTCATTCTGAAATGGACATTCATGATGCCATCAGCGAATATACATTGTTCATGCAAGTAGTTAAAAATGGAGGCACGTTAAATATTGCAAAGTTTCCTGAAATTTTTTAAAGCGAGCATAATCATACATTTTCAATAATTTCCAAAGTTATAAATGTTGAGCTTGTGCTGTCTGTCACAATTTTACCTTCTGAAAGGAAATTCAGGGCACAAAATCGAATAAAAACTAATTTCTGAACTACATTTAACAACCCCATTGTAAGAACTCATGACATTTGATTGAAAGTTGAATAATAGACTGTATAACAGCTTGATTTTCTTCCTTATTGAAAAAATTTTGCATACTAATTATTCTGAATTGTTGATTTAAATTGCTTCAATGGTATTTTGTCATGTCCGTGTTAATGTATTACTTTAAATAGCATGTAAAATAACAGTGAATTTTAAAGATTTTTTCCCTCCTCCCTTAAACAGCTCAACTCCACCTCCATTTATAAATGTTAGAAGGGAGACTCTCTTCCTAAGAAAAATTTAATTTCAAGCCCTGTCTTGACCAATTATCAAATTTTTCGACTGATTTATAAATCCTGCCATTTCGTCTTCTGACTGATTCACAAAATTACTCTGTTTTTCCTCTGTTGCATTGAAAAATTGCATGATTTTTTTATTCTGAGGTGGATAGACAATTTGATATTTTTTCCCCATCAATCGATCACAATTAATTGATTTTGCAGTTATATTCTTGCATGGAGTTGACAAATTTCTCGATTTTTCCCCTTCTCTATGACCAATCGACAAATTTCGCATTCCCTTCCCATATTCGATGAATTTTGCTATTTTTTTCCCCTCAGCCAATTAGTGAAATTCAAATTTTTTTATTGCAGCCGATTGACGTATTTTGCAATGAAATTAAATAAAAAGGGTGCATCCAAAAGAGCAGTAAGGACCACTGGGTGCATAATGTAGTTTGAAAAGTTCCACCGTGATTTACGCCCTTCCAAATAAGCCTAGAGTCAATACTATTTGTACATTAAAATTCCTTATCTTTAAAAAAAGAATTCTATTTAATGATTCTTAACTTTTAGCATTGCACCTGAAAAACATCAAGAAATCCAGAAATTTTATGCAATTGCTTTTTTTTGTGTCTCGGTACTTTAATGAAATGCAATACATTTTATTTTTTTTATATTAATTTTTTTTTAATCCTTAGGATGTTCTTGAAATTCCTATGAGACCACTCTCTGAGAAGGCAAACAGTGTTTCCTTGCATCGTGATTTTTAAGAGAAATCTAAGGGTAATTATAATTATGTTTATGCTAAAAAAACTACTTTTTGCAGCAGATGCTGCTTAATGTGATTGTGTAATATCAGCCTGTTAGTGTTATCAAAATCATCATGTCCCGACCTAACAATTCATGCTAAAAGCATCGCTCTGTGTGATAAATACTTTGTTTAATGGTATTGCCTTTTCAGCAGCAGTTACAAGCGAAGTTCTGTTAAAAAGCCCTTTCAAGGCATGAATTCTAAATAAGAAAAAATGTAGCAATTTATCCCTATCAATTTTTTGTGATCACGTTGCAGATGCATGCATGACATGGGAATATGCAGTCAATTAAGGAATGTAGGTGAGTAGCTCGCAACAGCTGCTGCAAGGGGAAAGCTTCAGTAAACCTCGGAATGGGAACAAAAATTATGTACCTGCTAGCAGTGTCATGTAACCATTTATTTCGTTATCAAATAAAGTTCTAGTCAGACCAGACAACCAGTTGTGGTAAGTTGTATATTGTTCAATTATCTTTGAAAGTCAATGGCAATAGCTACTATGAATGAAAAACAAATGGATTTAAGTATTTAAAAAAAAAATTAGATTTTACATCGTTATATTTTACCTCAAATGAGCCAACACAATGCTGCAGTTCAATTAAAAATTATTCAACCTCTTATGTGCAAAATCTTTAAAAATCGAAAGATTTTTAATAAAAAAAGAAAAGAATGGTAATACAGAATATTACAAACTGAAGTGGAAAAGATGCTGACATTTTTGTTTTCAAACAATCGGCAAAAAAGATGCAAGAGTCAGTGGTCTACTCATGTGACAAAAAGCAGATGATTTAGCAGAGAAAATGGGAGAAAAGAGGATTTGTTGCAGTTGATGGCTGGTTTCAGCATTGGCAGAAAGAGAAAACATAGATTAAAGCAGATGGCTTAGTAGAAAATAGGAAAAAGTAGATTTGTTGCTAGTGACGACTAACTTCGGTATTGGAAAAAATGTGAAAGCATTGTTTAAAGCAGTTAGTATAGAAAAATGGATTTGTTGCAAGTAATGCCAGCTTCAGCATTGGAGAAAACATGAAAAATAATATTTTAAGAGTCCATAGAAAACAAAAAGATGCTAATATGACAGCTACAGAAAAATTGGTGAAAGGGGAGTGGCCAAAACTTGTTTTCATATATAGCGTTTAACCCTTTCGAGGGTGGTGTCATTAAAAAAGGACACCTAATTTTGGTTGAGTTGGAAATGAGTTGATGAAAAATGAATGAAAAATGAGTTGGAAATTTTGAAATGCGGTTTACAACATTGGTCGGACAATTTTCAAACATGGTACAGATATGAAAAATTCATTATTAAAATTTTCAGGGAGAATTGTAAAAAGCAAAAATTACCGAAACCCTTCAATATACTTTATCCCTTTTAAAGTCATAATTTCAACAAGGATGAGTAATACTTTTCTACATAATAGTATTACTGGACATAGTATTATCTTAAATCACTTATTCTTATCAATTGGAAGGTTTGCGAGCAGGCCCACTTGAAAAAATCCACTGTCGTTTTTTTTCAAATTCTCTCATGCTTTCACAACTGTATCATTATTTAATCTAAGTAAAATAATGAACATAATTTTAACAAGAGTTTATTAAAAGTAATTTATTTGATTTTTAATTAATTAAAGAATATTTTTAATTAATCAATTCTTGATTGAATTAAAGTTTTAGAAAATGCAAAGATAAATGCCAATTTGGGGGTGGGGTGGGGTGGGGGGCTAGCTTTTTCAAGTGTTTCTCTGAAGGGCATTATTTCCACTTAGAAATATTGATTTTGAAATATATTTTAAATTTTATAACACAAATTGTGAAAATTTGGCTTTTTTTTTTTCTCCTCGGGTTTGCAAGAATAAAATTATACAAAATTGTAGATTTTTTTTGTTTGTTTGTTTGGTTTCTGCACATGGGGCCTGAAATAAAACAGATATTGTAAAATTTTAATCTGTGTGACTGAAAATAAAGCCAAAAATGTAAAATTTTCGCTTCAAACTGTCTGCAATCTGTCTCGAATCGAAAGGTCTGTGTGACATAAAATAACGATGGTGGTGTAAACTTTTTACAAATTTTACAGGAGCTCGTTGAAATTTAATTTTTTGGGGTGTGTGTGGGGGGGGGGGGAGGAATTGTTTTTAGAAAAAAGTGTCATCTTTTCCAACCTTTTTTTCTCCAACTGAAGTGTAGCTCAAAGAATATATTATTATTACAACAAAATATTCTGCTATTTCCAAAAAGAAAAAACGTGATTGGTTGATCCATTTAAACTGTATATTTTACATGTCAAGCTAAAAATGTTGTATATGCAACTGACAATATCTCTATCAGTTTTAAGAGTTGTTGTTGTATAATAAAAATATCTGTTATGAGGGTTCGTTGATATATATCAATGGATATATATCTTGATATATATCCGATATTTATTTTTAAAATATCAAGATTTTTGATATTTTCGATATTTTCAAATTCTTGATATTTATTTTCAAAATTCTAAGATGTTTGATATTTTGCATAGTTAATATTTATTTTCAAAATATTACCGTGCAAGATACTTTTGATATTTTCTACACAGTCAAAGCAAATGTAAATGAAATTCCATCTGTTATTGACCACATATTGTCATTCTGTAGATAATGAACTTTTGCCCCTGGCAGTAACTTTTTTAAGAAAAGAAGAAAACAGATATTTTCCAAGCTTTATGTTTGAAACTTTTATTTTGAAATGTAGAACTAATAATTATGCGAGACAGTTAATTCAGAACAACCTTTGAAAGATATAAGGTAATTTAGATAATCATTTATATACAACCAAGGTTCGTTGATATATATCAATGGATATATATATATATATCCGATATTTATTTTCAAAATATCAAGATTTTTGATATTTTCATATATACTTGATATTTATTTTCAATTTATCAAGACGTTTCATATTTTCTGCACTTGATATTTATTTTCAAAATATGAATGTGTGCAAGGTATTTTTCATATTTTCAGTCATAATTCGTAATATTTCAGTGTAAATTAAATAAATTTTCAACTGTTATTGACTGTGTGAATCTGTAGATAATGAAATTTTGTCTCTCTTTATGTGACTTTTTAGACAAAAAAGTCAACAAATATATTTTTCAAGCTTTTATTTTTAAATGTTGTACTAATAATTATGTGGGACGTAATTAATTCAGAACAACCATTAAGTGTATAAAGCAAATTGTTACTGTTTTCAATTAGTTCATATTCAATTTTGTTCTAAGTAAAAAAAAAATGCATTTTTAGAATATTGTTTAAGTTTTCATGTTAAGTACAATATATTTTAGTTTTTAATCTATATTATGTTCGAAAACATTTATTATCAGAGGTAAGTTGGCTGCTTTGAAAATATCGGATATATATCGAAAATATCGGATATATATCAAAATATCGGATATTTTTGATATTTTCGAAAATATCATGATATTTACGAACCCTGTCTGTTATACTACAAACTATGAATAATAACTGGGTAAATTCAGTTTTTATGTTACTTTATTCTTTCTATGTAAAAAAAGAAAAGAAATTGACCAACTTTTCGACACAATGAATGGTATACTGCCTTTAAAGAAAATTATAGAAAATCCAATGAAATCATAAAACCACCTTTTCTTCATAGCAAAAAGCTGTTTTTTTTTTTTTTTTTTTTTTTTTTTTTTTTTTTTTTTGAAATAATATTTTCGGTGAAATCTGTAGGGTATATTGATATAAGTGCCAGGTTTCAATATGGAGAAAATCTCCAAAATTGCTTCTTTGTAAAATGGTTAATAACGCTGAAACTGTTTGTAGAAACAAAGTGTAATTTTGTATATGAAGTCTTAATTTTTTTTTCTTTGTAAATTTGCAGGTTGCTATTGGAAAGTTTTATCTTTGTTAATTTTAGCTTGTATATAGAAAAATTAACAGATGTTAAATAACAGTAGGCATTAAAGGTCTGCACAGACCAAAATTTTTACAATTATTTCAAATTGTGCAGACCCAAAAAATCCAAGATAAATAATAAAAAAAAAAATGCTAAGCTGGGGCCAAAATCATAAATCCACCTTCAGTTTCTATTTTTGAATTAGTATTCAACCATCTCAAAAGATATTTTTTCTTTCTTAAAAATTTCAAAATGGACTTTTTTTTTTTTTTTTTTTTTTTTTTTTTTTAGAATGACCCCATATCTCTCCCATGGAAATAAAATACTACAAGTGTACTTAATAAAGCTAACTGAAATAAACCACACTTTTATATGTATATACATACACATGATTATGCATAAAAATTTACTATTTTGTTCTCTTTTTGTCTAGCTTTGTGAACTGCATTTTACATCTGCTGACATTCATGAGTTCCCCCTCTACACTGCAGAAAATGGAATATGTTACCTACGCTTAAGAAAAGGTGGCATTCCGTCCTGTTTGATACTGTGACCAGAACACTCCTAAAACAAGATACTTCATGTAATTCTCCAGATACAAAATAAAGATCAATTTCTCTTGAGAATTTTTTTTCCAAAGTTATTTTAAACGCATTAGTTTTTGTTTGTTCCTGTTAGAACATTATTTATAAATAAAAACAGTGTAATTGATGCACTTATATATTTAAACTTACTTTGAATTTCTTTTGATGTGTATGTTATGTGTTATTTAAAAATAAATAAATCTTAAATTTATATCAAATGAGTTGATTCAAGTTTGATTTGGAAATTATTAGCTATATTTGAGTATGTGAGTTTCAAAATTTGCCTTATCCAGTAAATCAAATTTTGGGAAATCGTGAAAAACCTCTGATCGCGTCCATTGGTTTTCATTGTAAACCAAGATTTTACAATGCCAGAAATACACAATAAAGCTAGTGTTTTGCAGATGGTATTGTTTTCCAGATTCATGTCCACCGGTACCAGTAGAATGGAATGACAGAGAAAACTCGTATTTTTTAACTTTTAGATAAGGAGTTTTGAAACTGGTGTCCTCATTAAATTCTTATGCATGAATATTCAATAAATATTTTATTATTTCTACTTTTTATGGGATGTGAATGTACAAAGCAACATTTGAATCATCTGTGAAAATTAATTGCTTCAGAAACTTTTTTAACTTAGAAGATTTTTGTTTCGATTTATACGAAGGGTTGCAGGAAGAAGCAACAACATTTTTTTTTTTTTTTTTTTTTTTTTCTGTCATTGTTTAACCTTAATAAAACTTTCAAATGATACATTTATATTAAATGAGTAAGTTAATTGAACAGAATTTAAGTATTTTTTGTGTACGCTAATTTCAGATGTACATAGTTTGCAGCCAAACAAATAAGTTTTAGACCAATAAAGTTTATTTAAATATGTTGCATAATATGTAAAAAATAGAAATAACATAAATCTTATTTATTAAAATTTCTCAGCAGATTATGCACTAGAAATTAGGGTATTTTATTCATTTAGTAATTAAAAAATGCAGATAGTATATGTAGATTCTTAAAACAACACTTCAAGTTTAGAAACAATAAGATAAAATAGCTAACATTAATGTGATATTTTATATAGGCATAGAGATATAAAACTGAAAAAAAATCTAATTAAGATAATGTATTTTTTCAGTTATCTGTCCTAATATCTAAACAGAAAGTAACAGGAGATGGCTGTTGCTATTAAACAACAAAAAGTACATTCAAACCTCATTAACATGTACAGAATTAACCTGGTGTACTTTTAATATGAATTTTTCCTACAATGCCTGTCAAAATTAATACAACGGTTTTATTAATAATAATATAAACTATTGATGATAACATGTGGAAAAAAACTTTTAATTTGCCTTGAGATTTATGTTAACGAGGTTTGACTGTATAACTACTACAATAGTATTTTAAATTTTGTTTCAATCAGAAATTTATGGATTAATAAGCAAAATCAGTTAAATGTTAAACATTTTAAATATCACGAGCATTAAAGCCTTTGCTTATTCCACTTTGTGTGGATTTGTCCGCATTCAACTATTGTGACCCAACCCATTCAACTATTGTGATCAACCCATCTGGATGCATAAGTCTAGGTGTTGAAAATATTTTTTCCTACACTTCCAGAGAATGTTGATAGTGTGCTGCTTAATGAAGCCCAATTCCATAATAAATATAAATTTATGTAAATGATTTGAATGAAAAAAATCATAACAGCAGTGTTGTGAGAAAAAAAATTATCAGAAAGTCTCAAAAAGTTATTTTCAAATACATTTGACAATTAGATTGATCAATAATTAGTAAAATATTAATTTAAATAGTTTTTCTGTCAATTTTTCTTAAATCATATTAAGATACAAATATTTCAGAGGGGGAAATCCCCTACCTTCCCTACAGTTAGGGTTTTCACAGACAATACAATCGTGAAGTATCAACATGACATAAGACTAATAGAAAAGAAATTAACCGTAGGTGTGAAAGTTGTGAATATTAACCCCTTGAGGGACGATGGGATATATTTTATCCCACCTAAGTTTAATCGAGATTTGCACCGGAAACTTTTAAAAAAATTTTATTTTTGTAAATTTGATGGAAAAAACTTGTAAAATTGCTTTTCTTTATTTTGAAACGGAATTTTTCAAAGATCCCGGTGTGAATTCAACATTACAGGAACGCAATCACTTGCCTCTCAAGGGGTTAAATGAAATTGATTTGACTTAAAAATGGGACTTGCAAAGCTGAACCTAATTCATACATTTGTTTTAGAAATATAATCTGTTATTACAATGTGCTTCTTCAAGAGTTTTATTTTTTTGCACTTTACAGATATGAATTATCAAATATTTAACAAAGAAATTGTAATAAGTATACTTATTATCACCTTCCCACGTAGTGAAAGAAGAAAAAAACTTTAAACCAGAAATTTATTTAATGAAATAAAGTATATTTCAAATCACTACTAAATAGAGGCAAGGCACATTTAATTAAATAAATTTTCTGGTTCAAAGTATTTATTTTTGGGGAAAACGGTTTATTGCCAAATATGGGTATGTGTTTGGACAGTTCGTGTGGTAAAAAATGGTCTTTATTTAAACGAGGAGGGTGTGATGCCCTTTGCTTTTGTACGCCTCTTGTCAAGGATCTCTGAACAGACCGAAATTCTACCTAATTAGACACCTGAATCCCACAACCCCCCCCCCCTTTCCAATAAATATGCTTAATTAAAAATATATACTCTTTTGAGTTATGAGTGTTTATACAATAGTATAACTTACTGAATTATTCATGTACCTTGGTAGAAAAAGGCCCAATTGCTTTTTTCGTCTTTTAAAGTCTAATAAAATGAAAGAAATAACCTTTCATATTTTACAATGAAAAATTTAAGGGGCAAAAACTTATCAAAGCAGAACAATAATTTAGAATTAATAAAATTCTTTTAAAATATTTCTGTCAAACATAATGATAAACAATAAGAGTGGTAATTGTTAGTCGAATATTAATACTTAAAAAATGCATTTGATTTTTTTTTTAATCAGTTTGTTGAAAACAAGCAAACTTAATTGATTTAAAATAAAAGGCTTTAGGAAGAGGATAAATAGAATTTAATAGGATTATTTAAATGAAGGAGTAGTATTTGTTCAGAAATAAAAAAAAATATGGAACTCTTTCTAACTCAGCTCACCCCTCCCCCTCCTTCAAAAAATAAAAATAAAATTTGGATATTTTTGTTTAAATATTTTGTTTCAAACAATTGTAGTAAAGCTAATAGAAATTAAAAGAATGTATTTACATTTTTGACGCTTAAAATTTTAATGTATGTATATTTCGAAAATAAATATTCTGAAATCGCTTTCATTTATACACCCAACCAACCAATCTATAATTCATCGCTTTCTAATCAAAATTTGCTTGATAACTCATCTAAAAGTCATCGCATGTTCATCGTTATCAAATCGTACTCCTCGGTGTTTCATCATATATTTTTTCTAAAATTCATCAGATTGCGATCATCCATAGATCTCAGGCCAATGAGACATTTCTGAGTAATTGCCGATGAAATTCATCCCTCTCCGATGAGAATGCGATAATCGGCCACTTATCGTGTCATCGGACTTCGATAAGAGGCCATTCAAGGGCCGTATACATTTTGCTACTAGGGTTAATATCAGGCATAAAAAACATTTTATTTCAATGCTTAAATATCATGTTTTTTTTAGGGCCATTAATAAGGTGCATCATAAACATAGAAAATGCGTTTACAATAGCAGGAAATTTAATAACTGATGCAGAATATCTATAATTAATGGTTTTGATTAAAATCATAAACAGCAGAACTAATAATAACAATAGTGTTTGTAATCAGAAAGCAGTAAAAAAAAAAAAAAAAAAAACCTGAAAAAAATCCGACATGAAAAAACAAAATCTCAAATTAACTGCCAATTAATGTTTACATCTAACATAACTCAGGATATCTCCTTCTCAGCTTTTCAAACCAAACATATACCATGTTTTTTGTTTGTTTGCTTGCTTTCAAGCGCTGGCAAGTTACAATAATTTACATCGCAAATCCGAATATAAATATATAGTCAATTTAATGCAAGCTTTTGCTGCGTCAGAAAATAAAGAAAGAAATCTTCCTATAAGTCCTGCCTGAATGGAAGAAACGATTGACATGGTAATAAATATGTGACTTTGAAAGAGGTTATCTCAATTTATGGCAGATTTTATTTTCAAAAAACTTCTACTAAATGAAAGAATAAAATATTTACACTCTTTTTTTCATTCACAAAAGCCAAAAAAATAATGAAGCCCTGATTTTTTTTTTTTTTTTTACCAAGAATTGTTTGTTATTCAATTGTTAAAGTAATTATATTTCAAATTGATACATGGAGCGAAAATATAACAGACAATGATTTCTGAAATCAGGAAAACAATTCCAAATCACTCTTTTTTCTATATAACATAAAATTATTCAACTCTTAATCATATAACGTACAAATCTACAGGAATAAAATACTAAAATTAAATAAAACTTACCTTTACATCTCATAAATGATCACTTAATAATATCCATATGTTTTAATCCTAAATTTGCGGTCAAGAATGAGAATCTCTCTGACTTGCTATTCTGATTGGCTGATAAGCATTGCCGGTACATACAATACCCAGCCCTGGTTAGGGTGAATTTTCACTGTTATCAGGAGTGAACAGTCACACTTTCAGAGGAGTGATTACTCACTCTTGAAAAGGAGTGCATTTTAGTACCAAACCAGCATAATTTCCAAAGTTACATTATGAAATAGAGTTTTTGAAAATTAAGAAGGCATATATTTTGGTGCTTTTCATTATGTTACTCCAAATATGGATTTAAAGTTGAACGGAATTTTTTAAGTGTATAATGCCAGGTTTTTTGTCAGCGGAGTGAGATATTCAACTCTCGACAACGGAGTAAAATATTTCACTCTCGACAATGGAGTGAAATATCTCACTCCTTTCAAGGGAGTAAAAAATTCCACTCTTTAAGGAGTGTATTTTTATAAATTTCACTCAAAAAAAATGAAAATGCATGTCACTCTTTGAAAGAATGAATTTTTCACTCATCCCAATTTTAGAGTGTTATGGCGTTAAATGTGGATGAGATTAAATTGAAGATCTCTAGATTGAAAAAGATATGTATTACAGATTAAATACTGCGTATGATCTGCATGGAAAACGAGCAACCACAGCAGCGACGTCCTTCTAATTGTGGAAGAACTGAACGTGGAAGAGATTTCTCTTTAAATGTTATCATCATCTAGAAGCGAAATCAAAATACTTGTTTTTACAATGCATGGTTTTGTTTTCTTTCTGCAAATCAAATTTTACATATTATAAAGCTTTTTCTACAGGCGGCATTTTAACTTAAGTAAAAAAAAAAAAAAAAAAAGTCCTTGTTATGAAATCTGAAATCTGTATCTCTATCAGCCCTACGGAGCTGCCTGAGTTGAGGAATTTTAATGTCTAAAATAATGTATTTCAGAATGGTATGAATAAGATTGCCATAAAAATGACTTTACATTTAACCCAATTCATTGAAAATTATTAGAATTTCTAGTGAAATGTTCGAAGTTTTTACATTTACAAAAAAATATCCCATCAGGCGGGCATTTTGGCGGCTAACAATAAACAGAAAAAATCTTGATGACTCTATATCATAAAATTGTGACTAAGTACGGGATGTTTCTAAACGAATATCAGGGATTTAACGCTAGGTAGTATTTATTACATAAAACTTAAAATCATAATTAATACAAAAATGAAAGAAGAACTCAAACAGTTTTACCTACAAGCTTACAATTGTTCAATGTGAGCACCTTTCGTCACACGGTACACATCAAGTCGATAGCTCAGTTTTTCCCATATGTTGATTTGCAAAGACGTTCTGTTCAGACGCTCACGCTATTTCACAACATGTGATTTCTACCTGTGGGGGTTCACAAAGGATCGTGCGTATGTGCCTCCACTAAAATCCATTGCAGCTGTTGCAACAATTACCCCACAAACACTAATCAACGTTTGGGAAGAACTGAGCTATCGACTTGATTTGCGTCGTGTGACGAAAGGCACTCACATTGAACACTTATAAGCTTGTAGGTAAACTGTTTGAGTTGCTCTTTCATTTAGTGTATTAATTATAATTTTAAGTTTTATGTAATAAATACTACCAAGCGTTAAAACACCGATATTCATTTAGAAACACCCCATATTATGTTTGCTAAGTTTAAATTTACTGTGTATGTTAATCTTTTATGCTCGCAGTGATATAAATGATTCTTTAAAAAAATTCTTGTAGCTTGTTTTTTGCTTTAACACTAGAAAGACGGCAACGTGCTTTATACCTAGAAAGACGGAAGGGGCCAATTTGGCCCCTAGATATTTCTTGATGTTTTGAGTGGGGTAAATGCTAAGTAATAAGAGAAAAAATGAGAAAAACTAAAGAAAAGGCAAATAAACTTTATACTGACCTTTATTTCTTTACATTTTACACTTCATGCTTTCTTAACGCAATCAGTACATCGAAATTCTGTAGATCCGCAGAGAAATTCTGTTTGCCGCAAACTGGTCTTTTACATTCGAAGCAAGTGTTTCTGGTATGATTTCCTTTGCAGCATGTTTTCACTTTGCATTTTGATCTTTTCGTTCCATTTCCGTCTTTTATGTCATTTGCTGGAGTCACATTATATTCTGTACCACTTCGGAATGCTCTATATGGAGCCCGCAGCTCTTCACACAATTGCAGAATAAAATTTCTTCGACTGAGTTTCTCCTTTCCTGTTACTTCTTTATATAAAATCCAAGCATTTAGGGCGGACATATCTAAAACCTTATAAAAGACATGCATAGGCCAACGGCGTGCTCCAGATTTAGTGGTATACAGGCGTAACATTTGGCCTACAATATCCACTCTATACTTTGTCTGGTTATAAAACTGGGCTGTCTTGGGTGTCTTTTTTTTTCATTATTGTCAATTGTAACATTGGGATGTAGGGAACTTAGTAACAGGACATCTTTCTACTTCTTTCCCTGATACGACGTAATAGTTATATCATGTTCCTTTTGGAATAACGTTGTAGAGTACAATTCCTGATTCCCTATCTTGGCTGTTGGTGGCACTTCTTTGCGATCTTTTCTAAATGTTCCAACTAAGTTTGTTGAGTTGGCTCTCAATTTTTCGCACAATTTTACCGATGTAAAATAGTTGTCAGTTGATACATTTCTACCTTTCCCTAAATATCCTTGAGTGAGCCTCATCACTACATGTTCATGAACAGCTTGATCTGCTGGTCTATTGATATCCTGGCCAGTATGCGGAAATCCGTTGAGGATATATTTCGAATCTACTCAGACAAGTAGCAAAAATTTTATCCCAAACTTGTCCGGTTTATTTGGAATGTACTGTGTAAAAGGACACCTGGCTTTTGATGGCAACAATTGTTCATCGACCGTAAGATTTTCTCCTGGTTTGTAGCATGTTGCACTATTTTCAATGAACGAATAACATAGTTCTGATGCCAAAGTGAACTTATCAATTTTTAATCTCTCTGATCTTTCTGTTTTCAAATCGAAACGAAAGAATCGAATTATATCTTTGAAACGATCTCTTGGCATAGTTTGTGAAAAAAATGGCGGTCCCCAAACTGATGACCATAACGTATTTACAGGAAAATTTTTTGCTCCGTATACCCCTCTTGCATACTTAAAGAAAAAAAAAAAACAGCCTCCAATTCATCTAATGTTACTGTCCATGTGTCATTTTCAAGTTGACGGCGAGCTTCTGCTTCGGTACATTTTTATATGGCGCACCATTTTATCACTGAATATTAGACGCCATGCACTAATTACATTATCCGCATTTATATACATTTTCGCATATGAGGTCGGCCCTTGCAATTCTCGCAATACGTTCTGTGTTGCACGACGTCCTTTAGTATCAGAAGGTGCAATCACTTTCCAAATTGTCTCACCGACAGCAGTGTCTTCGTGTCCAAATAAAGGTGGACCAGAAAGACCAATAGATGTTTTCCGAGGAAGTTTTTGAACACGCCTTTGAGAATGCGCTCATCCTCGTGCCGTAGATGTTGAAGGGTGGGAAGTAATTTTGGAAAAATCACCATCGGAATCACTTTCATAGATAGCTTTTCTTTCTACTGACTGTAATTTCGATGATAAAAAATTATCAGACAAGCGTATTTTTTTTCTGGATTTTTTATTAGATTCTTCTATAGTAGTCTTATTTCTACTTTCTTGAGAACTTTTCACTCAAACACTATTTCGAGAAATTGCTTCAATTTCATTTTCAGTGGAACTGCTGCTTTCCGTGTCTTCTTTCGGAGGAATATATTCTTTATCTCCATCTAAACTGCTGTCATCACTGTCACCGACTCCATTTCATCTAATCTTCTCAATTCCTTCAAAATCTCTTCGTGAGTGAGACCACGTTTACGAAACATCTTTTCTATTCTTTGTCACTTCAGTAACTGACAATATGTTCTCATTCTATTCGTCACGTGGGTAGATCTTCAGGCGCGCCATCCAGTCTAGTCCAACTGCCGGTAAAATCCATTTTACGAAGTGAGGGGGAACGTAAACAGAATGTAAAGGGGGGATATGAAATCGAATTACTAAGATGCTATTTACAAGGTCATTTCGAGAATAAAGCAGTGACATGCAGATAAAAGTGAATGCGAGAAAAGGGGGATGTCATGAAGGGCCAATTTGGCCCTTCCCGTCAATCTATGTATATTGTTTGAAATCGGTGATTCTATTGAAGTTGGAAAGAATTTATTTCAAACATAGTGACAGTAAGCCAAATAAATAAAAGTCATGGAATATTGAAATATATAGTTCATTAATATAGAAAATACAAAGTCGCAAACAGCGATAGGGGCCAGATTGGGCCCTTCCGTCATTCTAGTGTTAATCAGGTAGAATAAGTAAATGAAGTTCAGGAAAAGATAAAAAAAAAATGTGGCAGCCTATTATAAAAACATTTCGCTGAAATTTAAAACATATTTAGATTTTGATCGAAATACATATAGATGACAAATATTTTTTAACTGAATATGCGCTCTAGACAATTTTCCCAACATGAATTTGTATTTAAATCAATGTTTTACATGAACCTTATTATTTTTTATCTTATTTTGTATTTAATAGATATGATAATATGACCTGCATTCAGAAAATAAAGAAAATGCGAAAAAAGAACTTTAGCAACATTAAACGTTTTCAAATCAGTTTCAAAGTGAAGGCAAAGAGAAATTGTATCATATCGATAATTGCATTTAAAATATATTTTTTATAATAATTTAAAAAATTAAATATTTCTACCTTCCATACTTAGTTAATATATTGCTGGGCTATTTTAATTTATTTATTATGTAAACATGTTTTTGGTTGTCGTAAAATGGATTTAATATTTTTTAAAATGTCATATAAACGCGTCATAAACATACAAATACGTAGGGGTTTTTTTTTTTATTTTAAAATATAATATAAACTTCACAAAAAACTATTTTCTTAAAAATATTTACATTTAAAATTAATAAATATAAAAACATTTTATCGATTCCATAATAAATATGTCAGTGTTTTACAAAAAAAGCCAATAACAAAATTAAGCCAATAAAGATTTTTATGCCATGATTATTTTAAAATGTATTGTCATAAAAAGACAAAAATTCTAAAAATACATACAAAAAGTTAAATATTCTTAAATTAAAACAGTACTTCAAAAATAAAATACAAGTAAAATATACAAGAAAAAATATTTTAATGTTTTTATTGAAATCGATGTCTTTTAAGCAAGTAATTGTGTTTTAATATATATTTCGAAGATTGATTGGAATATATATTTTATGGTATACATTACTTCAACGTTAAAAAATACTTCTAGAACTCTAATAATAGATATAGTAAATTTAATCTGAGCTAGTATGCTTGTTAAATGAATTTCATTTTTCTTGATTATCAAAGAATATTTAAAAATATAATTTTTTTTTTAACTTGGATAAATTGAAAATCAGATTAGTTTAAAAAACATCAGACTTTACTAATATTTTTTGTTACTTTACAAGAGAACTTTTTTGAGAATAGTTATTTATCAAATATCTTGAAAAAAGAACTTTCAAGAATGGGCCAGATATCTTGTAAACTGTACACGCTACAGTTTTATTGAAAATAATGAATCATATATTAGAATTGATGTATTGCACAATTTATATTCAAATTAATCTTTAACAAAAGGTAGCAAAATATTATAAAAACTCATTTGATATGGTAATTTGATATAATATACGAGTAGATTAATGGTCATTTGATAAAATACACTGGTGTCCAAAATTAAGGACCAGTCACAAAATGCTAATTATTAAGTAAGCGAATACTCAAAAGAAAATAATATAATTCAAATAATTACCATTCCTATAGCACAGCCAGTCCATATAGCATTTCATTCATGTCACACATGGTCACAACTGTCACAGTCCCTACTGTGAAACAAAAAATATGGAAATTCAACACGTCTCATTATGAGTCTCATATTATCACTATATGTGACTCCACTGAGACGTGAATGTGACTGATGCTTTGTGACGAGTCACCAGGTGACTTTACAATGTAGTTACATTGTGACTCTCCTGTGACTGTGATTTTTAGACTCAATTTCAAAGTCATCATAAACGTTGCATTATGATAAGTCAACAAATAATATCACATTATAGTCACATAGTGACTTTTCAAAAAAAGCACAATTGTGACTTCACATTAATCTCTTTCTCACCTGAAAGTCATCATGTGACTTTAACGTGACATTATTTGGCAACTTATCACAATGCAGCGTTCACGATGACTTTGAAATTGAGTCTACAGATAACAGTCACATGAGAGTCACAATGTAACTACATTGTAAAGTCACTTGGTGACTCGTCGCAAAGCAGCAGTCACAGTGACGTCTCAGTGAAGTCACATATAGTGATCATTTGAGACTCATAATGAGACGTATGGAATTTACTATTTTTTTTTGCTTCACCGTAGTGACTGTGACACTTGTGACCATATGTGACTTGAATGAGATGTTATATGAACTAGCTGTGCTGTAGAGATGGTAATTATTTGAATTATACAGGGTGTCTTTAAAGTCCCGAACCCATTTTGATGTTTAATAACTCATAAAATAATAAAGATAGATTAAAATTAATAACATAAATGGTTAGATAGACTCAAAAAGTTTCATGACCCTTGTCAATGAGCCTCCACGTGTGCCCCCTTCGTCGCAGGGAGAATATCAAGTCGATAGTCAATTTCACGCCAGGTAGCGGCAAGCATGTCGGCATCCACAGAGGCTATTGCGGTTGTAATTCTGGCTTTTAAGGCATCAATGTTCGACTCTCTTCTCCTGTAAACATTGTCCTTTAGAAATCCCTAAAGGAAAAAGTCCAGAGACGTTATATCAGGTGATCTGGGTGGCCAAGGAATTGGACCTCCTCGCCCAATCCATCTTCCTGGAAAATGGTCATTCAAAGAAGTACGAACGATGGTACCCCAATGAGTAGGTGCACCATCTTGTTGCAAAATGACATGTGGCTGAAGCTCTTCTAGTTGTGGAAATACGAAGTTTTCCAACATGTCTAATTGATGACTTAAAAGCCAGAATTACAACCGCAATAGCCTCTGTGAATGCAGATATGCTTGCCGCTACATGGCGTGAAATTGACTATCGACTTGATATTCTCCGTGTGACGAAGGGGGCACACGTGGAAGTTAATTGACAAGGGTCATGAAACTTTTTGAGTCTATCTAACCATTTGTGTTATTAATTTTAATCTATCTTTATTATTTTATGAGTTATTAAACATCAAATGGGTCCGGGACTTTATAAACACCCTGTATTATTTCCTTTTGAATATTTGCGTGCTTGAAAATTAGCATTTTGTGATTGGTCCTTAATTTTGGCCACCAGTGTATATATTCATAATTAGGCTATAAAGTTTTGTTGAAATATAAAGAATACATTAGATTCCCCATCATAGGGGATTTTACCCTACATTTATCTTGTATTGAATAGAAATGATAATATGACTTGCATTCAGAACATGCAGAAAATGTAAAAGAAGAATGTTAAGAACGTTTTAAATTCTGTTTCATACTTAAAGTAGAGAAAAATTTTAACATATCGATAGTTATATTTATTTATTTTTTATTTATTTATTTATTTATTTATTTATTTATTTTTATTTTATTTTTTATTTTTTAATAATAAAACAATTAAAATATTTCCGCATTCAATATTCAGTTAATATAAGGTTGAGCAATTGCGCTTTATTTGTTACATACACTTGTTTTTGGATGTCGAAAAATAGTTTTAATTAACAAAAAATATATTTCTTAATATATAAAAATATGTTACATTTACTTATTTTCCTTTTTGTATTTGACTCATTAATCGCCGCGCCCGATACGCGAATGTTTTTTGCATGTTTCTAAATTTTATATTTTAAATTTATAATTATTATTAAAAAGGTCATAAAAGGTGAAATAAACATACAAATACGTAACTTTATAATTATTTTTTTAATATGCTGTCTAATAAAAAAAAAAAACTATTTTCTTAAAAATATTTAAATTTAAAACTATTAAATATAAATATATTTTATGAAGTCCATCATTAATGTAATAATTTTAAACAGGAACCAGACTCTTTTTATGACAATAAGGCTAAATTTTAGTTAAGTTTAGTTACGTTTAAAGTTATAGGTATAAAAGGCCTATGCTGAAAATACATGAAAAAAAAAATTGTTTTCATAAATTAAAACTGTGTAACTCTACACAGTTCCAACTTTACGCTGTGATAGAATAAGTAAAAGTGATAGAATATCTTTATTAAGACTTACGATCGTTTCATCGCACAATCGGCGACATTTTCAAAATCAATCATAATAGAAAATATTTTCACATAACTTAAAAACAATAATATAGTAAACAATGTCACGGGACATGAAGCATAATGAAAATATTGCAACCATAAAATAAAATAAAAATTAAATTAGCTATTTGCGAGCGTGGATTAATTTTCACATAATTTAAAAACAACATGGTGAACAATGTCACGAGACATCAAGCATACTGAAAAACATTGCAAAACATAAAATAAAATAAAATTAACTTGGCTATTTGCGAGTGTGGATTAATTTTTAGTATTGTTTCTACAATTACTTAGTATCTCTTTCCAAATTCTAGGTAAATCAAGGGACACAGAATCATTGCAAATATTCTCGTTGCGTAAAAATATTTCTATTGATTCTCGGACTATGGATGGTAAATAAAATCTTGATGGATAAATTAACTTGCTATTTTTAAATTCAATCTGTAAAGGTTCTTCGCTGCATAATCTGGCCAAAGCTGTGGTTCTTCTATTGTATTTGATGTCTGCTATATGTTCTTTGATTCTAGTCGCAAAACCATCCATGAAAATAAAAAATATAGTATGCAAGAAAATAGATCAAATTGAGTGCAACCAATTAGCAGGAGTATACGAAATACCTTTCACCAAAGAAGATGGAACAAAGCAATTTTATATAGGTATGACAAGCAGAAAACTTAAAACTAGAATCAAAGAACATATAGCAGACATCAAATACAATAGAAGAACCACAGCTTTGGCCAGATTATGCAGCGAAGAACCTTTACAGATTGAATTTAAAAATAGCAAGTTAATTTATCCATCAAGATTTTATTTACCATCCATAGTCCGAGAATCAATAGAAATATTTTTACGCAACGAGAATATTTGCAATTATTCTGTGTCCCTTGATTTGCCTAGAATTTGGAAAGAGATACTAAGTAATTGTAGAAACAATACTAAAAATTAATCCACACTCGCAAATAGCCAAGTTAATTTTATTTTATGTTTTGCAATGTTTTTCAGTATGCTTGATGTCTCGTGACATTGTTTACCATGTTGTTTTTAAATTATGTGAAAATTATTCCACGCTCGCAAATAGCTAATTTAATTTTTATTTTATTTTATGGTTGCAATATTTTCATTATGCTTCATGTCTCGTGACATTGTTTACGATATTATTATTTTTAAGTTATTTGAAAATATTTTCTAGTATGATTGATTTTGAAAATGTCGCCGATTGTGCGATGAAACGATCGTAAGTCTTAATAAAGATATTCTATCACTTTTTATAGCATTATTTAACTTAATTTGTTTATAAGTGATTATTATACATGTTTTTATAACTTTCAACTTATTTTTTTTTAATGTTTTAAGAAATATAAATGTCTAAAAAGGTACAGGATTAAAAAATGTGTCTTTTTTTCTAAACAATATTTTTTTCATATAAAACTTTGATCGAAATTGACTTTTTAAAGATATAAATTAATTTTTAATTTCAAAATGCAAGTGTAAAATTTGCATAAATATATTTTCTCTGCTATGCCGAAAATCATTTGAAATAATTTAAAATAATGTCGAAAACAATAGAAATAACTGGCATTCCTAATGCTCGTGACATAAAAAGAAAACAAAAAAAGAGGATTAAAACAAAAGAAGCAGTAAGACAGATGTAACAGATAATAACGCCTCTTCTATTTAAACATATTAAAGCACACCAGTTCTGCTCGAAATAAAAGAGTATTATTTTTTAGGGGAATATATAACCATTACATATGATTAAATATATTCTTCAAAAAGGGTATATCTGATAAAATAAAATAGACATACTTAGATTATTATTTTTGCGAAGTTTTGGGATTTTAATATTTTAAAAGAAACTTTAAGAAATAAAAGTAGAGTGAAAAACTAACGTTTCAATAATCAGTGTTATACATGTTGAAAGTATTTATAATCATTTATATTTGATAGATTAAAAAAATCTTTAAGATAATTTTACACAGTAAGAATTATTTTTTATAAAAATTAATTTAAAATTTGAAAACATACAATAAGTAAAACTTTCAAAAAGGGAAATTTATAGACTTTTGTGCTAGATAAAGTATTTTTTTTTTCAATAAAAGTAGCATTATAAATTAATATCTATATTTAGCACATGGAAGCATTTTCAAGAATTCATAAAAAGAAACAGAATAAAGATAGAAGGTCAATATCTCAAATTTAGTAAAATAATATGTAATACCAGAGTTATCATTATGTAAACCGGTGGAATTCCAATGTTGTGCCATGACACACGTGTCACTGTGACATAAACAATGAATAGCTTGGTATGAAAGCGTTCAGTAAAATTATAATAAGACTCCACAAACTAACAAACTAACTTTAAAATTCAACGTTCTGAATACTGTGTAATGAAGTTTACTGCCATAAAATTGCGTTTCTTCCAAATTTGTTTCAGTGTATAAATATTCCTGTAAAAAAATGTCAGGGAATTTCAAAGAAAACAATTTAAAAAACCTATTACAGTCTATCTATTATCCTTCAGTTTCAAATTCTCTATTAATATAAAAATATCTAAATGTTATATTTACAAGAAATAAGCTTTTTTCTGCGGATAAAAAAAAATTAAAATGAAAATATTTTCAGAGAATATAATTGAAGAATATTATGTTTGCATTCTTATCCAGAAAGTCTATCTTGCAAAGATATTTAATAAATGTTTTTATTTTAAATTATAACAGAATATTTTACTTTTTTTATAAATGGTGAAGTATTTTATTTGTGTTTCTGAATATATATATATATATATATTCATTTCATAGGTTTTTAATAATTGTACATTTATTGTACTGTGGCTTAATACCTGGATTCCATCATGTTTAAGAAAAAGTTGAGAGAAACTGATGTAAATAAATCTCATGCAGTTTCTTTTTTTCGGTAATAAAAATTTTTCGAAATATATTACCTTAACCAATACTGCCAAAATATTGTTCAATTTCAATTAGGGGAGTCCCACCAGTGGCTGAGAGGTTCTGCTCTCGAAGCTGGTAGACGGGAGGTGCTGGGTTCGAACCCAATCGCGCCCGTCGGCCTAATCGTTCGGAGTTTTCGTGCTTTTCTTCGAGCCGTGGATTTCCATGCGTTAATACGGATTAGGTTCCCTTAGAAAGACCTCCACGGAAGGCACTCCCCCCCAGGGCCTATATCCCTCGTGTAGATAATTGGCCGTCAAAAATCAACCCAACTCAACCCAACTCAATTAGGGGAATGACGAACATTTATAGGTAATTTACTATAGCACTTTTTTAAAACATGGTTGCGAAATTATATTAAAATATTAGGTATAGCTGTGAAAGTTATATATTAGTTATTTATTTATCAATTGTGAATTTTATTTAGAATTTGCTTTATTTATAAAAGCAAAAAATCTACATTTAACAAAGTTAATTTATTTTTTAAATTCTTGTTTGATAGAATCATGATATTTTTAAATAGTAATTCATGTCATTTTTATTTTTGCAATTTTTTGCATTTTATTCTATTTTTAACATTCTTTTACAAGAAATAGATATACTTCTATTTAAATTCACTTCGATATGTATAACCAAATTTTATTAATTGTACCTGAATTCCAAATACATAATTGATTCCATTAAAAATTCCATCTGTATTACTAGGGTGGTTAAATATTATTTTTGGACAAATATTCCATCAAGGATTAGTTATGCATAAAAATATAAAATGAATCTGCTTTGCATTTCGTAAGACTGGAAATCTAAACTGCATGTTTGTACTTGGATAATTACTTGTAATTTCTATGAAAAAATACCAGTTCTAATTAGTTAAATAACAGAGGCTGGAAGAAATAGTGAATTCTTTTATTGAAGCATTTTCAGTTCATATTAAAATTATTTACAAAGTGCGTCTTGTAAAAATTTTTTTATCCTAAGATTATTTTTACTGAATTAATTTAACTGCATCATTATATTTAGTACTCCGATAATTGTATATTTAGATATATCTGATTTCCCTAATGTTTTATTTCAGATATTCTGAAATCAGCGTACTGTGCTCTGGTGTATAATATATATATTTTTTTTGTGAACATACTTGCATGCTTTTGGAATTTTTGTGATACATCTTTTACAGGAAAATGCATGTTTTCTCACCAAAAATGTAACTTTTAATTTTAATTATTAGCTCATCGCAAAACAAATGAGTTATGTAACTTGAGCCAGTATGTGATTTCTTCCGCAGAAATATTTTCTAGCTGCTCTTTCCGACGTCAGACAAGAATTTTACTGAAAATAGCACCATATTATTCATATTTATGGACATTAAAAATTTCCTTGTTCGTTTCTGATAAAAAAAAATAAATAGGAAAAGTAGTGGTTGTTAGCCGAGTGTGGTTGTTCATAGAGTAGCGCATGATCGGAAATTTGCTGTACTTTATCTTTTGTTTAAAATTTCCGTATAAGTTAAACTATACCATCTAGAGAAACAAAAAAGATTTTTTTTATATATATGTACACATTTAATTTTTCTTCCACGCATAAAAATGAGATTTTTCATCTACAAATATTTTTTCATGCAGCAGCTATAAGATTTGCAGCGCACAAAGTAAAATATAAACCTAAATGACGGTTTTTATTTAACTTCTGCCTATCAAATAATGTTACTCGTTTAAAGATTTTCATATTTATCTCTCACCATATCTGTATGTCCCACTTCTCTCATCTATACGGAAGGAGTGGAACGATAATTTCTTTGTTTTCAAATGGCTTTGGAAAAACTAAATACTGGTGTGTACAATTCTAAAAAAGAAATAAATCGAGTAAGACATATTTTAATAATGATTGCTTTTTCACCCTTACCCATAGCTGATAGTAAACGAAATATAATACCATATTTTATGAGCAAGCAAAGAACAAAAAATTTAACATTCCTTTACCTGTTGCAATTCTATGTTTTCCCTGTAAGGGTCTATTAGATCAAATTTGGTATATAAAAGATTGAAAGATACTAGGCTATAACAAATGTTTTTTTTTTTCATATATTTTTCTGTTCATTAATAGAAACAAATTTGATATATTTTACAACTCTCCTCACCCCTTTGTATTCCTTTTCCCATGCCTTCCAGGCTTATTTTTATATGAATGGCGCTAAGGAATTTAAAGCTTGGGAAATTATATATATTTTTTAATTACAAAAATGTTTTATTTCTATTGTTCTTGATACATTTTTGCTATGACAAGGGAGATTTACAGTGCATATTTTCACGTACATTTACATTTATTGTGTTAGTTATTGTGTAAGCAATATATATACATGTTTTATTTTACCAATATAAGATTAAATTCCCTCACCAGAAACTAATGTGTATTTTTTATTCTGCTCTGAGCATGCCTTCTTCATTTCTTCGTTAGTTTCTTCTAAAAATAATTTCATAATGCCAAATGTAAAAGAAAGCGTCATTTCTGAAACTGGATGTTCAGTTATCCACTGAGCTGCAAAATGTGTAAGGCCAGGGTTTAATTTCACATAATGTTATGTTGATTGTAAAGTAAAATCAGAAGTGAGAAAATACCAATTAATGTAAAATAAGAAATAATAAATAAAATACAATAAATACTAAAAAAGTAATAAATAGGAATTATGTATTTATACATACCGTACTTTTGATGTAAGAGAAAGGAATTTAAAACAAATATTTTTTTACGACTTAAGAATTATTATTTGATTGTATCATATTGTCTTCTTTATCATCTTAGATGAATAATTGATCACTTTCATATGTTTCCTTCAAATAATTAATGCGTCCCTCATCAGATTGACCACTGAGCTCTTGTAAAAGTTCTTCGATCTCTTTACGACCTTGCTGTTTACTTACAATATTTCACAATAACATGGTAAAATGATAACTGGTGAAACTAATGACAAGTAGAAACTTGCATGAGTATATCAGTATCGTAGTTACATCTATAAATCATTATTCGAAACGCAAACCATCCAAAAACCCTTTTTGTGTGGGTGTGTGTATTTCTATATTATGATATGGGTCAATTAAATAGAGTCAAGTAAAATATCTTTTTAAAATTTTTGTTTATAAAGAATGGCATAAGTCAGAAAAAGTTGTAAACTAAACCAATTTGTCAATTTGAAGAATACTTAAACTATAAACAGTTGTACGTAAAACCCATGAGAACTATCACGAAATAAAATATAGAAATGGGCCGAATAGAGTCCTTCTAGGCAGCAAGATATCTAGGCAGCAAGATTGATACTTTTTTTCGTTCAAAATATTTTCCCTCCTATTCGAGTACCATCTATGATTTACCTTAAATAGGCATTAAAAGAAATCTAGTAAGTTGAAGATGTAAAACTTTATTTTGAAAATTTTACTGCGTCACAGCTATAATATGATTTCATATCAGTAAGGATTCAACACAAATACGACAATATATATGTATAGGATGGCAAAATGTACAGAGCTTACATTTATCGCAAATTGTTGCCCTTTTAAGGAAAAAAAAACCCTTGATATATTAAACCTTCCATTTATTTGAGATAATCTGAAATCGAATCACTCTCTAAAAATAGAATTAACTAAATCCAGTCTCATTAACGACTGACTAATGGATATGAAATGAAAATAATTCGATTTCTTCATAGCGCATTCCATTTTTTTTAATCATTACTTTGATTAAACAATTAGGGTCTCTGTCTGAAACAGCTTGAATACACATTTAGTAAAACTAAAAGGTTTCGATTTTTTTTCCTTATTACGAATTATATTTTATATTATCAAAAGAAATTTAACCATGATTTGCATTCGCATATGCTAGCTTTCTCTTTAAATGTATATTCCTTTTTGTTATCTGTAGGCGTAATGTTATAAAAAGATATTATTTGGAATCTAAGAAGAAAAGACAATATTAATGGGATTGGTTGATCTTTAAAGTTCACTTTCTATTTTATTTAATTAATAGCACTTCCTAAATATGTGCATAAATATCTGAAAATCATTTATACACACTAATAAGTGCAATGCTATATAAAAACATAAACCTAAAAGTAAGACACCTGGGGGGAGGGGGATGAGGTAAGATTCTGATATTATTATAGATACGCCCGTAATTCCATTTCCGAATGGCACTATTCACTTTTAATGCGTAAAAGTGGACTTTTGCATAAAGATATTTAGCTGTAAGGAAAATTCATGCTGAAAATTCGCTATTAAGTACAAGATTTTTTTAAAGAATAAAACCATTGCAGTATTTTTATACAACCCTTTACTCATATGAAAACAATTCATAAAAAAAGTAAAATAAATAAATGAATAAATAAAAATAAAAGCAAATAACATTTGAAAAATGGATTGAGATTAACAGTGCTGCCACAGGTGACTATTTTTATATTCTACTATTGCCCTCCCCCCCCCCCCCTTGCGAGAAACGCTCCCCAACCCCGTTCAGACATCGCAAATTCTAAAAAAACGCTAATTTGATCGTTTTTTTAAAGATTACAGAAGACTCAATTATATAATTTAAAAGAAGTGGCGATCTCCCTTTAAACGGGTTTCCATTCATTTCCCTTTGATTGGGAAAATTTAAAGCCGAATCAGCTGCTCTTACGACATCCAATCCTGTTTTCGTGTTTGATTCAATAAAATCAGTTAAATATTTAAAAATAATCTAATATAAAGTGAATTAAGTAAACAGAGTCTTTGTCTCCTGGTATTCTTTTAGAATTCTATAAAAAGATTGTTTTCAATAAGATATTTTAAATGTAACATTTTAAATCTGAGCTAATTTTCACCGAAGTTTTCATTCTCATTTTAATATTGATATGAAAATACTTTCGTTTTTAGGAAGGAAATACTATTATTTGTGCTGTCTCAGAATTGCCAACATTAGTTAAAGGATCATTGCAAAATAAAAAATAAATGTCTCGCATAAAAATATTTTCAATTTTTAACTGTATGACAGTATTATTTTCTGGCAATTTTAAAAATGACGTAATTTCTCCCATTTACTGCTTATAACGCATATTATTTTATTTACTATTCTAATTTTATATTTTAAAGTCTTGTTTCTCTTTTTAATATTCACATGAAAATACTTTCGATGTTCGAAGGGAAATATTATTATTTGCATTTCCTTAGAATTGGCAACAAATGTTTAAAAAATCATCTAGAAATAAGAAATAAATGCCTCGTAAATATATATTTTAATTTAAACAGTTTGGAGAGTATTATTATTTGGTCATATCACGTAATTTCCCAAATTTACTTCTTCGAACCCATATTAATAAATTTATTATTTTAAAGTTTTCTTTCATTAGTCACGTGTAAATACAATGTTTATGACGTAATTTTCAATATTTTCCTGCTTTTAACATATAATCAGTTAATTCTAATTTTAAAGTTTTTTCTGCTTTTAAAACTCACGTGTATATAAATTTTTAATCGCAAGGAAATATTACTCTTTCCGCTGTTTTTACAAATGGCAAAAAATTTAAAATAGTAACCTTTTCTAAAGTATGAAAAAAAAAGTTCCTCAAATGCAAGAAATTTGATTACAATAAGTAAGAAATTGTTATTTATTTATTTATTTATTATTATTATTATTATTATTATTATTTAATGATTTGTTTTTGAAAAACATAATTTAACCATAATCTTTTCTTCTCTTTCGATTGAAATAAATGATAATTTCAATTTTAATTTGAAAACAACGAAAAAAGTAAATTTAATAATCCCTATATTTACCCCTTTCCTCCCTTAAATGTAGTAATTTAGTTGTCATCATTGCAGAAATATTGTTAAAATCATAAAAAATATATTTCGAAACATAATTCAAATTTAAAAATTCTAATACTATTTTTGATATACTCGAATCAATACAGATAATTGGTGCTAATTTCACCGCCAAAGATTCCATATTTTCGGAGAAATAGCTGTGAAAAATAATGAGTAGTTTTATAAAATCATTTTATAAATCTCTTTCATTTGGATTTTATATATATAGTGTATATTTGAAATAATAATTTTTCTAATTAAATTTTATAATATATTTCTGTTGAACATATTTCTCTAAGAGTATTTGAAAGATTTTTGTATGAGAAAATGTTGCAAGATAGAATTAAAAAATAGTCTCTCCAGCCCTTCAGTATTGAAAGTAATGAAATATGGAGATGAGAGTAGGTGATTTTAGCTAATCAACAATTAAAAGAAAATTTGGCCGATATTATTTGTATTAGTGATATGATAACAATATTGGAGTATCTTAAAAATATCGCGTCTACTCACTCTCCAGTAATTTCAGTATTTGCATCAATTGTTGCTATGGTACTCTATTGATTATATTTTTTCTTTAAAATAATTAATTCATTAAAAATAAAAACTGAGGTGAAGAACATTCACATAAACATAAATTATATCTATTACAACACAGCATTACAAATAAAAATTATAATTACATAGATAATTGTAAATTTTAGTCAAATGACTTAATATATAGGTAATTTCTATCGTTTTTCCTTAATTTGCAATATATGCAGAATTATTGCTTTAATACTTGGTTCTCAATCTTTTTTTATTTAGCTTAATTAAGTAACAACACAACAAAAACACATACAACTACATAACAAATATTATAATGTTTAAAATACACACGAACTTAAATTATATCTATTATAATACAGCATTACTATATAAAAATTATAATTAGACAATTCATTCTACTGTTTAGTCAAATTATTAAAATAGTATTAATTTCTAGCAATTTTGTTTTATTTGAAATAAATGTACAGTACAACAGTATATTGTTTAAATAATTCATTACACGGGATTTTCCATGTTCTTTTTATTTTGCACATAAATGCTAATATATTTCAAAGATGTGATAAAACATATGGAAAAGAAAATAATAATAAACAATAAACAATAAGCAAAAATTAAATGCCTAAAGTAAATTTCTATAACTAAAAAACAAGATTCGTTTAACATATTTTTATAGTAGATGTAACTTTTCAAAATATTACTTAACATCCAAGTTCATTCCATTTAATTCTTAGAATTTTTTTTCTATTTTCTTTCTTTTAATTTTTTTCAATATGCTCCACATACTTATACATAATGGAAAAAAGTATATTAAATGATGAATGTTGTTCTGAAAATACTTACTGTGAAGGACACTTTTAAGAGCTTTACAAAAAATGTTAAATATTTCTAAAAATTTTGACTCCTTCCTTGTTATTATTTTCAACGAAACAAGAGAGTAAATATGAAGAAAAAATGAATATATGACTTTCGTTTTCAAATGCATCTAAATGTAATTACATTCATAAATAGTTTTTAGAGAATGAAAGATATTTTCGTAGACGAAACAATGTAAAGAATGTTATTTTCTATAAAAATGTTTATCACATATAATATATACATATGTATATGCAGCTAAAAATTCCAATTCTTTATCATTACTAAAAAGACGGATTACGCAACTTCATGTTTTTTGTGTGATGTGTTTTATTGTAAATAAAAATAAACACCTGCTCAATGTCATCTCTGCTTAAAACAATTTTTTTAAAAACTGGTCTTTAGTTTGTTTTGGGCTTTAAATATCATTTTATAAGAGAATACATGCCAACATTATTGTTTTGTTACCATTAAACTGACTATAACTTTTGTGTGATTTTATCGTATACTTCAGACATTAAATAAGGAAAAATTACTATTAAATTTTAATTGTAAAAGAAATAAATCTGCAAAAGTTGGAAAATATAACTAAGATAATAATTAAATATTTATACTTTTGTAATGCATTAATTAGATTAGCTTAATGTTTATTCCGTTATCTTTTAGAACATATAACTTTCATAAATTAAAATGCAAATACCGTGTGTCTTATTGTCCCTATACTGATAATTATTTTTAGGTAGATTTCGTAAGAAATACTACCTATTGCAGTCGTTACCATGGTGAGACTTTCGAAAAATTCCTTCATAACTTTTCATTATAGGACCCCAGGAACCCAAAACCACCTTCACCTAAAAAGTTTATATATATATATATATGTATGTATGTATGTACTAAATTTTGTCCGCACGATAAAAGTCGCAATTATGCACGGATTGTCCTCAAACTCGCCAACAACTTTGATATGGCTAATATCTCGGCGGGGATTGAAAATGGGCGAAATCGGCCCAAGAGTGTGGAAATGGGGAGGGTTCAAAATTTTTAATACTGTCTTAACATGAATCTGATACAACCAGCTCTTGCACAACAATGGAAGGAAAAAAAATAAAAGTTTTTCGTTATAGCAGTTGCCAACAATTAAAAAAAAATAAAAATAAAATTCTCAACACAACAATTACTTTTCTTTTGCAAAATTTTCACGTGTAAAATTAAATAGTTTGACAAATTGAAAACAAATTGAATATTACGTGATAAGTTTTCTAGAGCAAGATTTCAGCATGAAAACTCAAAATAAAATAAATAGTTTGACGAATTAAAAAAATATGTATATTGCGTCATATTGGAAATATAATGGACCTTAGCAGGTGAATATGTAACGCCACGTAAGTTTGAAGAAACGTATTAAAACATGATAAAAATCCGACTATGGAAATATTAACATATTTTAACACTTTAATGTTCTCTGAATTTTTTGTAGCCATTTTTTAAACCTATTCCATATACATGTGTGTGTGTATTCGTGTGTATTATAATTTTCGCAAAAAGTTTAGCTCCCTACAGCTCACTCTTTGTGAAGAAACTGGGTTTTATCTCTAATCTTGATTTAAGTTTTGTTGGAGAATTTAGTACTTAACATCGAAATCTACCTCCGCCTGTAGGCTCGAGCCGGCAGGGATTTTTTTTTATTTAAATAGTCAACATATATATTTTATTTAACAAAATACTTAATAATTAGACTCGTAGAGGGATAGATAGATATTACTTTAAGGGGACAAGGAACCTTAAAATCCTTAAAAACTTTTTTTTTTTTTTTTTTTTTTTTTTTTGTAAATTTCACCTAATTATAATTCAAGGGTACATTATATGCATTATGGCATGCATTTATCACAAATATATATATATATATATATTTTATTCTGTCTATTTTATTCTATATATATATATTATATATATATATCTATTTATATAAAATCCAAGTCTCTGTGTGTCCCTCACTATTCCGGTAGGACCGCCTCATTGAAATGAGTAATTGTTGAAAAATATTAATGCAGGGTTACCACAGTACGCCAAATGTTAGCCAACTTGGCGATAGCTGGCTAATTTGGCGAAATTCCCATTTAAAACCATTAATCTTTCATAATGGAGGTCACCGAAATTTAATTTAAACTCCACTCTTTTAAGATATTTTTTCGAAATCTATGGGTGAGAATTTAAAATACATCTTTACATCTTCCTCCCGATGCTACTAATAAAATAACCGCCAATAGACAACGGTGTACTGTGTGAGCTCCTAACTGCGCGATTTTAATGTGCTTTAGGTACTTTTCCAGTATATGTGCCTTGGCGAAAAAGGAAATTTGCTAACATATTTTCTGGGAACCTATTCACTGTTTCATTTTATATACACACGCATTTTTTTCGATATTTATACGATTTATTTAACATAAAAAAGCCGTTTCTCTAATTTTATACAGAAACAGATGTAATTTGTACATAAAAACATCAATAATATATATATAAAACAAACAAAAACGCTCATCAAATTTGTTTTCATAGCTGTTTATATGGTTTGACAACAAATCTCGATATTTTTCCGTTATACGGACACCATGCCAAAATGTATGCTAATGCGCCAATTATTTCAAAATGCTAAAATATATTTGTAATTTTATGCCAGCAGTTTAATATGAGTTTTATTTTATTGCTTTATTTTATAGCAGTTATTTGTTCACTTATTTTAGGTATATATTTGTGATTTGATGAAATAGTTCGTAAAAGTCAGGAATTTTCAAATGTTATATTTTTTAAATGCTCACTTTAGTATCGACAATGGTTTTTCTTTTATTTTTCAAACGCTTCAATTCACGATTTTGCGCCAACTATTACGCTTAGCTACAATGGTGTCCGCATAACGGAAAAGTACCCAAATCTCACTTTCTGATGCCCAAATTACACCAAGCTTTTTTAAAAAAATGCCAAAGCCTCTACAGTGGAAAAGTACCAAACTGTCTATTATTTTGCGTTATAGTTTGTACTGTATGCAAGGGGAGTGGAGCGAAGAGTTTAAACATTAAATATTAAAGTTTCGGCACAAATGTCGTATACGCCCAATATTGGCGCGATTTTTTTTTCTGACGCCAATGTCATATACACAACGGGTACTTAACTGGCGCCAAAGTGTCGTAATTTTGCTTGATATGGTAATCCGGATGTTGTTGTTTATGCTGTTGATGTTTTCGCCAAATTGGCGTCGGAAAAAAATCGCGCCAATATATGATAACGCATATGACAACTGTGCCAAAGTTTCTATAAAGCAGTATAAGACTACAAAATTAAGAATAAAATAAATGCAAAATAAGACTAAAGAAGAAAGAAAAATCATGCGTTAAGCATAGAATATGAAACACTTTCCAACGCATCCTGAATGCTTTAACAAAACTTCGTTATTTAGGGAAATAAGGTAAATAAGATAACATTACTTCTTAGATATCCCGTCGACCAATTTCGCCAAATTATATAAATCGCCAAATCAATAGTAAAACATTAACAAAAATACAAATAAACCTCGAATTAATGGTTTTATTGGCCATTATTGGCATTTAATCTTACAGTTAATTAATTAATGGCAACCATTATTGACAATTAATCTTACAATTTGGCGACAGTAATTTGGTCGACGGGATAACTAAGAAGTACCAAGATAACTAAGTAAATATTTTAGAAAACGCATAAAAAAATTTAAAAATTGATTTCAGCAGTTACCGTCCATAGCCAATAGTACCGTTATTACATGCCACTATTTAGCTAAAATTTAATTTAAACTACTCTTAAAACTACTGAAATCACATTTCCAGATATTATCATCCATAGACGGTTATGTATCCAATTCTTTGCGTGACCATGTATATCATTTTATCTATATTCTACAAACATTTTTTAGGAAACTAAATGGAGTTCAGCGTAAAAACGCATAACTCCTTTAAAAACCACTTTTAAGCAATTTACTCTCATACTCAGTAACCCTTACGAATTGTTTTGTGTAGCCCTGCATATGAACTGTAGCATTTATACACACAGTATAGTATACATAAATGTAGTGAAACATAAAAGCGCATATCATAATTAAAAATGCATTTCTAGCAATCATTGCTTATGTACAATACTTCGGAGAAAAGTTTCTTGGCGAGAAAGAAGTTTGCCAACGTATTTTCTGGCAACCTATTTACTGCTTCATACTCACAAGCAATTTTTTCCATATGTATAAAATTTGGCACAGATGTCATATACGCTCCATATTGGCGCAATTTTTTTCCGACGCCAATTTGGCGAAAACATTAACAGCATAAACAACATTCTGGTTACCATTACAAGCAAAATAACGACACTTTGGCGCCAGTTAAGTACCCGGTGCGTATATGACACCGGCGTCAAAAAAAAAATCGCGCCAATATGGGCGTATATGACATCTGTGCCGACAATTTAATATAAAAAAAGCTATTTACCAATTTTTATAAAGAAACAGAAGTAATTTTTGCACAGATGTCATATACGCATGGGGGTTGACGTGATTTTTCTATGACGCTAATTTGGCAGGAATCTCGCTTTCGAATACCAGTTACTTATATATTTTTCAATTATTTGCTATCATTTTGAAAAGGAAATAACTATAAATAAATAAAAGTTTGAATAATAACTATAGAACAAAGCAGTTTATATAATTAAAAAACAGAAAATAAAAGTAAATAAACAATTTATTAATAAATAAAAAACAATAGCCGGGTTACCATAGCAGGCAAAATAACACCATTTTGGCGCCAGTTAGGTATCCCGGTTCATGTCTGAATTCTGTGCCGTAATTTGTATATAAAAAAAATTATGGTACAGATGTCATATTCGCCCCATATTGGCGCGATTTTTTTCTGTCGCCAATATCATATAGGCAACGGGTACTTAACTTGCGCGAAAAGGCTTGATGTGGTAACCCGGATTATGTTGTTTATGCTGTTGATGTTTTCACCAAATTGGCAACCGAAAAAAATCGCGCCAATATGGGGCGAATATGACATCTTTTCCAAAATTATATATATTTAGAAACGATATTTTATGTATATAAGTGCATATATGAACAAAGATAAAAGTTCATTAGATTTGTTTTCATAGCTGTTTATATATTTTCGCAACATATCTCACTTTCCGATGCCCGAATCGCGCCAAGCTTTTTTTAAAAATGCGCTATAATGGGAAAGTACTTAAATAAATAATTAACAGAAATAACAAATTATACAAACTAAAACTTTTTATTTCGAGATCAAAGCATTGTTTTTAATTTCGATAGAAAATACATATATCCTTGGATAACTTCGATTGAAATTACGTTCACAGCTTAATATCTCATTCCATAAACCTAAACAAACACAAGTGATGGAGATCAAAGCATTGTTTTTAATTTCGATTAAAAATACATATATCCTTGGATAACTTCAATTGAAATTAGGTTCACAGCTTAATATCTCATTCCATAAACCTAAACAAACACAAATGATTCATTCATCGTGAAACGTCAAAAATATTAAATCATTGAGGTAATCATTCACAAAGTAAGTTCTCCAACAATCAATGGGCAATATTCTAAAGACGTCATAGTAGGTAAAATGGTGGCGGTATCGTTTGTTTATGGTTTTGTAATCACAAAGATTTAATTTTGCAATGTCTCTTATTTACATTATTTTATTGTCATATTTATGAGCTCAGAACAAAATCCTATTTTTTCATTATTTGGTTATTAAAGACGGAAAAAACCCATAAATGCCTGATTTGAAAATTTTAAATAATTTTCTTTCTTAATACTAAAAAATAACATCGGGAAGTAACAGCGGGTTTAAGTTAAATAAGTTTAACTGTTTAATTCTGTTGCAATATTCAAAATAACTGTATTTATTAGATTTCAGTACTAAACATCAGGGCTCGATTAAACTTTGAAGTTAGAGGAATTACAATGTCATTTCAGGACCTTTCTTTTGGAGAAGCTTTTCTAAATTCCATATATACATGGAAAATCTTCAGTGTTACATATATTATTCCTAGGACTGACATAACACGAGAACGGCCTGCAATTTTACACAAGTTTTTGAAATCTACTTTATATCAGAAATTTTACTAAAAACTGGTTACTTTTTTGTTATAGCGGCCCACACTATTAGGATTATGACAAGTTGCAGCCAATTTCGCCAACGTCGTAACCAAGATCGTGAAGCACACACATATAATACCATTTCATGAAATCGTATACGATAATTTAATAGTTTTTAACCTTACTTCAAGTGTGTTATTTATTTATTTTTAAGGCTCAACAATCTAAATTGTCCAATATATGAATTAAAAAAAATGTAAACAAAGATTGAATAGACATGACCGCAAAAAGCCTCAAATCTGCATAACACTTGGAACCAAACTGTGCAGATTAGTGGTCTTCTACTATACACAGTTTTTCATAAATGTGTTTCGTTCTTAAAATGTGTTATTTTCATCTATCACTGAGGAACAAGCGAGAAAACTCATATTCTTGCACATCAGTTGTATATATCTTTATATCTAAATTTCCGTCATTTTTGACGGGCTACCTTTCTAGTATATATATATTTATTTATTTATATATTATATATATCTATTTATATAAAATCCAAGTCTCTGTGTGTCCCTCACGATTCCGGTAGGACCGCCTCATTGAAATGAGTAATTGTTGAAAAAAACTAATGCAGGGTTACCACAGTAGCGCCAAATATTAGCCAACTTTGTGATAGCTGGCTAATTTGGCGAAATTCCCATTTAAAACCATTAATCTTTCATAATGGAGGTCACCGAAATTTAATTTAAACTCCACTCTTTTAAGATATTTTTTCGAAATCTATGGGTGAGAATTTAAAATACATCTTTACATCTTCCTCCCGATGCTACTAATAAAATAACCGCCAATAGACAACGGTGTACTGTGTGAGCTCCTAACTGCGCGATTTTAATGTGCTTTAGGTACTTTTCCAGTATATGTGCCTTGGCGAAAAAGGAAATTTGCTAACATATTTTCTGGGAACCTATTCACTGTTTCATTTTATATACACACGCATTTTTTTCGATATTTATACGATTTATTTAACATAAAAAAGCCGTTTCTCTAATTTTATACAGAAACAGATGTAATTTGTACATAAAAACATCAATAATATATATATAAAACAAACAAAAACGCTCATCAAATTTGTTTTCATAGCTGTTTATATGGTTTGACAACAAATCTCGATATTTTTCCGTTATACGGACACCATGCCAAAATGTATGCTAATGCGCCAATTATTTCAAAATGCTAAAATATATTTGTAATTTTATGCCAGCAGTTTAATATGAGTTTTATTTTATTGCTTTATTTTATAGCAGTTATTTGTTCACTTATTTTAAGTATATATTTGTGATTTGATGAAATAGTTCGTAAAAGTCAGGAATTTTCAAATGTTATATTTTTTATATGCTCACTTTAGTATCGACAATGTTTTTTCTTTTATTTTTCAAATGCTTCAATTCACGTGATTTTCATTTTGCGCCATCTATTACGCTTGGCGACAAAGGTATCCGTATAACGGAAACAAACCCAAATCTTACTTTCTGATGCCCAAATTACACCAAGCTTTTTTTAAAAAAACGCCAAAGCTCCTACAGTGGAAAAGTACCAAACTGTCTATTATTTTGCGCTATCTGTGTTATAGTTTGTACTATATGTAAGGGGTGTCGGAGCGAAGAATTTAAAAATTAAATATTAAAGTTTCGGCACAGATGTCATATACGCGATTATGGCGCGATTTTTTTCTGACGCCAATGTCATATACACAACGGGTACTTAACTGGCGGCAAAGTGTCGTTATTTTGCTTGATGTGGTAACCCGGATGTTGTTGTTTATGCTGTTGATGTTTTCGCCAAATTGGCGTATATGACAACTGTGCCAAAATTTCTATAAAGCAGTATAAGACTAAAAAATTAAGAATAAAATAAATTCAAAATAAGACTAAAGAAGAAAGAAAATTCATGCGTTAAGCATAGAATATGAAACACTTTCCAACACATCCTGAATGCTTTAACAAAACTTCGTTATTAAAAAGCAGAAAAAACAACGTTTAAAATGCACAAATAATATATGAAAAGCAGCAAACAGCTGTTATTCTGCTCAGCCTTGCTCTTTCTAGCACGCTGTTCCTTTTGCACTGAAGAAGAATCTCGCTAGTAGATTCGTAACAGCTGTTTGCTGCTTTTCATATATTATTTGTGCATTTTAAACGTTGTTTTTTCTGCTTTTTAATATTGTTGCACAAAGGCTTTTTTTGCTATTTTTATAAAACTTCGTTATTTGGGGAAATAAGATAACTAAGTAAACATTTTAGAAGACACATAAAAAATTTAAAAAATTGATTTCAGCAGTTACCGCCCATAGCCAATAGTATCGTTATTACATGCCACTATTTAGCCAAAATTTAATTTAAACTACTCTTAAAACTACTGAAACCACATTTCCAGATATTATCATCCATAGACGGTTATGTATCCATCTCTTTGCGCAACCCTGTATATCATTTTATCTATATTCTACAAACATTTCTTAGTAAACTAAATGCAGTTCAGCGTAAAAACGCATAACTCCTTTAAAAACCACCTTTAAGCAATTTACTCTCATACTCAGTAACCCTTACGAATTCTTTTGTGTAGCCCTGCATATGAACTGTAGCATTTATACATACAGTATAGTATGCATAAATGTAGTGAAACATAAAAGCGCATATCATAATTAAAAATGCATTTCTAGCAATCATTGCTTATGTACAATACTTTGGAGAAAAGTTGCTTGGCGAGAAAGAAGTTTGCCAACGTATTTTCTGACAACCTATTTACTGCTCAACAAACAACAACTGCTCAACTATTTACTCACAAGCAATTTTTTCCATATGTATGCAATTTATTTAGGTAGTTGTTAGCTATCCCGTCGACCAGTTTCGCCAAATTATATAAATCGCCAAACCACTCGCCAAATTATACAAATTGACATAATTTTTATTTTAAACAACGAAAAATCAATTAAATTAGCAAAACATTAATAAAAATACAAATATAACGTCGAATTAAAAATAACTTGATGACGTAAGAAACACATGATCATGTTTAATGTCAACCATTATTGGCATTTAATCTTACAATTTGGCGACAGTAATTTGGTCGACGGGATAACTAACAAGTACCTTTATTTTAATGTAAAAAAAGCTATTTACCCATTTTTTAATTATTTTTTTTACCCATTTTTTAACAGAAGTAATTTTGGCACAGATGTCATATTCGCCCCATATTGGCGCGATTTTTTTCCGACGCCAATTTGGAGAAAACTTCAACAGCATAAACAACAACATCCGGGTTACCATATCAAGCAAAATAACGACACTTTGGCGAGAGTTAAGTACCCGGTGTGTATATGACATTGGCGTCAGAAAAAAAATCGTGCCAATATCGGGCGAATATGTCATCTGTGCCGTAATTTTTGCACAGATGTCATATACGCATCGGGGTTGGCGTAATTTTTCTCTGACGCCAATTTGGCAGAAATCTCGCTTTCGAATACCAGTTACTTATATATTTTTAAATTATTTGCTATCATTTTGAAAAGGAAATAACTATAAATAAATAAAAGTTTGAATAATAGCTATAGAACAAAACTGTTTATATAATTAAAAACAGAAAATAAAAGTAAATAAACAATTTATTAATAAATAAAAAACAATATCCAGGTTACCATTGCAGGCAAAATAACACCATTTTGGCGCCAGTTAGGTATCCCGGTTCAAATCTGTGCCGTAATTTGCATATAAAAAAATATTATATACATTTAGAAACGATTTTTTTATGCATATAAGTGCATATTTAAACAAAAATAAAAGTTCATTAGATTTGTTTTTATAGCTGTTTATATATTTTGGCAACATATCTCATTTTCTGATGCCCGAATTGCGCCAAGCTTTTTTTAAAAATGCGCTATAATGGAAAAGTACCTAAATAAATAATTAACAGAAATAACCAATTATACTAACTAAAATTTTTTATTTCGAGATCAAAGCATTGTTTTTAATTTCAGTTAAAAATACATATATCCTTGGATAACTTTATTTGAAATTAGGTTCACAGCTTAATATCTCATTCCATAAACCTAAACAAACACAAGTGATTCATTCATCGTGAAACTTAAAAAAAATTTAAATCATTGAGGTAATCATTTACAAAGTAAGTTCTTCAACAATCAATGGACAATATTCTAATGACATCATAGTAGATAAAATGGTGGCGGTATCGTTTGTTTATGGTTTGAAATCACAAAGATTTAATTTTGCAATGTCTCTTAGTTACATTATTTTATTGTCATATTTATGAGCTCAGAACAAAAGCATATTTTTTCCTTATTTAGTTATTAAAGACGGAAAAAAAATTTAAATGCATGATTTGAAAAATTTAAATAATTTTCTTTCTTAATAGTAAAAAATAACATCGGGAAGTAACAGCGGGTTTAAGTTAAATAAGTTTAACTGTTTAAATCTGTTGTAATATTCAAAATAACTGTATTTATTAGATTTCAGTAACCAACATCAGGGCCCGATTAAACTTTGAAGTTAGAGGAATTACAATGTCATTTCAGGACCTTTCTTTTGGAGAAGCTTTTCTAAATTTCATATACACATGGAAACTCTTCAGTGTTAGAAATATTATTCTTAGGACTGACATAACATGAGGTGGGATAACACGAGATAACACGGCCTGCAATTTTACGCAAGTTTTTGAAAACTACTTTATATCAGAAATTTTGCTAAAAACTGGTTACTTTTTTGTTATAGCGGCCCACACTATTAGGATTATGACAAGTTGCAGCCAATTTCGCCAACGTCGTTACCAAAATCGTGAAGCACACACATATAATACCATATAATACCATTTCATGAAATCGTATACGATAATTTAATAGTTTTTACCTTACTTCAAGTGTAAAATTTATTTATTTTTAAGGCTTAACAATCTAAATTGTCCAATATATGAATTTAAAAAAATGTAAATAGACATGACCACAAAAAGCCTCAAATCTGCATAACACTTGGAACCAAACTGTGCAGATTAGTGGTCTTCTACTGTACACAGTTTTTCATAAATGTGTTTCGTTCTTTAAATGTGTTATTTTCATCTATCACTGCGGAACAAGCGAGAAAACTCATATTCTTGCACATGAGTTGTATATATCTTTATATCTAAATTTCCGTCATTTTTGACGGGCTACCTTTCTAGTATATATATATTTTATATATTATATATATATTTACTATGTATATATATATATATATATATATATATATATACAGTGGTGGGATTCAAATAATTTAATAACCGGTTCGCTGCTCGAATGATTTTTGATGTACAAAAAAGAAAGTAAAATGAAGCATCACACATAGATTATGTAATACTTTCCAATATTATAAGAACATTGTCAAAAAAATTGATTCTTTGCTACAGTGAAAAATATCCTGAAACATGTTTCCCTATAAAACGACGTTAATAAATATTCGGCACTTATGAAACCTTGATCATAATTTCTATCAGAAAACGCATCAATGTAATCAGGACATAATTTCTAACAAAAGAAGTACCGGAGCCCTAATATTCTGCAGTGCTAACAACCGTAGCGTGCCCCCCCCCCCCCATCGCTCCAATCTGCATATTTATATTTTATATATTATTTAAAAAAAAATTAAAGCATTTTTTTTTTCTTTAGAAAAATAAAAATAATAATATATCTATCTGCATATACTTAGTTCTCAACTATTTCTGTTTTTAGTTATCATTCCTTCCGATTAGAAATCTTTTTCTAATTTTAAAGTTAATGAATTGAAAAACTATGTGATTAAATATGATAAAAATTAGGATTCAGAAATAGTGTCAACACAAAAAAGGAAAAGTTCGCAACTATGCTTTTATATATATATATATATAAAAAAAAAATGAAATTTACAGAAATTAAGATTTACATGCTGAAGAATGGAACAGCGTTTTTCAATTTCCTATAGAATATGCTCACTTTAAGCTATAGCCTACTCCTTCCGCATAACAATCTTTCGTGGTTTGTTCCTGAAAATCAGATTAAATAAAAATTTTGACACTGTTATCGGAAAGATTGGATGCTTTTATAGAAAAAGAGGTAACACTGCTCGATTGTTTTCTATCAGAACTTACATTGAACTGTAAGAAATTTTATTGTTCAGTCTCTTGCTTGGCGCCGTATCAACATGTCGCCGCCATCAATACCAGACATAAAATTCCTAATAGAATAAAATATAATATAGCATTAAAATGATTTGAAATAGCATTAAAATGGCATTAAAATGATTTGAAAAAAAAAAAAAAAAACGTAATTTTTAAGGAGGATCCCCCCCCCCCTCTATACACGAATAAATGAAATTTTGAAAGTAATTCCAATTGAGCTTGAGCCAGCCCAAGCCCAAAAACTGATATAAAAATTTAGTTGAACCCATCCTATAATTGTTTTGCTGAAAAAGAATGCAAAAACTTGGAGATTGGGGAGGTAAACGGGAATTTGGCTTTGATTTTTCCGAAGCACTATTACACTGGGCTCCGGAGCCCTGTATTTATGATCTTCTGTGAATTCCGACCAATATTTAAATATTTACTTATAACAGAGAAATAACGGAGCTAAGCTCCGGTGGGCTCCGGCGCAAATTAAAATAAAATTATATATTATATTGAATAAATTTTACATTATATTGAAAACAATATAATATAAAAATTGCAGAAATCTAAGTTTAAGAATTAAGCCATGTTCATGACCTAAAGTTGTATGTAAGATATTTAAAAAAATATTATCCCTGCTATAGCAAGTAAGACAAATTTTTGCATGACCAAAACTTCTCGAGTTATGATGGCATTTAGAAATTTTAGGAATTTTTACCATTTCTTAATACAAAAAAAAAAAAAAAAAAAAAAAAAAAAAAAAAAAACAGTTCCAGAGAACGCTGGAAATTTGTAAAATACAAAGTATCATGATTCGGCAAGTTTAGATCATGCAATGTCTTTTCATTTCTTAGAGCTGGAAAAATATTTTTTTATATATAACTTATAGGACTCGAGGAACTTACCAAAAGTTTGGATTTGTTACATTTAGAAAAATAACTACATTCATTTAAATAATTTCTACGATATAATGAACAATATTAAAAAATATGCAGTTGGAAGTATATATCTAAATCTGGCGATTTAAGTATTAGCTATAGATCAGCGATAACAGGGAACATTCCGTGCCAAAGCAAAGTACCGTTTATTCGAATAACAGCGTTGCCAGAGCCCGAGCCTTAATGAATGACCCTTAAATTAACCTGGAATTTGTATGATTTTATATTTTTAAATATATTTTTTCTGAATTTATATTTTTAAGGGGACAAGGGACCTTAAAATCCTTAAAAATACTTTTATTTATTTATTTATTTTTTGTAAATTTCACCTAATTATTATTCAAGGGTACATTATATGCATTATGGCATCCATTTATCACAAAAAAAAAAAAAAAAAAAAAAAATATTTTTATGAAAAAAAAAATGGAATTTTACGTGTCGACTTAGAAATCTTCGAAATGCCCCCTGCGCATTCCATATTAATGAAAATCCCCAATATTTTTTATAAAAGGTTGGTTTATATATATAAATAAAATAGAGCATCGAATTTATATATATTTGAATTTAAAGGTTAAAAAAAATGAAATTTTTTCGAAAAAATTTCAAAGATTTTCAATATTTTTTTAACCTTTAAATTCAAATATATAAAATTCGATGCTCAATTTATTTATATAAATAAATCAAACTTTTATTAAAAATATTGTGGATTTTCATTGATATGGAACACTCAGGGGGCATTTCGGAGATTTCTAAGACGACGCGTAAAATTCCATTTTTTTCTCGAAATTTTTTTTAATGTTTTTTTGTGATAAATGCATGCCATAATGCATACAATGTACCCTTAAGATGAAATTTACAAAAAAAAAAAAAAATAAATAAATAAATAAATAAAATATTTGGAAATTTTGAAAAAAAATTTCGGAAAATTTTCATTTTTTTTTTTTTTTTTTTTTTTTTAACCTTTAAATTCAAATATATAAAATTCGATGCTCTATTTTATTTATATATATAAAACTAACTTTTATAAAAACAAAAAAAAAACAAAAAAAAAAAAAACATTGGGAATTTTCATTGATATGGAATGCGCAGGGGTCATTTCGAAGTTTTATAAGACAACGTAAAATTCCATTTTTTTTTCTGAAAAAGATTTTTTTTTGTGATAAATGCATGCTATAATGCATATAATGTACCCTTGAATAATATTTAAGGTGAAATTTACAAAAAAATATAAAATATTATTTTAAGGTCCCTTGTCCCCATACAGGAAAAAATATTCAATTGAAGATATATGCTATTTGGTACTTTACTTTCTGCGCAATTTGACTTTTGGAATCTATGCGCACCAAAAGCGAGCGAAACCTCGATAAAACACTCAGGTTTTCACTGATTTCGTCAAAATATTTCACACATTATTTTTTGTAAAAAATATTTCTACCCGTTCGAATGTTTAAAATTTTTTTGTAGATGACGTAAATCTGATCCATTGAAAATCTCAATACCATCTCAATTTGAGATACTCATAAAAGATTGTGTTCAAATACGGTCGTTTAATTACTTTTAGCGTAATTACTTATATCGTCTCCGTGAGGCGCGAAATGACCTGCATTTCGCGGTGTATTTTTAAGGGTTAAAATTCCTAGTTTTTAAAACCGATTGTCCCATCAATAAGAAGGTGGGTTCAGATTTACGAACATATTGGTTTGGCAGTACCTCTAAAATTTCTCCCTGAAGGAGCAAAACCTCGACGAAACACTCAGATTTTTACCGATTTCGTCGAAAATTTCCCACATTTTATTTTGTAAGAAATATTTCTACCCGTTCGTACGTTTCAAAATTTTTGCAGGTGATGTAAATCTGATCTATTTAGATGTTCTAAAAATATTGTGTTAAAATATGAATGTTTAGATATTTTTAGCGTAGGAAAAATATCGTCATCGTGAGGCGCGAAGTGATCTGCGTTTACTGGTGTATTCTAAAGGGATAAAATTCATAATTGTTTTAAATCAATTGCACTATCAATTAGAAGAAGATTTCACTTTAAGAACATATTTTTAGTTTGTCGGTACCTCCAAAATTGCGCCCTAGAGGGGCGTTGCAATAAGGGAGAAATTTTTTTCGGAAAAAAACTATCTTTTTTGAAAATTGTTTTTCAAGCGGTTAACTGCGATATATTTTTTTATTGATTGCGGCATTTCAGACGTAGATCTTTTAGAATATGTCTTTTGTTTTTAACTTTACTAAGCGGTTTGGCCGATGTAAGTTAATAAATAATGACAAAATACCTCCGAAATTTCTTCTTTTCGTTCTTCATTTTCAACTGATGCGTAAATAAGGCTTCTGTGCGTGCGCCAGAGTTTATTTAGTTCTCGCAAGGATCGAGTTGAGTTTTTAATGAGAGTGAGTTACGATTTTTATTTAATAACTCAACTAATTATTAGAATTTTAAAATTCTGTGTCTCAGGTGAATCAGGAGACATTGTGAGCAAGCCTCACAAAAACTTTCAGTCTGGTACGTGCCGTAGATTTTTCTAGCCATCGCAGACACACAGACAAAGCAAAACTTTCTTATAATAGTATAAATAAGTAGTTAGTGCAATTTTTAAACCTTTCTATATAACTAGGATTAGTCTAGGGCTGTCAATTTAATTACCAAAATTATCAAAATTTCGTTTTTTTTTTAGTTGAATTTCCTCTTACAGGATTGGTGAAGAAAAAGTGTACTATTGTTCCAAATGAAATATTATTTTATTAAATGAAATTAATCAGGACTTATCACAAAGTTATGCCTAGAAAACAATGTTGTGCAGATAAATATTTAAAGAAAGAAAATTAATGTAAATGCGATTTTCGCATTTGAAGTATCATTTTAACAACCAGTTCGCCGAACTCAACACAAATTAACAACTGGTTCTACCGAACCGGTACGAACCGGCTGAATCCCACCACTGATTAACCCGCCTTTATCATTCCCACCAGTTACTTTTTATTGTAAATTTTGCCTTATCTAATCAGAGCATTTTCCCGATTAAATCAGACGAAAATTTTTGTTTTGAAAAACCGGTGGCAAAAGAATAAAAATTCTTAAAAGACGCTCGTCGCAAAAGAATTAAGTACGCAATTTTTGAAGCTATTTTGATAAAATAATTACGCAGCGAGAGGGTTAAAAGTAATAACTGCAAATGTAGGAATTTAATAGCCATTAGAACATAAAAATTAAAAACAGTAAGTTAAGAAATGATTTCAATGAGAAAAGTCTTTATTTAAAACACTTTTAATTTAATAAAACCTCATAGTCCGATCATTCAATTTCCCTTAACAAACTTTTTTTTTAAACATTGGAAAAATGGTTATTGTCCTCGTCAGGGTAGGAAATCAAAAGCATATCTGAAGGTTTTTATTGGTTTAATCATCATTTTATTCGTTTTCTACTTGGTCTATACAGTAATCTGTATTTCCCTTTACTTTCAACAGAGATGGACAACAGAGTGTTGCCACTATGACAAAAAAGTAATAAAAACTACAAAAAAAAAAAATTAATAACCCAGAAAAAATATTGAGAAACTGTTTTCAAACAAATTGCATTTAAAAGTACTTTTTTTTTCTTTATACGACGATATAAAAAGTAATATTGCGGGATATTTTGAAGTTTAAGAAATAAATTTTATTTAAAACTGGCCTTCAGATTTCTTGAAAATCTGACGATGGAAAAGCCTTTTCCCGAACAGCCAATGACATTCTCGGATAATACGTAAGTTTCAGGATAATACGTACGAGTCGTAGGCGATTTCTGTCGCTTGCAATTTTTACGAGTAATAACACTATTAATGTTTAATTCATGGCGTACGTAATGTATGATCAACTGCGTGCTATTTTTTATGTCTTAAATTTTAGTCTTTGAAAAAATAATTTTCCAAATAGTCGTTGTAATTTGTTAAATTGCACTTTTTTTTTTTTTTTTTTAATGAAGGATCGGCTAAAAATGAGCTATGAAGGAGACAGTATGTGCACCATTTTCTGCAATTTTAAGAAAATTAAGCTTTTCAAAATGTTGATGGATGTCCCATTTTGAATATGATGGTATTCTCAGCAGGAAACTTATTGTTTGGGTCCCTGTCAAGTGGCCTAAAATATGGATTCGGCTAAATTAAATTTTGATACAATCGCAAAAGAACACACATAAAAGTTTAAGATGGACATTTTCAAAGTGTAGTTGGGACACCCGGGGTTGTTAAGTAAATTTCACTATTTTTGAGTCTCAGAAAAACGATCAAATCACCAAGTTTGTCATCTTCATGTTCAAGATACAGTAGAAATTTTTGAACTAAAGAGTTTTATCCGGTGTATATTGGACTACTATTAAAAAATGCTCTAACGAGCACCAAAAAAGGTTAATATGTTTTTAAGTATGAAAAAAGGGTTTGACAAGTGCTTCTAATTGGGCATGAAAAAGGACAAGGGGTCCCTTCTTGGCTGCAGCTCACTGTCAATGCCAACTTTGAAAATATCATATTTGCGCTTTTTTCATATAAAAAAAATCAGCCACACTTACGATAAAAATGTGTAATATAACGAGACAGCCTGATTAAACATGAATGTAAGGCGACATAGCACCAAAAACCTTAGTTCCTGCAGTGTATCACACTCATGCAGGGCCACCAAGCATGCCCGCAGTGTAGAACTGTATAAAAAACTGATTTGTAGTGCAGTGCAGACTGTTGCAGCACTCTGCACAGGAACAATTCCACATGTGCACGCATAACAGTATAATGCATTCATTGGTTGTTGAAATTATATGCAAGTGGCTGTGGCTGTACAATGTACTATGCAGTATAGCAATGCATGTAAATTATAAACGAACATTAGACGCAGGCATCTTTAATACGGAAGTACAAAAGCACAGTGTGAATGTGCGCTGAAGTTCAAAAATTAAAAGCATAATAGGAATGTACAGTGTAGTATAATTTATAGAGAAATAATGGTACACAGTGCACTGTATGAAGTTGCATTGCAGACGCATGCGCAGTACAACAGTGCATTTAACATGTAAAGCACGACGGAAAGTTTTACTAAAAAACCGTGAATTTATTTTATATAGAAGAAGCGCAAATATGATATTTTCAAAGTTGGCATTGACAGTGAGCTGCAGCCAAGAAGAGACCCCTTGTCCTTTTTCATGCCCAATTAGAAGCACTTGTCAAACCCTTTTTCATACTTAAAAACATTTTAACCTTTTTTGGTGCTCGTCAGAGCATTTTTTAATACTAGTCATTTAAATTTTTTGATAATTATATATTGAATATAAATAAACCTGAGTTGTTTTTAAATATTCCCAATACTTTTTTCTTATTTCGCACAATAATGCACTATTTAACCAAGTAATGCACATTGTTTTAAGAGATTCAAGGATTTTAATCAAATTCACGTTATTTTTATTCATAATTTAATTTACTTGGGCTCCCTTAAATATCTATTTATATAAAATCCAAGTCTCTGTGTGTCCCTCACTATTCCGGTAGGACCGCCTCATTGAAATGAGTAATTGTTGAAAAATATTAATGCAGGGTTACCACAGTAGCGCCAAATGTTAGCCAACTTGCGATAGCTGGCTTATTTGGCAAAATTCCCATTTAAAACCATTAATCTTTCATAATGGAAGTCACCGAAATTTAATTTAAACTCGACTCTTTTAAGATATTTTTTCGAAATCTATGGGTGAGAATTTAAAGTACATCTTTGCACCTTCCTCCCGATGCTACTAATAAAGTAACCGCCGATAGACAACGGTGTACTGTGTGAGCTCCTAACTGCGTGATTTTAATGTGCTTTAGGTACTTTTCCAGTACAGGTGCCTTGGCGAAAAAGGAAATTTGGTAACATATTTTCCGAGAAACTATTCACTGTTTCATTTGATATACACACGCATTTTTTTTCGATATTTATACGATTTATTTAACATAAAAAAGCCGTTTCTCTAATTATACAGAAACAGATGTAATTTGTACATAAAAAGATCAATAATATACATATAAAACAAACAAAAACGCTCATCAAATTTGTTTTCATAGCTGTTTATATGATTTGACAACAAATCTCGATATTTTTCCGTTATACGGACACCATGCCAAAATGTATGCTAATGCGCCAATTATTTCAAAATGCTAAAAGATATTTGTAATTTTATGCCAGCAGTTTAATATGAGTTTTATTTTATTGCTTTATTTTATAGCAGTTATTTGTTCACTTATTTTAAGTATATATTTGTGATTTGATGAAATAGTTCGTAAAAGTCTGGAATTTTCAAATGTTATATTTTTTAAATGCTCACTTTAGTATCGACAATGGTTTTTCTTTTATTTTTCAAATGCTTCAATTCACGATTTTGCGCCAACTATTACGCTTGGCAACAATGGTGTCCGCATAACGGAAAAGTACCCAAATCTCACTTTCTGATACCCAAATTACACCAAGCTTTTTTAAAGAAAATGCCAAAGCCCCTACAGTGGAAAAGTACCAAACTGTCTATTATTTTGCGCTATCCGTGTTATAGTTTGTACTATATGCAAGGGGAGTGGAGCGAAGAGTTTAAACATTAAATATTAATGTTTCGGCACAGATTCATATACGTCCCATATTGGCGCGATTTTTTTCTGACGCCAATGTCATATACACAACGGGTACTTAACTGGCGCCAAAGTGTCGTAATTTTGCTTGATATGGTAATCCGGATGTTGTTGTGGATGCTGTTGATGTTTTCGCCAAATTGGCGTCGGAAAAAAAATCGCACCAGTATATGATAACGTATATGACAACTGTGCCAAAGTTTCTATAAAGCAGTATAAGACTAAAAAATTAATAATAAAATAAATGCAAAATAAGACTAAAGAAGAAAGAAAAATCATGCGTTAAGCATAGATTATGAAACACTTTCCAGCACATCCTGAATGCTTTAACAAAACTTCGTTATTTAGGGAAATAAGGTAAATAAGATAACGTTACTTCTTAGATAGCCCTTCGACCAATTTCGCCAAATTATATAAATCGCAAAATCAATAGTAAAACATTAATAAAAATAGAAATAAAACATCGAATTAATATTTTTATTGGCCATTATTGGCATTTAATTAATTAATTAATGGCAACCATTATTGGCAATTAATCTTACAATTTGGCGACAGTAATTTGGTCGACGGGATAACTAAGAAGTACCAAGATAACTAAGTAAACATTTTAGAAAATGCATAAAAAAATTTAAAAATTGATTTCAGCAGTTACCATCCATAGCCAATAGTACCGTTATTACATGCCACTATTTAGCTAAAATTTAATTTAAACTACTCTCCATAAAACTCCATAGACGGTTATGTATCCAATTCTTTGCGTGACCATGTATATCATTTTATCTATATTCCACAAACATTCCTTAGGAAACTAAATGCAGTTCAGCGTAAAAATGCATAACTCCCTTAAAAACACCTTTAAGCAATTTACTCTCATACTCAGTAACCCTTACGAATTCTTTTGTGTAGCCCTGCATATGAACTGTAGCATTTATACACACAGTATAGTATGCATAAATATAGTGAAACATAAAAGCGCATATCATAATTAAAAATGCATTTCTAGCAATCATTGCTTTTGTACAATACTTCGAAGAAAAGTTTCTTGGCGAGAAAGAAGTTTGCCAACGTATTTTCTGGCAACCTGTTTACTGCTTCATACTCACAAGCAATTTTTTCCATATGTATACAATTTGGCACAGATGTCATATTGGCGCGATTTATTTCCGACGCCAATTTGGCGAAAACATCAGCAGCATAAACAACATTCGGGTTACCATTACAAGCAAAATAACGACACTTTGGCGCCAGTTAAGTACCCGGTGCGTATATGACATCGGCGTCAAAAACAAATCGCGCCAATATGGACGTATATGACATCTGTGCCGACAATTTAATATAAAAAAAGCTATTTACCCATTTTTATAAAGAAATAGAAGTAATTTTTGCACAGATGTCATATACGCATGGGGGTTGGCGTGATTTTTCTATGACGCTAATTTGGCAGAAATCTCGCTTTCGAATACCAGTTACTTATATATTTTTCAATTATTTGCTATCATTTTGAAAAGGAAATAACTATAAATAAATAAAAGTTTGAATAATAACTATAGAACAAAGCAGTTTATGTAATTAAAAAACAGAAAATAAAAGTAAATAAACAATTTATTAATAAATAAAAAACAATAGCTGGGTTACCATAGCAGGCAAAATAACACCATTTTGGTGCCAGTTAGGTATCCCGGTTCATATCTGAAATCTGTGCCGTAATTTGTATATAAAAAAATTATATATATTTAGAAACGATTTTTTTATGCATATAAGTGCATATATAAACAAAGATAAAAATTCATTAGATTTGTTTTCATAGCTGTTTATATATTTTCGCAACGTATCTCACTTTCTCATGACCGAATCGCGCCAAGCTTTTTTTTAAAAATACGCTATAATGGAAAAATACTTAAATAAATAAACAGAAATAACAAATTATACAAACTAAAACTTTTTATTTCGCGATCAAAGCATTGTTTTTAATTTCGATTAAAAATACATATATCCTTGGATAACTTCAATTGAAATTAGTTTCACAGCTTAATATCTCATTCCATAAACCTAAACAAACACAAGTGATTCATTCATCATGAAACGTCAAAAATATTAAATCATTGAGGTAATCATTCACAAAGTAAGTTCCCCAACAATCAATGGGCAATATTCTAATGACGTCATAGTAGGTAAAATGGTAGCGGTATCGTTTGTTTATGGTTTGTAATCACAAAGATTTAATTTTGCAATGTCTCTTAGTTAATTATTTTATTGTCATATTTATGAGCTCAGAAGAAAAGCCTATTTTTTCATTATTTAGTTATTAAAGACGGAAAAATGCATGATTTAAAAATTTTAAATAATTTTCTTTCTTAATACTAAAAAATAACATCGGGAAGTAACAGCGGGTTTAATTTAAATAAGTTTAACTGTTTAATTCTGTTGTAATGTTCAAAATAACTGTATTTATTAGATTTCAGTACTCAACATCAGGGCCCGATTAAACTTTGAAGTTAGAGGAATTACAATGTCATTTCAGGACCTTTCTTTTGGAGAAGCTTTTTTAAATTCCATATATACATGGAAAATCTTCAGTGTTAGAAATATTATTCCTAGGACTGACATAACACGAGAACGGCCTGCCATTTTACACAAGTTTTTGAAAGCTACTTTATATCAGAAATTTTACTAAAAACTGGTTACTTTTTTGTTATAGCGGCCCACACTATTAGGATTTTGACAAGTTGCAGCCAATTTCGCCAACGTCGTAACCAAGATCGTGAAGCACACACATATAATACCATATAATATCATTTCATGAAATCGTATACGATAATTTAATAGTTTTTAACCTTACTTCAAGTGTGTTATTTATTTTTAAGGCTCAACAATCTAAATTGCCCAATATATGAATTTAAAAAAATGTAAACAAAGATTGAATAGACATGACCGCAAAAAGCCGCAAATCTGTATAACACTTGGAACCAAACTGTGCAGATTAGTGGTCTTCTACTGTACACAGTTTTTTATAAATGTGTTTCGTTCTTAAAATGTGTTATTTTCATCTATCACTGCGGAACAAGCGAGAAAACTCATATTCTTGCACGTGAGTTGTATATATCTTTATATCTAAATTTCCGTCATTTTTGGCGGGCTACCTTTCTAGTAATTAATATAATTCCTTAAACTGATATTAGTTTTCGTTGCATTAAAATATCTCAATTTGTTGATTCTCTCTAAACAAGTAAACCCTATTGGTTTACAATGGATGTCTATAGGAATTTTGCGATATATCGCCAAGTTGCCCAGGTAAAAAAATCAGCAAGAAACCTTAAAAAAAAAACTTCAGGGAAACTGAAGGTATTTGGAACTAAAATTACCTTCAGCTTACCTTTAGGTAAAAAACATGTATTTTCCCTTAACCTTCTTGGTTCCAAATACCTGCTGTTTTCCTTTAGGTAAAAAACCTGTTATTTCCCTTCACCGATTTTGGCAGAAATATCTGCAGTTTTCCTTTAGGTATAAAACCTGTATCTTCTCTTTGCATTATATCATTGCACTTGCATATAGACAGCCTTCTATGCAAATTCGCATCAGATCAATACATAATAATGATTACATATCCAGTTCGACAATGATTTGATACATATTATGCATAAAATAAACTTCAAATACTCAAATGAAATTAAAAATTTGTGAAGTTGGTTGATTTAACATTAGCTTTTGGGGGTATCATGTCATGGCTTTGTATAGGCTCGTTTCTGGAAATCAACTATGCTTATAATAAATTGCATGAACAGTGTTGGCAAAATTTAGAAAAGTGCCCCCCCCGTGCAGCAAAGTGGGGGAAGGGGCATTGAAGGTGCATAACATGAATAAGTGGTCACATGCCTTTTGAAAGATATGTCACATGAGGGGTGTCAGTAAAATTTAGAAAAGTGTCCCCCCCGGGGGGGGGAAAGCACCGGAGGTGCGTAACATGAATAAGTGGTCACAGGACTTTCGAACGATATGTCACATGAGGGGTGTCAGCAAAATTTAGAAAAGTGCCCCCCCGGGGGGGGGGGGCAAAGTGGGGGGCAGGGGCATTAGAGGTGCATAACATGAATAAGTGGTCAAAGGCCTTTTGAACGATATGTCACATCAGGGATGTTAACAAAATTTAGAAAAATGCCCCCCCGGGGGGCAAAGTGCGGGGTAGGAGCATTACAGGTGCATAACATGAATAAGGGGTCACAGACCTTTTGAACGATATGTCACATGAGGGGTGTCGGCAAAATTTAGAAAAATGCCCCGAGGGGGGGGGGCAAAGTGGGGGAGGGGCATTAGAGGTGCATAACATGAATAAGTGGTCACAGGCCTTTCCAACAATATGTGACATGAGGGGTGTCAGCAAAATTTAGGAAAGTGCCCCCCGGGGGGGGCAAAGTGCGTGTAGGGTCATTAGAGGTGCATAACATGAATAAGTGGTCATAGGCCTTTTGAACGATATGTCACGTCAGGGATGTCAGCAAAATTTAGAAAAGTGCCCCCCCCCCAGTGGGGCAAAGTGGGGGGGAGGGGCATAACATGAATAAGTGGTCACAGACCTTTTGAACGATATGTCACATGAGAGGTGCCAGCAAAATTTAGAAAAGTGCAACCCGGGGGGCAAAGTGGGGGGAGGGGCATTAGAGATGCATAGCATGAATAAGTGGTCACAGACCTTTCCAACGATATGTCACATAAGGGGTGTCAGCAAAATTTAGAAAAGTGCTCCCCCCATGGGGCAAAGTGGGGGGGGGGGAGTACATTAGAGGTGCATAACATGAATACGTGGTCACAGGCCTTTTGAACGATATGTCACATGAGGGATGTCAGCAAAATTTAGAAAAGCGCCCCCCCCCGGGGGTGGGCAAAGTGGGGGGGTGACATTAGAGGTGCATAACAGGAATAAGTGGTCACAGGCCTTTTGAACAATATGTCACATGAGGGGTGTCAGCAAAATTTAGAAAAGTGCCCCCCCAGGGGGAGCAAAGTGGGGGCAGGGACATCGGATGTGTATAACTATGAATAAGTATCCACAGGCTGTTCCGACAATATGTCACATGAGGGGTTTCAGCAAAATTTAGAAAACCGCCCCCTCAGGGGGAGCAAAGTAGGCGGAGGGGCATCAGATGCGCATAGCATGAATAAGAGGTCACACGTCTTTCGAACAGTATGTTATATGACAGGTGTTAGAAAAGTGCCCCTCTTTGGGACTAGTATTGTGCCCCCCCCCCCCCCTTTGAAATTTTTATATATTACAAATAATATTTATCGGAAGGCTCTGTAAAAAAATTCAATCTAAAATGATGAAAATACTGCAATAAAAAAAAAATCTGAAAAGTAAGACATAATAAAATTCCCCAAAGCAGAATATGATTATAAATGCGCCATACATTGACTTCACAGCAGAACATTTCAAATTTTCATTTTCAAGAAAATCCACCATTCAATTGTAGGAAAAATCGCGAAATTTGTCACTCAATGGCAAGAAAAAAAAAAAAATCGGCAAACTCTTTAATCGTTCATTTAAAAAGATTGCGAAAATCATCAATCAGTCGCAATAAAACTTGTGCAATTCGTCAGTCATGGAGAACAATTCATGAAATTCTTTAGCTTGCTGTGGAAAAACATACAAAATTCGACGAACAGTTGCGAGAAAAAAATCCATGATTTTCGCCAATCGGTTGCAGGTAAAAAAACGCAAAATTTGTCGGTGCACCTCTAGAAGAAACAGCGAAAAAACCCCCCACAATCTTCTCTAATCGTTCGCAAGAAAAAGCCTCAAAATTTGCCTATGTTACAAGGAAAAATTCGTGAAAATTGCAAATCGGTTGCGGTTAAAAAAAATCGTGAAGATTGTCAGAAGAATCTGCGAAATTCGTAGATCAGTAGCGGAAAAAAACTCACGACTTTCTCCAATCTGTGTCAAGACTTGCTTACTGGTTCAAGAGAAATATCGCAAAATTTTAAAATCGGTCACAGGGAAAAAAAAAAGCGAAATTCGTCGGTGGATTATCGAAAAAAATAGAATTTGTCAATCAGTCGTGAAAAAAAAAAAAACCAAAACATGAAGATTTGGCCAATCAGTCGCAGAAAAGCGACAAAGTTCACCAGTCGACCGTGAGAAAATAATCACGATATTCACCGATCTGTCGCAGTAGAATGCGAAATTCGTCGATCGGTTGCAGAAAAAAAAGGGTTTTTTACCAAACGTTTACACGAAAAAGAGAAAAAATTTGCCAATCAGTAAAAAGAAAATATAATGAAATTCGCTTATCAGTCGCATGTAAAAAAAACTCTGAAGTTGTCAGAAAATTCACGAAATTCTTCGATCAGTCGTGGAAAAAACCAACGATTGTTTCCAATCTGTCGCAAGAAAAAATTGGAACATTTGCCAATCAGTCTTCGGTAAAAAAGCATGAAATTCATGGATCAGTCGTGTGAAAAAAAAACTACGATTTTCTCCAAAAGGTCAATGAAAAATATCACAAAATTCATCCACCAGTCGTGGTTAAAAAATGCGAAATTCGTCAATGAATTGGGGAAAATATATCAAAATTCTTCACCCAATCGCAGGAGAAAAATTGTGAAATTCAACGATTTGGTCAGAGAAAAAAGGCCAAATTCGCCAGTTGACAGAGGGAAAAATCTGAAATAATTCGAAAATCATCAATCGATTGTTGGAAAAAACCCCCACTAAATTATCATTCGATTAGGAGGGAGGGGGGGGGGGGAACTCACAAAATTCACCAATAATTTCATTCGTGTGAGTATGTCAGGGTTTTATGAAATGTCTTTTGCATTTCTATAAAAGATGCAATTGCACTTCTTCATATATAAAGAAAATTTTCCTGTGACTTTTTTTTTTTTTTTTTAACTTCACACAGAACATTTGATTAGCTGAAGTACATTGCAGAACATTGCAAAGTATTCAGCTTTGGAAATGAAATTCTTTGATCAGCCGCAGAGAAAATCTGTGAAATTCATTCAGCGACCATATGAAAAAAAAAATTCAACTGTTTATAGGAAAAAATGAAGTTTGTTGATTAGCTGGGAAGAAAATCGGCAAAATTCATAAACCGGATATGTGAAAAAAATCACACGAGTTTTGCCAATCAGCCGCAAGGAAAAATGCAATATACGCCAATCGGTATGGTTTAGATGTATTATAATCCCGCATTTGCCATTTTTGATTTTTTTCTTGGATGAAAACTCCTTTTTCGCCAAGTAGTAAATGTCGCCAATGGTTAAATATTGTTGATAGATTAATATAACATTGAAAAAACTGGAATATAATAATTATTATTAATTATTAACTATTAATTAAAAAAATTTTTAATTCACACCAAGAAAAAAATCCAAGATGGCGGATGTGGGATTATAAAACATTTGTTCTGAAATAAAATATCACAAAATTTATCAGTTGGTTGCGGGGAAAAAATTGCAAAAATTCTCATTCAGTCACCTGAAAAAAAAACTGAGAAATTCAACCGTCGATTAATGGGGGTAAAAAAATCTAGAAACCCTTCAGTCGATTGCTTTAAAATATTGTGAAATTCGTCAATTGGTCACAGGAAAACAACATGAAATTCAGCACGCAATCATGAGAAACAGTTGTGAAATTTTACCGTTGGCTGCAGATAAAAATGTGAAATTCGTCAATCAGTTACAGGAGAAAAACATAATTCGTCAGTCAACAGGGAGGAAAATCAAGAAATTTCATCAGTTGCAGGAAAATATCACAAAATTAAAAAGGTCAAAATAAAAAAGGACTAAATGCAAAATATTTTCAGTGAACAAGGTTCTTGAGTGTTTTTTTTTAAGTGTCCAGCTGGCAGTAATTTTTTTCTAGAGTCCACACTGTTGAAGGCATTTTTAATATAATTATAGAATAAAATGAAATAAGTGATTACTACTCTATTGTTATTCATGCTGCTTAATATGTTTCTGAATAATTAATTTGTCAAGACAGTGTTATTGTGAATTTGTATTTTTTTTTTTATTATTATTTACATTTGCTTGTGGATATTTCTTTTAAAGGTGATTTCAATATAAAAAAGAATGCAGGTGTGCATTTTTATTATCTTCCTCTTAAATAGGAAAAAAAAAAGAAAGAAATCTTGTTTTTCACCCTTTTATGATATGAATCCATATTTATTAGCATTGTCTAAGCCGCTTTAGCAGGGCGCAGCGCCGGCAGCCCTTTTTCTTTTTTGTGCATGGCAAAGCCCCATTAAACCCTTCTGCTCTTTTTAACACTTCCTATGCTCCCTGTGGCAATTCAACTGATCGCGGGAAAATATCACAAATTCTAGGGACTCTAAACAAACCAGTTCAAAATATTTTTGTGAATAATGTACAAGTGTGCCCTTTTTTAGAATGGTGTTTCCTTTTTGAAAAATTCCCCGCCCGGCAGTCCTTTTTTCTAGAGTCAACACTGCATGTGTAATGTAATATTAATGTTAAAAAAAGGAAGGAGGCACATAATAAAAATGCATACATGCATACTTTTTACACGATTAAATCAAGTTGACAAAAAGATCTAAAAAACACCAACTGACCAGTAGTAGAATTGACATAAAAAAGCCACTGGTCCCAAGGAACAGTAACCATGAGAATTTATTTGTCCGCAGTCATCATCACCGGTCTGCTACATAAAATTCTATTTCATCCCTTTAATCCTTTGAGTGACAATTAATTACTTCATCTAAGATTTAATCGAATTTTCTTTGTTTTTTTAAATAAAATAAAGTTATGCGATATGTGCTTAGTTGCAGTTTTTGTAGGGAGAAGAAAGTTTACGTTTACCTGTCAGATAGGGGGGAGGGGGGGGGGAGTTACTGGTACTGCAGATTATAAAATTTTTCAAATTAGTGGTTCAATTGAATTTCTGGTGGTACAGAACAGTCCCAGCGAACCCCCAAGGAAATCGAAAGCTGAACTGACAATGAATAATATGACTTTTTAAATATTTACTACTCAAAAACATATTAAGCAATATGAACTGAACAAGCACAGAATGAAATCAGTTATTTCTTTTAAGCCTGTAAATGATAAAAGTAACAATGCAAAAAAGAGAAAATTACACAAATAAAATTTACATACACAATAAAACATGCGAATCTGCTCAAAACATAGAAGATTCTCACCCATTACAGAACAGTCCTTTTTAATAATTGTTTTGTACACACAGGAGGTAAACACAGGGGTCGATTCAGGCAAAATTTGAGGGTTTTTTTAGGGCCCTTTCACAAAAGTCTATTTAATAAAATAGGCCCCATCACAAAAATAAATATTATAAAATGAGCCCCTTCACAAAAATAAATTTAATAAAATGGGCCCCTTCACAAAAATAAATTTAATAAAATGGGCCGCTTCACAAAAATAAATTTAATAAAATGGGCCCATTCACAAAATTCCTTTTAATAAAATAGGCCCACTTCATAACATTCTTTTGCATAAAAACTATTTTAAATATGTAATTAGTAAATAAAACCAGGTCATGCGAAACAAAAACTTTAACTGAAATTTAAAGAAGTTTTTGTTAATAAATTCTTGATCCGAATTTGAGTAACTGGATTTTAACTATAGTTACAAAATATTACTTCCCACAAAAATAACTTTTAATTTTCACAAAATGGAACCCAAGAATAAAAACTTGCATCGACCCCTGTTTGTTAAAGGCCCCAAGAATCTATATATATATATAATTTTTAATGATGTTACGCACTGTAGAACAATATTATTGCTCTAAATTTGTCTTTAAATGTTTTTTCGTGAAAAAATTACTTTATTTAAAATAATTATACACATGTAAAGAATTTTTAAATTATTTTTCCCATATTTCAAATTCTGTATTATAAATTATTCTACAATATATAATTTTTTTAAATTAATTTTTATGAGTCGAATATTGCAGCTAGAGACATTAAACCCCGCTAAATGATATTTGCCAGAGATATTACACCTCCACTGAGTATTAATCAAGCATCTATGTTCCTAAAAAGATTATAGCTGCCTGATTTTTAAAGAAACCAAATTACTTACTCATAAAATGATATTCCAATACAGTGATCTGCTTAGAAAGAACTTAGGTCCTTTAAAGGACCCTTCACAAACTTTTTCCCCTCAAAACAAGGGCCCTTGACAAAACGTTTCCACCTCCAAACTGAGCTTTTTGCAAGTTTAATTATCAAGAAGTAATTTAATCCTTCTATCACTTTTATGCATAATGGAAATATATGCATATATCTCCTTAAAAGTATAAACAAGAAACTGAACATAACGATTCTTTGAAATTCTTTAAATTATGACTAGATTTTTCACAAAAATAAAAAGATCAAAAAATAAAATAGTTCTCTCTAGGATGTATTTGAAAAGTGAAGTGTCACGCCGTTTTTAAAACGGAGAGATTTTTATCGCTAATATTTTAAAAAATAGTAAAAATTCATCTTTAGTCATACACGAAGATTTCGTGTAAAACATTATCCCCATACCACAGTATTTCTATACGTGGCGATCTGGTTTACCGAATGTTCAGCATGAATGGCTGAATACAAAGTGCCAATATCAAGCTAAAATATTAAAAATAAGTATAATACAAGGCTCACTTATACCCCTCTTACGGCTATATATATATCCATTTAAAAATTAATTAAAATGTGACTAATATACAGATAAAAAGAGCCCTGCAAAAAGGAAAAATAGAATAGCAAAACGACAGCGTAACGACTACTCCCGCATTTTTTCCGAGTGGCGGAAAAGTAAACATGCTTTCTGTGTGTTGAGTTGATAACTTCCTTCTCATTCTCCCATGACATGGAGTCAGAAATACATCTACATGAGGGCTGCTGTTACGCGAGGGCCCGGGTTCGAGTCCCTGGGTAAGACATGGATGTAATTGTGTATGTACCATTGTAGTTTTATAATATATATAATGGAAAATAAAAATTGTTGTGACTTGTTGTTGTTACTATGTATAATAAGGATCATTCGAGGCGACAGCCATTGTAGCTATAGGCCCCAAAGCATTCTCCACCTCGGATGTCAAATGACAGCTACATGATCAAAAATCAAATGTTGCAACGAAAACTTTGTTTTTGAAGAAGTAACTTTTATAAAAACTGGAATTCACGCCTGATAGAGGATAAGGGCAAATTATGCATGTAATAACCCCACCTATATTTTTCAGCTTTAAGGGGACAAGGGACCTTAAAATCCTTAAAAATAATTTTTTTTATTTTTTGTAAATTTCACCTAAATATTATTCAAGGGTACATTATATGCATTATGGCATGTATTTAGCACAAAAAAAAAAAAATTAAAAAAAAATTATTTTTGAGAAAAAATGGAATTTTACTTAGAAATCTTCGAAATGCCCCCTGCGTTCTCCATATCAATGAAAATCACCAATATTTTTTATAAAAGTTTGTTTTATATATATAAATAAAATAGAGCATCGAATTTTAAATATTTGAATTTAAAGGCAAAAAAAAAATAAATAAATAAAAATTTTGAAATTTTTTCGAAAAAATTTCAAAAATTTTCAATTTTTCATTTTCTTTTAACTTTAAAATTCAAATATATAAAACTTGATGCTCTATATTATTTATACATATAAAACAGACTTTTATAAAAAATATTGGGGATTTTCATTCATATGGGATGCGCAGGGGGCATTTCGAAGATTTCTAAGACGACGCGTAAAATTCCATTTTTTTCTCAAAAATAAATTTATTTTTTATTTTTTTTTGTACTAAATGCATGCCATAATGAATATAATGTACCCCTGAATAATATTTTAGATAAAATTTACAAAAAATTTAAAAAAATGAAAATTTTTGAAATTTTTTCGAAAAAATTTCAAAATTTTTAATTTTTTTTTTTTTTTTACCTTTAAATTCAAATATATAAAATTCGATGCTCTATTTTATTTATATATATAAATCAAACTTTTATAAAAAATATTGGGGATTTTCATTGATATGGGACGCGCAGGGGGCATTTCGAAGATTTCCAAGACAATGCGTAAAATTCCATTTTTTTCTCAAAAATAAAATTCTTTTTACATTTTTTTTTGTGATAAATGCATGCCATAATGCATATAATGTACCTTTAAATAATATTTAGGATGAAATTTACAAAAAATAAAGAAAAAATTGAAAAACTTTGAAATTTTGAAATTTTTTCGAAAAAATTTCAAAATTTTTCAATTTTTTTTTTTTTTTTTTACCTTTAAATTGAAATATATAAAATTCGATGCTCTATTTTGTTTATATATATAAACCAAACTTTTTTAAAAAGTATTGGGGATTTTCATTGATATGGAAGACGCAGGGGGCTTTTCGAAGATTTCTAAGACGACGCGTAAAATTCCATTTTTTTCTCAAAAATAAATTTTTTTTTAAAATTTTTTTGTGATAAATGCATGGCATAATGCATATAATGTACCTTTGAATAATATTTAAGGTAAAATTTACAAAAAATAAAAAAAATTATTTTAAGCTCCCTTGTCCCCTTAATCGTGGACGCTACCAAAATGAGGAAAGGGGGGGGGGAGGGACCCTGCCCCTCCCTAGATTTTAAAATTTAAGTAACTAGATATTTCTTTTTGTTATGTTTTCAAAAACAATATAAAATGTATTATTTTCGAGTAACTAAATTAAAAGAGCCTCTTTTCTTTAATGTTAGTATGTGCAAAATTCTTAGTTCCTCTTTTTTTAAAGAGGTGCTGTTTGTGTTGTTTTATGATGGCCAATTGTCTACACTTAGGATATTGGGCCGAAGGGGGGGGGGGTGCCTGGGGTCTTTCAAAGGGAAGCTAATCCGTATTTAAGCAAAAAAATCCAAGGTTCGAAGAAAACCACGAAAAAACTCTGAACGACTAGGCCGACGGGCGCGATTGGGTTCGAACCCAGCATCTCCCGTCTACCAGCTTTGAGAGCAGAACCTCTCGGCCACTGGTGGAGTGGTTTTGAAGAGGAACTAAGAATTTTGAGCTAGGACGACAGGAGTGGCATGGTGGAAGAGGGGGGGGGGGGCGGAGTGCATTGTATCCCTTCCTGCATTTTGAAATTTAATTAACTAATTTTTTTTTTTTTTTTTTTTTTTTTTTTTTTGTCAGATTTAGAAGAGCACAGTAAAATGTATTCTTTTCGAAAAACTTAAAATGGAAAACTAAATAAGACATTTTTAGAAAAGGGAGAAGGGAAATTGAGGGCCCTCGTTAGATTTTGAAATTTAACTAAAATATTTTTTGTGTGTGTTTGAATACGATTTTAAATATTAATGAAAGGGACTTTGAAATAATTTGGAGATTTTTTTTTTTTTAGTGTGCAATTTTTGTACGTGTTTTCGAAGGGTTATTTTTACTGGTGGTAATTTAAGAGAAATTTATGACAAATTTTAGGATAAAAAGGGGACTTTGAAATACTTTCGTGATTATTTTTTTTCGTTTTAGGGGGAATATTTTGAGATTGAAATTTTTGAGCTTGTTAGAGTTGGAGGTGACATTGTTACTGGTTATAATATTAGAAAAAATTGTGACAAATTTAAGGTCAAAAAGGGCTTCGAAAAAATTTCGTGATTTGTTTTTCTTTTTAGGGGGAATTTTCGGGGATTGAAATTTTTGAGCGTGTTAGAGGTGAAATTGTTGGTCGTAATAACTTCATAAATGGGGTAATTAAAAATTTTAACTAGTAGACTCTTCAAAATAATTTCGAGATTTTTCTTTCTTTTTGTAGGGAATTAAAAAATAGTATTTTAAATGGTAATTAAAAATCTCAACGAGGGGACTTTAAGATAATTTTCAGATTTTTATTTCTAGAATGGGATTTTTATATCGCTATTTAAAATGATAATTTTAAATATTAATTAAAAATTTTAACGAGGGGGCGGAGTTAAGAATTTTTGACTGAACCGGTGGAAGACGTTAGATTTCCGGGAATTATCTAATATATTAATTTCGAAATAAATTTAAAATATTAATGAGGAAATGCGGGCATATCAAAATCTTAGATACCATAATGTGCAATAATAAAACCTTTAAGTAAAACTTTCATGTTACCTGGTAAAGAAACAATTTTCATTTTCCTTCAACATACCTTATGTGATATCACGAAAATCTCCTAAGTCATTGAAGGTAATTTGGAGATGATAACTTACAGAAATAAACCTGTATGAAATCTTTTAAATAGAGGTATACTTCTCTTAAGATAACCTTTAGTTTTCATTTGCCTTAAAGATACCCGTTGAAACCTTCAAAATAGCAGCAAAATCTCAAAATTTTTAAAGGTTTTTCTCTGATTTTTTTACCTGGGTGGTGACAAACTTGGCGGTATTTGGCGACAGAACAGGGTCCCGCTTATAGTAACCCCACTTATAGGTATGGAGATGCATTAAATGCTGTTCTATAAATAATTAGATGCGTTTCATTCGTGCGTTGCCATTAAACAATTAAAAATAATCACGTTTTCTCTGACACCTACGATAGCGTAATATATATATATATATATATATATATATATATATATATATATATAGATTATCGTGGAAATCGAAGGTTTAGGCCACATCGTATTGTTTAGCTTCACCGGTTATACTAACATGGTTCTCATGTTTTGCTACAATTTATTTTATTGAACAGTAATTCGCTTAAGCTTCTAACTACTGCTATCACTAAACACATTTTCATTCTTAGAAGCCATAATGAGAGCTAAAATTAGCGCAAACCTGAGTAAAAGTAAAACAAAAAGTTAATTTTTTTACAGTAATAAAGGTACACAAGGCACTCTGATGTGCACACCTTACTCAAAACTTGACTAATAACAAGAACAATGTGAGGGTTGCCAACAGAACTATTCGGATGCCTTGGTCCTGAACCGAGATATTGCACGCCAACCGAGTCAAATTTTGATCACCGAAGTTGGACATAAACCGAACTGGTCATAAACAGAAGCGGTCGTGAACCGAGGTTCCACTTATATTTTGACCTGTAAGTTTGCAAATATGGCATTATTTATACATTCAATGGCGATGATCATTAAGCATCTTGACTATTTTGGCGATGAAACTCCCCGATTTCAAAGTAACGTTCCGAAGTGTACTTAAACCACCACGGATGTCATATAAACATCACGTTGACGCGATTTTTTTTCTGACGCCAATGCCATATACGCACCGGGGTACTTAACTAGCGCCAAAGTTTTGCTATTTTGCTTGATATGGTAACCTGGATGTTGTTGTTTATTTATTAATAAATTGTTTATTTACATTTATTTTCTTTTTTAAAATTACATAAATTGTTTTGTTCTATTGTTATTAATTAAACTTTTTAAAATTTATTGTTAATCCCTCTTTAAAAATATATACGTAACTGATATTTGAAAACGATATTTTCAACAAATTGGCGTAAGAAAACATATCGCGCCAACGTGGTGCGTATATGACATCTGTACCGTAATTGGTACAACTTGATTTTTCTGTCGACCAAAAAATTATCGCCAAACTATAAGATTAAATGACAATAATGGATGATAGTAAATGTTACATTCACTTGACATTAAACACGATACACGTGTTTGTTACGTCATCAAGTGATTTTTAATTCAAGTTTTGGCACAGATGTCATATACTTATGACATATATATATATGCCCCATATTGGCGCGATTTTTTCTTTTACGCCAATGTCACATACGCACTGGGTACTTAACTGGCGCCAAAGTGCCGTTATTTTGCTTGATATGGTAACCCGGATATAGAATATATATAACGAGGTTTTCGCCAAATTGGCGTTGGAAAAAATCACGCCAATATGGAGCGTATATGACATCTGTGCCCAAGTTTTTATTAGTATTTTTATTAATGTTTTACTGATTTATTTATTCTTCCATTATTTAAAATAAAAATTATGTCAGTTTGTATCATTTGGCGAATAGTTTTGCGAAATTGGTCGACGGGATAATCAAGTAGTACCGTATATTTTTGCTGTACATTTTCGGCAATATCTCAAGCAAAAGTACCTAAAGTTCAACGAAACCCTAATTATTTAAGGCACAGATGTTATATACACAACGGGTTTGGCACGGTTTTTTTTTTTTCTGACGCCAATTTGACGAAAACCTCGTTTGCGAATAGCAGTTACATATATATTTTTAAATTACTTTTTATTATTTTAAAAGGGAAATAACAATAAATAATGAAAAGTTTAATTAATAACTATATAACAAAACAATTTATGTAATTTAAAAAATAAAATAAAAGTAAATAAAAAAAGAATTAATAAACAACAATAGCTCAGATACCGTATCAGGCAAAAAACGCCATCATCGCGCCAGTTATGTACTCTGGTGCGTATATGACATCTCTTCCTTATTTAAATAGATGGAATGCTATTTTTTAAGGTATACTTAGTATGTGAAGTACCGTATATACTCACGTATAAGTCGACCCCGAAACTTTTTACTTCAATTTTGCACAATATCAAACCAAAGATTTCACTTGCCAATGCGAAAAGGTAGTAGGTAAACAAAAATATATCATTGAAGTATTTTAAAGCGATGAATTATTATTATTTGTATATTTTATAAATTATTTTTTAATTCATACACATAAAAAGCCATAATTTTGCAGTATTAGAAGTTTTTGTTTTTGCTTTTTTAATTGACTCGCGTATAAGTCGTCCCCCCAAATTTGCTTACCGAAAATTGTCAGAAATTCCTCGACTTATACGCGAGTATATTTATATTACATCATACCTATCGCTTGTGTAAGTCGGGATGTTATGATGACAATTAAAAAAAAACTTACATTTAGCTCCTGAACAGAAGCTTGGGATTTACTCTGTTTTTTTTTTCCTATCAACTTGTTTGTTCTCCATTGTGTCTATTACTCCAGTTCAAAATATTAATCAAGAAAGTTTATATATATATATTTATGAAAATTATGCATTATCTGCTTAAGTTGACGTTGGTTTCAAAAATACAAAAATCTATCAGTTGAATTTCAATTTTTATTGACTTATAAAAACAAAAGTACACGTGTTATTCTCTTTTTACAATTATTGTACTGTTTTTAGGGAGTGACAACACGAAAGAAATTATTGTATTAGAAAATGAGAAAATGAAAGTAGCGATTTCTATAATTTTATGGAGACATTATAAAAGACAAATTCGATTTTCTCAGCGACCGTCAAACATACAAAGATGAGAAAAAAATCTATTTTAAGTTTGAACAAGGGGATCAAAATAAAACAAAAACGAAGTTAATCCACCCACTGGAACGTTAGCTACACTTTGTTGAATTTTGAGTCTTCATTTTTTCGTTTAAGGTTAAATAAAAAACTACTAAAAGCTACAGTAATTTTTTTAATGCTATCAGTTTATTCGTCTCGTCCAGTTCTATCTTTCAAAAGAAAAATCATTGCCGTATGTCAACTGGTTCTCCAGAAATTTAAGAAAGTCGTTTGCATTTTCTATTTCTTAATCATATTATAGCTTAACGCTACCGCGTTTGCTATGATAAAGAAAAAATGGTACTTTTATGTTTGTCGGGTGAAAGTTTCTCATTTTTTTTCTTCTTTTTTTTAACACGTTGCTGAAGCAATCGATGACATCGTATAATCTGGTAATCGCAGCGAAAAAAGTAAAGCATCAATCTCATTTTGCTGGCGCGTGTAATGGAAATGTCTACCACTTTTTTTTTTTTACACTAGGGGTCTTTGCCCCCTACGAGCTACGCTTACCACCTCTCTTCTTTTTTTAACAGGGTGCTGAAGCAGTCGATGACATCATATGATCTGGTAATCGCAGCAAAAAAAGTAAAGCATCAATCTCCTTTTGCTGGCGCGTATAATGGAAATGTCTACCACTTTTTTTTTTTTTTAACACTAGGGGGCTTTAAACCTACGAGCTACGCTCACCAACCCCCGTTCAGACACCGCAGACTCTAAAAGCAAACTAATTTGATCGGCTTTAAAAAGATTTCGAAAGATTGAATTATAATTTTAAAAAAAGTGGTGATCTCCCTATAAACGGGTTTCTATTCATTTCTCTTTGACTGGGGAATTTTAAGGCCAAATCAGCTGCTGTTAAATGATACAATAGCTGTTTTCGTCTTTTGTTAAATAAAATCAATTTAAAATTTCAAAATAAGGTAATATAAAATTAATTAAGTAACGAGAGTCTTTGTGTTCGGGTATTTTTTAACAAAGCGGAAAAAAAGTTATTTTAAATAAGACATTTTAAGTGTATCGTTTTTAATCTGACGTAATTTTCACCAAAATTTTCTTTCTCTTTTTAATATTCGCGTGAAAATTCTTTTGTTAGAAATGAAATATTATTTGCGCTGTCCTAACAAAAATAGTTGAAAAGATCATCTCAAATATCAAATAAATGTCTCCAGTAAGTTTTAAATTTAAACTATTTTGCAATATTATTTTTTGTTCATTTTACGTAATAAGTGTAATGTAACGTAAATGTGACGTAATTTCTCCTATTTAAGACTTCTAACGCATGTTGATGAATTTATTATTTTACGATATCCTTTCTCTTTTAAAAATCCCGTGTAAATATAGTTTTTAATACGTAATTTTCAATAAGTTCCTGCTTTTTATGCCTAATTATTTATTTCCAATTTGATGGTTTTTTCTGTTTATAATAATCACGTGTAAATAAATTTTTAATTTGAAGCACACATTATTGTGTGCGCTGTTTATACAGTTGGCAGCAGTTTAAATTAATACTATTTTCTAAAATATGTAAAAAATATCTCTCCAAATGCTGAAAATTTGAATTTAAATAGAAATAAAACCTCAAAAAAATGACTCAAATTAAAAAATATAAATGCAGTCTGCACACCGGGAAATTGTACCGCACAAAATGATCTAAAAATGATTAAATTACTATGTATAATTTTTGCTCCTATAAAAATTTTTAATGGGACGATTTTGTCCAACTTTAACAAAAAATATCTCATAAAATAATAATTCGATTTAAAAACTGTCTGCATCAGGGTGTTTATGAAACATTTCTCTATAATACCACAGATTTTCATATTTGTTATGCAATATTTTTCTCAATATTAATGAAGAAAAACTTCCGGTCACAAAAAATTCAAAACCGGCGGCGGCGGTGACAGCGTCAGCTACCTCTTTTTAGAATAGAGCGATTATAACATTTACAACAATGTTGAGAAAGCCTATTAAAAGTTTTATTATAATTTAATTCAGTTTTCTGAATGTTATTACAGGCAACACAAATTGATTTAGTTCATCTCGTTTTAGGACATCTCGTATTTTTCATTAAATACGTGATTTGCGACCCATGTTCTATGGTAACTTTCATTCTTTGAATGCCTACTATCACACATACGAATTTGTTTGTCGATATTGGAAAAACCCTGTCTAAAATTTACATCTATTTATTGTATAATATAGAAGTCAAATATAAATTTGCAATATGTATGGCTTTAAAAACTTTTATTATTTTTTTCATGCTAAAATTTGTTTAACTTAAAACACAAACAGATTTGATAATTTCAAAACCTTTTCTGCAATACAGTATCACTTACAAAAATAAACCCTTTTTAATTATCGAATACAGAGAGGCTGTCAGATTGTGTTTCGCGTGACATTGTTATGCCGCGAAAGCTCCTCAGGTGTGACGTGAAACTATTCAATAATCTTCGAACATGATGTTATGGTAAGAAAGACATAACTTCTTTAACAGCTAAAAGTACGCATCTTATTTTGTTAGGCCATTTAGCGTAGCAAAATAGGATTTAATGAAGTTTTATTTCAGTATTTGTATAATTTAAACAATAATATGTGAGAATTTTATCATAAGATCAAGTAGATGCTTTGTTTGGAAAAATACTCCTCCAGAATGACCAGAATTAGAAATTCAGAAGAAATTTTTGAACTAAATATTTTTTAATATTTTGTATATTGGATAAGAAAAAACTGTTTTTACTTTCTTCTATCTTTACAAGAAGAAAGTATTGGATTCATGAAAATTTTCGACTTGACACGTTTTAGGGGTCAGAGATTTGAAAAAACATGTTTTTACAAAATGTCTGACTATGAGTCTGTGAGTCTGTCTGCCTGCCTGTCTGTCTGTGTGTGTGTATGTGACACAAATATTTTGGGCGCTCTATCTCAAGAACTAATGCACGTAATTTAATAAAAAATTATATTCATGTAGTCCCTGATATAGGTTGATGCTGATTAGTTTTTTGTATAAATCGCCCAGTAGGTGACGCTACCATGCTCCATTTTGCAGGATTTCTGCAATAGCTCTATCTCAAGAACTACCACACGGATTTTTATAAAACTTCAGATTCAGTTACTCCTTGATATGAGTTGGTGCTGTTTACGTTTTGGTCTAAATAGCCCAACAGGTGGCGCTGCTATTCTGCATTTTGCAGGATTTACAATATTTTCGCAGTAGCTCTATCTCAAGAAATAACATGCACATTTTCATCAAACTTCGGATTTAGTTAGTGCTTGATTTGAAATTATACCGACTCCGTTGGTGTAAATCGTCCAATAGGTGGTGCTGCTGTGCTGCATTTAGAACGCTTTCCTCAATAGTTCTACCTCAAGAACTAATACAAGAATTTTCATCAAACTTCAGATTCAAGTATACCTTGATTAATATTGCTGCCGATTATTGTTGGTAAAAATCGCTCAACAAATGGCGCTGCTATGCTGAATTTGTCATGATTTGCGCAATAGCTCTATCTCAAGAACTAATGCACGAATTTTCCCCAAATTTCATATTCAGTTAGACGTTGACATAAGTTGATGATGATTAGGTTCTGTTGTAAATCCCCCTACAAGTGGCGCTGCTATGCTGCATTTTGCGGCCTTTACACGATTTCAGCGGTACTCATATCTCAAGAACTAATGCACGGAATTTCATCTTTTTAGAATCCTTATGATGAGCATAGATTGCCATTTAATTTTGGCAAAGGGATAACGAATTTTGAAGTATTGACATGTATGAGTTAGAAGAAAGTTTTAGGATTGGTACATCCGACTAGTTTATGTTTGTAGAACAAGTCTCAAAAATATTTTTTTCTTTTCCCTGGCTAATAGCAGCTTCTATTTTTCAGCTGTTTAAATTAAAAATGATATTTCGATTTTGAAATAAAATTTTTTGATTTATTATATATATATGTAGCGGGTTAACTGTGATTGTGCAAATGTGTAGGCACAAGAATTTACAACTGTTATTTTTTATTTATATTTCCTCTAACCTAGATGCAAACTTTTTAACTGCCAGTTTAACTGACTTTTTGTTTTGTAGTAGCAGTGTATCAACTCAACTTGTAATATGAAAAATCTCCTGTAACTGTGCTTCAGTCAGTCTTGTGAGCCGCTGCCTTGGTTGCAAGCGAAAAATGTTCTTTCAAGTTTCAATATAAGTTGTTTTGTTTTTAGTGAGATTATTAATTTTTCCAGCAATCTACACAGGTATATCTCACATCAATTCGCAGACATGGATGTCTATTAGGTAAATGGTCGACTGAAACATACAGTCGCCCTAGTGGTGATCCTAAAAGAAATGAACACGACGACAAGTGGTATCAGAATCTATCTACATCCTGAAGAGAATATCATATTTCTTCAAAAACAGCACTTCAATCACCTAAAAAAAAGGCCATCTAACCGTCTGCATATTTTTTTAAAGGATTTATCACACGTGTGTGTGGGGCCATGTGCGTAATGTAATATCTGATATCTGTTTTTACAATCGTGCGTGCGGGGCCATGTGCGCGAAGTTTAAATTGTGTCTGATCCCCATAATTATTTTTCTTTTGGTCGGTAAGTGCATTTAATTCTAATAATTTGTCCCCATTTTAATTTTAATGTCAACATATTTTTTTCGGCCAATCATGTCTGTTGATATATTGAAATCTCTTGCTCTGTCATGGGTGCTCTAATTCGGTTCATTACTATGAATTGAAGAAAAGGGCAGCAAATTATTCTATTTTAAATATTTTACATGTTGTAATACATCTCTTTTCTATTATTTTGCCTGTATTTATCTTGTATTATATAATATCGTTTTAACTATGTCCGACGACGTATCTGCTGAGTCCGCTAGTCAGATTTCCCATGTGGGAGTTAAACCTCCACCTTTCTGGGAAACTAACCCCTCATTATGGTTTTCTCAACTGGAGACTCAATTTGACTTGGCAAAAATTACATGCGAATCTACTAAATTTAACCATCTGATGGCGTCAGTTACGCTGATATCCTCATCTCGGTCAGTGATATAATTACCAATCCTCCAAGCGACAAGCCATATAAAGCTTTATAGAAGCGTTTAATAAATTCCCATTCGGAAAGTGTAGAATCACGTATCGGAACGTTACTGCAGGATGTGGAGATTGGTGACTTGCGTCCATCCCAACTACTTGCGCGCATGCGAACTCTGGGTGGCGATACTGTGGGAGAGCCACTTTTGAAATCCCTCTGGCTCTCACGCCTGCCCACAACCACGCGCAGTATCGTTGGCGCATTGAGTGATGCATTGCCGCAATTGTCTTCTGTTGCAGAGAAGATCGATGACCTCGCCATTTTTCCGCAGATAAATGCTGCAGCTAGTAGTGCACCCACGCCTTCTTCGTCCCTGGAGTTTCAAATTGCACAGTTAACTCAACAGATTAGTGAGTTAACCACAAAAATTAATCAGCGTAGTCACCCAAGAGAGCATCATTCTCGTGAACTTAATTTTCCTCGCAGCAGATCTAGGGGACGCTATAAAGAGCCTGCAAATAATCTAATAAACACTAATTTTGGTTCAAAGGCTAGAAAATGTACTTCCCCATGTAATTATCGCACAGAAAACTAAACCGGCGATCGCACCAGGGCCATAATCGCGACCACCGTGCAAATCGCATTCTTTTGGGAGACCCTACATCAAAATTAAACTTCCTCATCGACACTGGGGCTGATATTTCAGTTTTCCCAGTAAGTTATGCCAAACAAAATGATGTGAATGAGGTTTTAGTACTTTATGTTGCAAACGGCACAAAAACAGAAACATTTGGCACCAAGCTCTTAAACCTTGATCTAAATTTACGCAGAAATTTCAACTGGTCATTTGTTGTTGCAAAGGTTAATCAGCCAATTATTGGCATAGATTTTCTTAAGAAATTAAATTTACTCGTTGATGCCAAAAACAGTAGCATTATTGATGCTGTAACTATGTTATCGTCACAGGGAAAGGTTGCTCGCATTCTACCGGGGAGCAGTACTTTAAGCGTCCTTCTTGGTCCTTCCAAATTTGATAAATTTCTTTCTGAATACCCTGAGCTTACTAATCCTTCGCACATATGTAAGGAAAAGCAGCAGCAACCTATTTTCCATTTTATCGAGACTAAAGGACACACAGTTTTTTCCAAACCGCGTCGTTTATCGCCACAGCTCCTTGTGGCTGCTCGCCAGGAATTTGAGTTTCTTTGGCGCAGGGCATCGTGCGCCCTTCTAAAAGCCCATGGGCAAGCCCACTGCATAAGGTCCCAAAGGCCAAGGGTTCCTGGTGTCCCTGTGGTGATTACAGATGTCTCAATTCCTGTACCGTTCCTGACAGATATCCGCTCCCCCATATTCAGGATTGCACTCAAATGTTTCACAACAAAAAATATTTTCAACACTGGATTTGGCTCGCGCTTATCACTAAATTCCAGTTAACCCAGAGGATGTTCCTAAAACCGCCGTCACAACTCCTTTCGGCTTGTTTGAATTTTCGTTTATATCTTTTGGCTTGAGAAATTCTGGAAAAACTTGTCAGCGATATATGCATGAGGTTTTAAAAGAGTTAGACTTTTGTATCCCCTATTTGGATGACATCCTCATTGCGTCTGCGAATGAGGAGGAGCACGAATATCATCTACGGCAGATTCTTGATCGGCTCCGGCAACACGGGCTAAAATTAAACACTGCTAAGTGCATTTTGGGAAAATCTTCTGTTGCTTTCCTTGGTTGTCTCATAACACCTTCTGGCGTACAACCGCTCCCTCAGAAAACAAAAGCTATAGCCGATTTCCCAAAGCCTCAAACAATTGTTGAATTGAGACGTTTTTAGCCATGATAAATTTTTACATCCGTATCATTCCTCAGGCTGCGTGTACTCAAACCCCTTTACATGAATTGCTTAAGTATTCTAAAAGAAATGACAAACGTCCGGTACAGTGGAACGATGTTTTGACACAGGCTTTTGAGACCTGTAAACTTGAGCTTATAAATTGTGCAACACTCGCGTATCATGCTCCCCATCAACAGCTCACCTTAAGTGCTGATGCTTCAGACACGGCTATAAGAGCTGAGTTAAATGTCGTAAACAACAACGAATTACAACCACTCGCCTTTTTTTCACGCAAGCTGAGCCCAACTGAGCAGAATTACAGCATCTATGACAGAGAACTCCTTGCAATGTATTCTTCTGTTAAACATTTTAGGCATACATTGCAAGGAAGAGGCGTTTTATAATATATATCAAATATCGTCCATTAACATTTGCTTTTTCAAAAATATCAGATTCGAGTTCTCCGCGGCAACTCAGACACTCAGATTTTATTTCGCAATTCAGTACGGATATTAGACATGTTGCTGGATCTAAAAATATTTTGGCCGAAAATTTATCACGCATTAATGATATCCTCTTAGCCCCTGTTGACTTTTCATCCATGGCAGAAGAACAAGCTAATTATACAGATTTGACTGAGTTATTCTCAAATCCTGACGCATCTCTCCGTTTCCAGAAATTGCATATTACTCCTGAAACTATGATCTATTGTGATGTGAGTACTGGCAAGATACGACCATACGTACCAGAAAAGTTCCGTCACATTGTTTTTAAAAGTTTACACAATTTATCCCATCCTGGCATCGGTGCTTCCCGTAAGCTTATCCAACAGAAATTTGTGTGGCATGGTATGGCAAAGGATATTGCCAACTGGGTACGTTCATGCATGAGTTGTCAGAAATCCAAAATTCAACGACATACTCAGAGCCCTTTACAACAATTTCCTGTCACATCAGAAAGATTTGAACATGTCCATCTTTATATAGTGGGACAGTTACCTCCATCAGATGGATATACTTATCTGGTTACATTTGTAGACCGTTTTTCTCGCTGGTCGGAAGCAATTCCAGTAAAGGACATTACTGCCGACACCATTGTCAAAGCATTCGCCAATCACTGGATTGCAACGTTCGGCGTCCCAAAATTTTGACCACTGATCAGGGACGTCAATTTCAGTCCTCCCTGTTTTCTTCCTTAAGGAAGATGTTAGGCATTCACCGCATCAGGACGTCTCCATACCACCCAGCTAGTAATGGCCTCGTGGAACGTTTTCACCGTACTTTGAAGCAAGCCATGAAGTGCCACAACCACGGACGATGGACAGAGTCCTTGCCTGTTGTACTTCTGGGCATTCGCTCCTCATTCAAAGAAGACCTCAAAGGTACTTGTGCTGAGATGCTGTATGGCACAACATTATCTCTACCTGCTGAGTTTTTGCAACCTTCTAATCCCACAGAACTGTCTCACACCGACCCCGCAACCTTCCTCCAGCACCTGTGTGACACCATGCGCCAGTTAACTACGGTACCAACATCAGTACATAATAGGAAAACTCCCTTTGTGCATCCTTCACTGGAGACATGCACACATGTCTTGGTGCGCAATGACCCGGTAAAAGCACCATCGACACAGCCATATAATGGTCCCTTTCTCATTAGCAAACGCAGTGCTAGGTGTTTTGCTGTGCTTATAAGAGGGAAAGAAGCGGTAATAAATATTGAACGCCTCAAGCCCGCCTTCCTCATTCAGGAGGACATAACATCTACGGCTCCAGTTGCCAATTCAAAAAACCTGCCAACTCGGCCTATTAGTCCAGAATCTACAGAGGTTGCACCATCATTGCTTACCACTAAATATACCCGTTCTGAAAGAACTGTGAGGTTTAACCCCCGCTATCTGTGATGTTGTCAGTACCTGTGGTACTTGAGGGGGAATACTGTAGCGGGTTAACTGTGATTGTGCAATTGTGTAGACACAAGGATACAACTGTTATTTTTTATTTATATTTCCTGTAACCTAGATGCAAATTTTTTAACTGCCAGTTTAACTGATTTTTTGTTTTGTAGTAGCAACGTATCAACTCAACTTGTAATATGAATGATCTCCTGTAACCGTACCTCAGACAGTCTTGTGAGCCGCTGCCAAGGCCGCTGCAAAATTACCTTGGTTGCAAGCGAAAAATGTTCTTTCAAGTTTCAATATAAGTTGTTTTGTTTTTAGGGAGTTTATTAATTTTTCCAGCAATCTACACAGGTATATCTCACATCAATTCGCAGACATGGATGTCTATTAGGTAAATGGTCGACTGAAACATACAGTCGCCATATATATATATATATATTAATGAGTGAAAGGCAATTATATTAAATGTATTCAATCTGCGTTAATTTAATGTATGCATTTTAAATGAAAGATGCGTTTTAAATTAAATGACTTGAAGGTGTATATTTTCAGTAAAATAAATTGAATACGAATGTAAGCTATAAATACAATAGTTTGCGATTGATCATCTGCAACCAGTCAACATAAAGGTACCGAAAAATATTTTGAACAGATTTTAAAAACTCTCGATATTCACTGCGCAAATATTGCAGGCATTTCAGCTCATAATTCCCTTTTTTATATAATATGCATGGACACATTTATGTATTCATTTGATATTCTGAAGCACTAATGTGTCAAGCTCGATTATTGTATATTATATGTAATGTACAATAAAAGAGAAAATTAAATGAATATAGAGGCTGTTCACACAGTGTCGGTTTTGTTCAACTCTCAAATACAATCTGCTAGAGTCCCTTCAGTGTTTTTGGTTGCTGTTTATGAAGAATTTGTTTTAAAATTACAAATGCATAGTAACCTGTAGGTGAGAAAATAAGTTCTCCTAATAGAATGATTAATTAAAATTTTTTTCATCTTCTTATTTTTATTTTCGACAGTATTAAATCCTTTGCTGACGTTTTTCTTATCACTTTTGGATATGAATCTTTTTACCCGACTGAAAAGAAGGGTTATATGTTTCACGCGTATCTGTGTATGTGGATTTCTTTATACCCTCGAAACATCCCAACGGCTGGATGAATGTTAATGAATGAGGTCTTTATCAATTCGTCTTAACGTCCCGATGGTTATAGGCTAGGTTTTGTTTTTATAAATTCAAAATGGTGGTCGTAAAATACAAAGTGGCGGTTGAGACGAAAAAAAATTACGCACCCTATTGAGTGGCATATCATTGGATAGGTCTTTCAAAATGAAGACGATGTTTCGTTGACTATTTTACAGTCAGAAGCTCCGTTAAAATATTATACAACCCCGAAGTTGCGTAGGTAGGATCTCTAGCTTTACTGTAACTCTGACCATCATAGACATCTGTAGGCCTCATCAAAACAGTGTTTATAGATAGGAACTAACAATTAAACACAACTTAAAAGTCATCAATACAAGTAAATAAAAAAAAGGTAAGCAATATAAACAAGTAATAAAAAAATATTTTAAGTCAATTCCTACTTAGGTCAATAAGATAATTTTTTTTCTCCAATTCTTTTTTCCTGTTGAGTGGCGCTTAAATCGCCTTGATCAAGAAGAGGGCTCTCTCGATTATTGAAAATTAATTAATTTAATTTAATTAATGAATTAATGTTTGAAAAAAACTGGATTATCATCAAAATGTCATCCACTACAAGTTTAAAAATTTTTATTTGAGCTTGATTGGATGAATAATAAGTATTTTATTAACTATTAAAACTTTTAACAAGATATATATAGCGAGAGTGTGAGCTAATAGTAGGAATTGAAAAAAAAAATAGTTTCCCATTGATGAGAAATAATTAATTAGTTCGCTTTTTTTTAATTTAATTGTTTAATTGCATGTGTTTTTAACACTTTCCAACATAGTTGAAAAGTATTTAAGAACTCGGTTCGTCTGCCTGTCTGTCCATCCGTGCTCCAACTCGCGTAAATATAGTCAGATTGTCATGAAATATATATACATTATTGATGGTTAGTGTGACATATTTGGTATTGAACAGTGTAGCATTAACATTTAAATTACAGGACAGTCAAAATAAAAAAAAAATCGTTTGCGGTGTATATTAATGATACGATATTTTAAATATACTGAAGTTTGCATAGATAATTGAGGTATAATGCAAAACAATTACTGTATAATCTGACATGCATAGAATTTGTTGTTCATTTACAGGGATAATCTGAAATATTTGACAACAGTACTGCGCAGGATGAATAATTGCTGGAAATACTTTTTAAGTTGTGATACTTGTTTCAATATTTTAACTATTTTTTTCTGAATATAACATGATGTGTATAAATTATGTGGATCATATACAGAGCTATACAAAATATCTCAAGTGCATTTCCGTTTATTGACGAAAATTGCTGAATAGAAAATTTCAACTGTGCTATTCGTTTAGTTGAACTAACTTTTAGCATGCTACGTAATATAGACATAAATCTATGTATCATATTTTTACAGTATTCTTAATGTGTTGAAAAGTGTTTTATAATCTATGCTGGAGCATGTTTTTAAGTTCTTCTTTCCATTTGGAATCTTTTTTTTTTTCATATGGGTATACTGATTAAATGTATTTCCCTTTCCAATTAACAATTTTATTTATTAAAAAAAAAAAATGAAAATTATGCCATGCGTTTCACAATTTTTTGTTGCGGAATAAGAAAAATCTTAATTTCTAATAATAAGATGTTGTTTTAAATCCTCCCACCCCCGAAATAAATAAATAAGCAAATCTTTTATCGAAATTGTTAAAAAAAAATATGTGTGTTAAAATAATTGTGAATGTTTGTGATTTTTTTAATACATTAAAAAATCCACACATTTCTTTCATTTACTGTTTCATCAATATTAATATATGCTATGGATACATAATTATGCACTCAATGTTGCCTTAAGATGAAATGTTTGAAAAACTCTTATGTAAGGCATTTGTTTTAAATCGGGAATGTGATACAAGAAGATTAATTTTAACATTGCTCCGATATTAAATAATTTAATGTACTTTAAATATACTTTAAAATTCATATTACTTCATAATGTTTTGATTTCATTAAGTATGAAACATTTACATAATGTATACTTCTCTTAAATTATTTGAACTCAACACGGAATTATAATTCAACGTCAAATTTAATAATACCGAATGTTTAAATTAATAAACCGTTTTCGAAATGTTGTTTTATTCTATTTATCCACATAGTATAAGTTTAATTACTTTCGTAGATTTACGGAAAATAAATAGATAATCAGATGCCAAACTTCTGTTCTACTGTTGCCTGTACATTATCCCATTTAATTATCAATGGCATTTCGAGAAATTTAATTAAATATTCAATATATGTTATATAGCTCGTCTTGCCATACGTTGTCGTAGTTGATCAGTCGATTTTCTGAAAAATTTAAGAATTCTGCCCCACACTAAAGCAATATGTTTAACAGCATGTTATATTACAATTCATAATAATTAATTTTACAAGTAAAGAGATATTACAAATAGGTCTATTACATTGATTAATTATTTAAATGAAATTTCAAACTTTCAGTAAGACAAATGTAATTTAATATTTTATTAAATATTCTAAATAATTTAAATATTATGCTGTATTTGCTTTTCCAGAATTAAAAAAAATATTTCGCATTGTTTTAATCGGGTAAGAGATTTCATTGTAATGAGAAAGTAAGAAAACTTTTAAATATTTCACTTTAAATTAGTAAAATATTGTTCATTAATGATCTATCTTGTTTTCTTTAATGCTATTCTTACAATATTTAGTTAAAAGTTATTTTGTTTGTAAAAATAACAAACAACTAAATATAAGAAAATACAATAATAAATCAATGAAGGCTTTAATAATCGTCAACTCTATTCTTTTCAAAATATAAATTATATTAAATAAATTGGAATAATAGAGACAGAATATATTTTATTTCAAGTTACTTCTTATATGAATGTTAGCTTTGAAAATGTACTGAAATTTGGTGTATGATTTATTAGAAGTTACTAAATTTTGAGCCGTTAAAATAAGGAAATGTCTTTTTACAATAATGTTTCTATTAGGATGTTATATACGCCTAGAATGATCTTTTAGCTCTTTGGGGCTTTACAAGAAGACTTAATGTCTTGTTTTATTATTTTTTTATACATTCATTTCAAAGAGCGTAATCTCTATTTTATAAGATTAGAGTTGGCTGTTTTTAAAAGTAAATCGTATAAATAGAGAAATCTGTATTCATAATCCAAAATTAATGTGTTCATAACTTCTTTTTTAACAATATTACGAGATAGAATTTTTCTGTAGGTTGAAGTACTGTTCTTTCCCCATCTTAAATCTAGAAAAAACAAATTGGAAAATTCCATGCAAAAAAAAGTGTTACGTCAGGTTATATGAAACAACAAAGATTAATTCGAAAAGCCGCCTAATGGTCAGACGTATTTTTTTTACTTTTAAAGACTCTAAAAAACCAAAGACTGTGGCGTATTTTTAGTCTTAAAGCGTTGCCAAACTGCTCTTTAAAAAATAATGAAGTTCTGATTATAGAAAAGTCATTGTTCAAAGAAGTACATTTTCTCATCACATTGCACACTAATCAGTTGATCTTAAATAATAAATGATACCCCATCACTAGATTAATTTTAACACAATTATTCTAATGATAAGATACTGCATCAGTGTAGCAAAAAATCATGAATTTGCGTATTACTGATAAAAATGCAAAGACTGTCACTCAGCTTTGTTTTAACCAAAAAATATTATTTGGCATTTCTGTGGATCTAAAATTGTAAGTAAATTTTCCGGACGTCAGCAAATTACTAACTTTGAATTAACACAATATAGGATTGCTTTTTGACGTAAAATCGCCAATTACCTTTCGCTGGAGTGAGTACTATGAGTGCGAATTTGCACTCGATATAAACTTCAACATACACGTTTTACCAGCAAATTATTGGAAATGTATTTTTTTACAATTCGCATATTGAAATATCCAAGCGTCAGTAAGTACGAAAATATATTTATATCAAGGTTTTATTATTCTTGCACAGTTGGAAGTAAAGTCAGCAGCATTCTGCAAACAATCAAAAAACTTTTTTATTTAGTAAATTTTTATTAAACAAAGTATTATTGGTTTTCTTTAAGGAGGGTTTTCAGAATGTTTAGTGATTTTTTTTTTCATTGAGCAGAATATCATTCCATGTCATTTTTGTGTCCTGTAGAAACACTGGCTATGTAAATTTTATTGTCAAAAGTTTTTAATTGGATTGAGACTAACCTTTCATTAGCCCCCTTCATTTTAACTTACCTAAATGAACATACTGCTCATGTATGACATTTGTGAACAACAATATATTTTTCATAAATTAACGAATCGTGTACAGAAAGTAGTGAAGCAGATATATTTGGTGAGGGGAGCAGGTAAATATTACGTACGTGTAAAATTTCGTTAAAATTTGTGTGTTTGCGGTTGATGAGTGTCCCTTGTATGTTAAATATAAGGAAAAACATGAAATGTTTATGGAATTTTACCATACAATGAGTAATGTATGTAAAACAAAATACTATGATTTCAATTTAAAATAATCTTCAATTGATCAGAAAACGTTATAATGCATCTATAAAAAATTAAATAATCTGCGAAAATACTTTATTTCAAGACAGGAACATTTTTTTTAACATAGCTAATGAAGAAGTAGATATTTAGATGAAAATGTATTATTTGCTTTAAAATTAATAATAAACTTTTAGGTAGAACTTCTTACAAAAAAAAAAAAAAAAAAAAAAAAAAAAAAATGTGAGGACAACTAAAATATTTTAAGACATCAGATATACCATAAAAAATGTAAATCACGTTCATTATGGCGATAAATTTGTTTGTTTCCGTGTATAGGTAAATCATCAAGAAATTTTCGGAAATAAGTTGAAGATTTTTTTTTTTCCAATTTTGCAATTTTGATGTAATGACATCATTTTACACTTTCAACACGATTTATGACGCATTAAGCATTATTAATAAATTTAGTTAAAAAAAGTTTCAATATTATGAATAAAACAACTTCTTGTTGTTGTATACAATGCCAAGAAATTGAAGGCATTACAAACTTTGGAGATTTGTCTGCGTCATTTAAACATTTTGCTTTTAAATTGTTCAGGATTAAAAGGAAAAATAATTATGTTTTTGTATTGTGAAATTGAAATATCACATAACATTAAAAAAGTTAACATTAATAAATTTCCGTATAAGAATTAACAAGTTTGCTAAAATAAGTTGATGATTTTTTTTTCGATATTGAAATTTTTATTTGATGACAGTTTTTTAAATTTCGCACTTTCAAAAGTATTTTCATTAAGCATTATTAATAAATTTATAAGTTTCAATATTACGAATATAACAACTTCTTGTTCTTTTATACAATGTCACACATGAAAGTCATTACAAACACTGGAGATTTGGGCTGTGTCATTTAAATGTTTTGCTTTAAAATTGTTCACGATTAAAAGAAAAATAAAACATGATTTTGCGTTCTGCAATTGAAATATCAGATAACATTAAAAAAAAATAACATTAATAAATTTCTTAAAAAGAATTAAAATTAATAAATTTACTAAATTAAGTTGAAGTTATTTTTTTTTATATTGAAATTTTGATTTGATGACAGGGTTGTCTTAATTCGCACTTTCAAAATTGATTTACGGCGCCATTAAGCATTATTAATAAATATATATAAATATATATTAAGTATTATTTTTAAATATATACGAATGCAACTACTCCTTCATGTGGTTCACAGTGGAAGTCATGGCAAAGTATGGAGAGTTGGGTTGTGTCAGATGAAAGTTTAGCTTTAAAATTGTTCAAGATTAAAAGTTAAATGAATCCTGCTTTGGACTTTTAAATTAAAATATCAGATAACATTTGAATATAAAATTATAACATTAGTAAATTCCCGAATAAGACACAATATTAATAAATTTATGAAAATAAGTTGAATATATTTTATTTAGATATTAAAATTTTATTTCATGACAGTTTTTTTTTTGTTTGTTCTTTCAAAACTGATTTACGGCGTCATTAAGCAGTATTAAAGGCAATATTATGAACGCAACAGCTATTTCTTGCGGTATACAATGTCACGTAATGCAAGCCAATAGAAACTATGGAGAATTGGGTTGCGTCAGATAAAAAATTAACTTTAAAATTCGTCAAGATTATAATTTTAATGAATCACGCTTTGGTCTTGTGAAATTTAAATATCAGATAATATTTAAAAATAAAAAGAGAAATATACGAATTTTATTTCATTACATTTTATGTCATTTGCAAAGTGTAATGTGCATGTTTTAAATGATCGTGAAATGTTGAATTAGCTTTAAATTTTTCGATTTTTTTCAACTTAAAATGCACATTTACAAAGTTTGTTGATCATGTAAAAATGATAAGAGGTTTTGTTTTTGCGATTTTCGATATTTATCACTTAATTACTCAGAACACTTAAAATTGGAAAAAAATGAGAAAAAAAGGGAATTTTCAAAATTAATAGCATAAAATGTATATCATTTAAAAACACAATTTTTATTGGGATTAAAAGATATAAGTATTTTCTTTCGTTTCATGTACTTAAAAAAAATAGTATTTATACGGGCTCCAAACTGTCAGACATTTATCCAGCAGAAAATTGGTATAACAGTTTACGCGCACGATTGCAAAAGGAATTTTGGAACTAAAATGAAATTTTTTGTGCCTAAAGATTCTTCAGATAATAATAATTACCCTGAACCCAAATAAATTTGTATTTAAACCCTTTTTATATTTTTTATACAAACTTGTATATAGCTATTAAAAATTTTTGAAAATTTCAACAGTGTCCCTAAAAAAATTCAATCCCTAAAAATCCCTAAAAATTTCAATCCCTAAAAATTTTTTTTGAACAATAAAAATTAAATTTTAGGTGCAGTTTATACAGACTAACATGAAACATGCATTTTGAAAATTTCATGCTAAAATAATACGGATTGTTTGAGATATCCTGCGCGTTACGCTCAAAAATGTCATTTGGAGAAAAGTGACTTCAAAGTTTCAGAAACACTGCTTAAGCTATTGAGCGGGTTAATTTTAATAACCATAACTTACGTTCTAATGGAAATTTTCAATCATATTAAAATGTTCAGAAAAGATAAAACGTAACATCTAAAAAAATTTAAATTTCGAAAATTTTGAAGCTTTAAGAATCCTGAGACCCATTAAAATTTTAAAATATATCACTTATGTAGATAGAATATTTTTATATTATTTTATTTGGTTAGGTCTTATTAAATCCCGTCTAAAAAAGTCTATTTTAGGAATATTTTAAATAATTGGTCTAAACTAAAATCAATGAAATTTAAATTCCATTAAAAAATATCTAAATAACAAATGAGATAATAAAAATTATTTTATTTATACTAATTTTCAGTACAATTATTTAATGAAAATACGTTAACTTTTTAATCGAACTATATAAAAACAATAAAGCCCTAACGATGGATACAACAAATAGTTAATGATGCTAATTCTTTGAGTAATAATGATTTAAAACTAAATTAATCTGAACACGAAATTTTATTCTATATAAAATAAAATTACAATTATATTCAATTATAATGAAAAATTTGTTAGTTAGCAAATGTCTTTAAATAATACAGTATTAAATTTCTTCTTCAAAAATTAATCACAGTTTTATTTTATTTCTTAAATGATTTCCATGCATATTGATATGTTTAAAATGGTGATTAAATGTACTTATTTTAAATCAAATATTGATTGTTTTCCGATGTTACTTAAAAATCGTATAAAAATAGTTTTTTTTTTTTTTTTTTTTTTTTTTTTTTTATTCAAAGGAATTTTATGAAGCACGTTGTGAATATAAATGAGAATGATGATAAAGTTAAACAAAACTATTTCATTGCGCCTTTTGTTTAGTCGACATGGCATTTAAAAAAAAAAAAAAAAAAAAAAAAAAAAAAAAAAAAACTTAAAAGTCTAAATTTTTTCATTATGTATTATTATGTAATATTTAATTTATAATTATGTTTAAAATATTACGGTTAAATTCTGCATATTATAAATATGAAACAATGTTAAAAACACCAGAATATGTAAACTTAAAGCATATATCTCTAAACCCAATACTATATTTGAACTTAACTCTCTTGAAGCATTTCACATCTATAAAAAATTTGGCAATATTGTTAATTGTGAATTCGCTATTCCCCCTTTATCTGATTGTTGGAAATATTACATAAAATTACCTTTTTCTTAATTACTACCAGAATTTTCACAATTTTGGTTACATTGACTGTACTATTCTCCTAATGTCTGATATCCGAATTTTCCTGCTATCCTATTTGTCAATGAACTTCTCACTTGAATCCACTTCTCTCCTATATAATTGAGCAAGTTTCCGTTATTATTTGCACTGAGGACGGGTTCAGGTAGGGTGGTGAGGCCTACCTAATGTCTTCAGCCTGTACTAAGCCTAACGCTATATGCTACCGAAACTAGTCTGCTTTAGTTTGTATATTCTGGCGTTTTTAATGTTGTTTCAAATTTATTTTATACTGCACCAAGTTGCATCTTAATATATATATTTTTTTTAAATTCTGCACATGTTAAAAGTGATATGTTATGTAACAAGTAAAAATCCACATGGATATTTTGGAATGAACTAATGGATACAATCACCATTTTTAAGACGAACTTTATTTGGTTAACTATGGGTCCTGTAGTGAGTTGCAAATGAACGTCTTTTATGATCCGAATACAGACATTCTCCGACTTACGTAAATTTGCAGTTATGTAATAAATCACGAGAATTTCATTTGGGAACATACTAGCGCGTTTATATGCAGTTGCATACTTTTGATATTTATTTTATAAATAAAATATATAGATATAAACCAAAACCGTAATACAGTTTAAATATTAGATAGGGTTATATTTTTATTGGTATGTATAATGAAATCTATAACAAAACAACTTAATCTTTATTGTTAATTATTCATAGTAGTCATCTAATTCATAATAAATACAGTTTGTGCTTATCAAGGATTATTTTATTTTGTGAGTGCGAATTATTTGTCTTGTCATAAGAAATTCATGGAGAACAGAGTAAATTAGCTCTCTTTAATAAATTCTCATTTTTACAGTCGTTTGAAGTAGATTCAAAATTGCTGTAAATCAATTCATAAATGTTAGATTTATGAATCAGCAAGATATTTGAAAAGTGTTCTTTAAGTTCGTTTTTTTTTTTAATTTTTTATGTTTTGTTATTTTATATACGAAGAAATACTGTCGCATGATACTTTATTCATAAAATAATACAGTATAAATAATATATATAATACTTACTATTACTATATATTGCACTATTACTATATATATATAGTAAATAGTGCAGTTTCTTACAAAATTTTACCTAAGCAATTTAAAAATTCGATTTACGTAAAATTCAAGTTACGTAATAATTTGGGCAGCGCACATTCTTGGGCGATAACGGGTGGACGGCAGGTGCACGACGAGGAAACTCCTTCGGGAAGTGCTCGTTCAGTGTCGTCTCCGGACATCAAGGGCACTCGCAAGCCTATATCGCCGGACGAAGGCTAGCCGCTTTGCGGCGAGAGCTCGTGTAAGGAATACTTTACTTATGTAAGTCAGGGAAATGCCTGTAATCCACTAACTGACATTTAATTTTTTAACTGTAGTGACAGAAGAAACATAATCAGTGTTTTCAACTAGTTACATGGATCGTGCATGTTTCTCGTCATTTTTACTTTCTTCTATCTTTACAAGAAGAAAGTATTGGATTCGTGAAAAATTTCGACTTCCAGTTTTCGACGGATTTATACGTTTTAGAATGCCCAGAACACGATTTGATGGTTTTTAGAAAATGTCTGTCTGTGAGTCTGTCTGTCACTCTGTCACTCAGTCACTCTGCCACTCTGTCTGTGAGTCTGTATGTAACAAAAATTTTGTGTGCGCTCTATCTCAAGAACTAATGCACGGAATTTCACAAAACTTTATATTTAGTTAGACCTTCATATAAACTAGACTTGATTAGTTTTTGGTGAAAATCGCCCCACAAGTGGCGCTGCTATGCGGCATTATTCACGATTTCTGCAATAGTTATATCTCAAGAACTACTGCACGGATTTTCATAAAACTTCAGATTTAGTTAGTCCAGGACATAGTTTGGTGCTGATTACTTTTTTGTGAAAATCGCCCAACAGGTGGCGCTGTTATGCTGCATTATTCATGATTATCGCAATAGCTCTAACTCAAGAAGAAATGCACGAATTTTCATCAAACATCAGATCCTGTTAGTCCCTGATATAAATTAGTGCTGTTTAATTTTTGGTGTAAATCGCCCAACAGGTGGCGCTGCTGTGCTGCATTTTTCACGATTTCCACAAGAGCTGTATCTCAAGAACTATTGCACGGATATTCATCAAACTTCAGATTTAGTTAGTCCTTGACATGAATTGATGTATAAATTAGTGCTGTTTAATTTTTGGTGTAAATCGCTCAACAGGTGGCGCTTCTATGCTGTATTTTTGCGATTTCCGCAATAGCTTTATCCCAAGAACTAATGCTTGGATTTTCAACAAACTTCAGATTCAGGTATACCTTGATATCATTTATTGCTGCTTATTTTTGTGTAAATCGTACAACAGGTGGCGCTGCTATGCTACATTTTTCAGAATTTCCGCTATAGCTCTATCTCAAGAACTAATGCACGAATTTTCTTCCAACTTCAAATTCAGATATACTTTGATATGAATTGGTGCTAAATCGTTGTTATTTCTTGTACTATTTAAATGATTTAATTGACGTGATTTATATAGAAGAAAGTTTTGTGATGGCCACAACATACTAGTTAAGATTTGATTCTGTTGTAATCTAAGGATACATATTGTTATCGTATATTCGCATTTTATTACGGATCTTTTATGATTATGTTCAGACGTTCTCTACGTATAAATTCTTCAATGAAAAACTGCTCTAAGGTCAATGTGGGTGGGAATTTACACTACACATTTACATTTGATGAATGAAGCAGTACTTTTTAATAGCCTTGAGATTTTTCTGTGTCCCGACCACGGCAAATATCGAGTACTCACATTAGCATTAATATATAAATCGATATTTGTTTTTAAACAATAATTCCAATAGTCTAAAACATGTATTTTCATTCTGGTAAGAACTGTGATGTTTTCTCTGTTTCTTTATCTACAACCGCTGATGTGACCCAGTTTATACGGAAATAAGTTGAAACAATATCTCAGAACACTCCACATTGTTGCATGTGAAACCTACAATTTTTCTTTACATGTTATATGCACAGTTAGCATTAGATGTATAAACCATACACAGTTTGTGCAGTTTGCGACAATGCTAACAGTTTGAGCTGATATATTTTTGTGAATATCGTATTTTTCAACAAAAAATTTTATGGTTAAAATTTTAAGGCCTACTTTGGAAATGGAACTTCCGCGAGAAATATGGATTTACTTTTTGTTATTTCATTTGAAAGTACAACTTTTTACTATTGTTTTTATCCGTGCTATGTTCAAGAATAGAAGTTACAGTCTTTATATTGTAAAAAAATATTAAAATTTAGCCTTTAAATGCATTTTTTTACAAAATTAACACAAAATTGATAACTAAAAATATTATTATCATTATTCGATAAAACTTTGTGAGCTTTGTCTATATATTTTTGTCTAGTGCACGTACTAAAAAAATCTTAATTGGGTGATTTTCTTCAAAATTAAAGCCTGTTATTTGAACAAAACACTGGTAAAACTGTTCAAAATCTTATATTTAACTCATCTGTACACTGTAAAAAAAATCTGGCAAATTGACAGGAAAAAACTTTCATTTTTGGCGCCAGTAAAAAACCGTTTAATTTACAGTAAAAAGCTGCAATTTTTCATTAAAACAGTTTTTTTTTTCTGTAAAAAATATAGATTTGTTCTGCAAAAATTACAAAATTCAGTTTCTTTTACAGAAAAAACTGTTTTTCTTCAAAACAGCTCTTTTCTGTAAAAAATACAATTCTTTTCTATAAAAATTACAGATTTTTTTTACAGTGTAATGATCATCTCTAAAATTTTTATTTAACTTTATTCTTCATTTATATCATTTAACTTTCAGTAGGTTCACTAGATGAATGCTTACAATTTATTTTAGTATTATTTTTTCTAATAAGCTTATTTGTTTTTCATGTAGCATTTTCTAATTTTTCAAAAAAAAAATCTTTAAATTACCATTCATGTTTGACAATTTTGTAAATGCATAGGTATATATATATAATTTTAAAAGTTAATTATTATTTTTTATTAAAACTAAATCAAAGCATGTGAATGTTTCTCTGCAAAAAAAATTTTAAACAAGAATTCTTCGAACGTAGCCAGATACCTTAAGTCTTTTTTTTTTTTTTTTTTTAAGAACATTCTCTTTCTTTAAAGAAATCTAAATTATCTGAAAGGCATTTTTAGAATTTTTCGAGGCAGCAATTGTGAATTGTATTCATCATAAACCCGAATGAAGCGGAAGGGAAACTTAAATGGTAAAATTGCATTAAACAAATAAGCCATACTGGTGAGATACACAAAAAGATACAAATAATGAAAATTCCCGTAGTGTATAATGAAAATGGCGATAATTAAATTCATTCGATTAGAAAGCATCATACTTAATGTCTTCTAATAATCTTAACATGGAAAAACTCTTAAAAAACAAGCAGATGGTTGAAAGATTTTTATTTTTTGGAAGATAAATATGACATGATTTTGTATTTTAAAAAAAAAAAAAAAAATGTTACGAAAAAAAATAACTTTTTCACCAGTCAGGATTATTAATATATAATAATAATAATAAAATGTCCTACTATTTAAATTCAGAGGACAACACTTTCTGAAAAAACAAAACATCTACAACATTTTAAACGCAGGCTGAAAAAAGGCAATAATTGTGTTATTCAGTGCGCATGTAAGTGGCTTGATAAAATAAAGATAGAGATGAAGTACATGCAGTCATGACAAGTCACTTATTAAATTAATAAATCATGGCGTACAATATTACTTTTATAATAAATTTTAAACCTCTCACCATTGTTCTGCCTTAAAAGGGCAAGTAACAAAATTTTCATTTCATTTTTAGATATATTTTTTTTATGAATATAATTTAAAAATATCTCGGGTTTAATTTTTATTATTTTGTAATTAACTTAAAAATATTGGAATAAATAACGTTCAAGTGCAGTTTTCATACTTAGAATTCAAAATTACTGTATTCAATAATTAAAAAAAATCATTTTATACTTCTTTAATTATATTTTAAAATTCTGAATCTGTTTAATTTAATTTTAAGAATAATAACCCAAATTTAAAAAAAAAACAATTTGTTCGTTTAGAGGAAATAATTTTAAAATTCATTTTGTTTAATTTAATTAAAAAACAATAATCTTAATGTAAAAAATAAAAGCACTGCTAAAATTTATTAAATAAAATTCTCAATGAGCTGAATATTTATGTAAATATTATTTTCGTATTGTTTAATATAATCATATCTTCATAAGAAGTGCATGTAATTATTTTATAATCTGTGTAATTTTTTTTATAAAATACTGAGCATGTATTAAAGGAAATTCGGTTAAAAAAAAAAAAAAAAAAAAAAAAAAAAAACATCAAATTAGATCTTAAAATTCATAAACTTATCACAGAATTTTGTGAATAGATATAGATAAAAGCGAATTCTTTATAAAATTAAAAGAAACAGATAATATGATTGAAGTTCCATCAAATAAAATAATTTATTCGAGAAATTCGAAAAAATGTATAAAAAATGTTTGATTTTCAAATCAAAATTTAAACTCAACGAAGAATAAATTTTTTAATTAAAGAAACTTCCTTTAAGGGAGGAATCTTGGGGAAACATTTAATATAAAAATTTCCTTTTTTCTGTTACAAGTAAAGCTATTTCAGTACTTTTTGATAGTTTTGGGTGCTGTTAAACATGAAATAGATTTTTCGTCAAGATTATTTAACATTGAAATAGTTCTAAAAATTGTATTATTAACATATTAATTTTTTTTCCTGAAAAACAAAACGATCAAATTATATCTGAGTTTCATTCAAAAATATATTTATAAATGTGTTTAAATTTCTTCAATAGTTCTAGAGAGAATGTAGGTCACTGCCAGCTACTTCCTGGAGGATATTATAGATGCTTTTGTCCTTCTATACCTTTTTCGTATCTCCCTGCAGTTTATTAAAACAGAAAAAATACTACTCGTCTTTAAATAGAGTTCATTTTATATACTTAAAAACAATCCCTGATCCACTTTCAGCAGAGACTATATTAAACAAAGAAAAAGATTGAGTGATTTTATAGAACATAAAAAAGAAAATATATATTAAATTTATTAGCCCTTTTTCAATATTCTATGCTTAACCCTTTATCTACAGACGGTTTTTACAAGTACCATTAAAATAACTTGCTAAAAAATTCATTTAGTACATCAATTAGTTGTAACGCAGTTCAGAATAATTTATAGATACATTATTTTATCTTGTTCCAAAAGCATTATTTGTTACACAAAACAGAAATATTTTAAAAGAATGATTTCTTTTGCCGTTGCGTCTTTTCAGCTTTCTTGCGTTGAGGTGGGGGAATTTTCCAATTCGGAAATATTTATGTATTTCTATTGTAAGAACATTATATTTGTACATTACATAATTCTACAAAATACTAAGAAAAATATTTAAAATATTTAAGTGGGGTTATAAATATTGCAGAAATCCTTATAAATTCAATTTTAATTAATCCTTCTAAATCCTTCAATCTTCCTAAAATCCTTCTAAAATTTATTAAATTATTATGAAACTCTCCTAATGTTCTTTAAACAAATCACGAAAACTGCTTTAGAAGATAAAATTTTCATGAATTCATAATTCAGTACAAAAAGTGTTAACGAGCCTTTTATTCAAAAGTTTCTGGAAGTTTCCTTCTAGTTAAATTTCTCTCCTGTTAAAGCCCTTAATTACATCAAATAAGCGTATTCTCCTGTAACGAACCACCAACTGTAGTAAATTTCTTCATGTTCAGAAAATTTATCGGTTTTGCGTGCATGTGGTAAAGAATTATCGAAATTTATTTTAAATATAATGTAAATTAAATTTGACTACTTCCATTAAATCGATTTTAACTAGTTTTAGAATATTCATGAAAAAAAAAAAAAAAAAAAAAAAAAAAAAAAAAAAAAAAACTTAGAATCTGGAATAACAGTTGGCAACTTATTACAAAAATGCCAATTTCCCAATATTAAGAAAATATTTCACGTCAATATAGAATATTTATGGAGTATTTAAAAATGATATTGTGGTATTTGCTTTGTACTCGGGTTCGTATGGCATTTTATATACATGCAAAAAATAAATATTTTATCCCTTTCTAAGCTTATATTTTAAAATCATTGTAAGTGATATAACAAAAGATGAAAAATAGAAATGCAACAATACTTTTAATGAGAAAAATTGCAAAAGTTAACATTTAAATAGAAATATATTTGTTGATGCAAATTTATAACAAATAGAAAATGAAATAATTAATATTAAAAAAGGTTCGGATTCAGTTGTTACAGTTTAATAATAATTATTTTTTATATTTAATTAATTTAATACAAAATGATCAATCCACTTGAAAAATTTTGTTTATATTTAAGTATTATCGTTTTAATAATTTTCCGTATTTGCTTTCATGGAAACAATATGTAAAATAACTTTTAATATTCTTCAATGCAAAAACACATTCCTATTAAACAATAGAAAGGATCTTCATAATACTTTTAAAAAGTTATAAAATCTTTCATATACTATCCTTTGAAATGTACCTAGTTTTGAAATATAAATTAACATGATATTGCTTAATACGTTGATAATACAATTTAGATATACATTCTATTAAGTGGTAGCTACACTTAATATTTTGTGAGTCTAGAATTCCATACTGGATATATATATATATATATATATATATATATATATATATATACTATTAAATAAACATTACCGACCACCAACAAAAACTGTGCAATAATGAATAAAATGACATTAACAAACACAGCCCCCCCCCCCCAACACACTTAACACAGATTCCAAAATCATAGTGAAAAACAGCAGAAATTGAATAACAGAAATGAAAACATATATATAACAGATGTTATGTAAAAAGTATAGTCCCTTGTACTATCTTATGATTATTTAAATGGAAGAAAAAAAGAAAAAAATGGATAACAATAAAAATAAATGAAATGCTTATATATTGAATTACTTTATCAAGCGTACAGAATTCACATATATAACCAAGGCAGTCGTTTTTTGTAGAGAAAAACTAAAAGCTGATTTTTTTTCCCCTGTACCCAAACGACTAGATGACCAAAATAATACAAGAAAAATTAAAACAGAATAATAATAATATAAATATATATATATATATATATATAACCATTAATTAAACATTACCGACCATCATCAAAAACTGTAATATTGTGAATGATTGACTACACGCCATAAACCAACAATATAGAACTGTATGTATAAAATAAAGTCCCTTATACCTAATTAGAAGAATTAACATGGAAGAAAAAAAGAAGAATATGGATTCTGAAAAAATTGAAAAAACTTATATATTGCATTACGTTTTCAAGAGTACGGAATTCAATGATATAAGCAAATCGGTTGTTTTTTGTGGGAAAAAAGCTATAAGCTGAAAAAAAATTCCCCTGTACTCAAACAACCAATATAACAAAAAAAAAGTTTCAAGATGAATACAGAACATTATCAAATGGCATGAAATGAAAAAAAAACTGCAACCCATTAAATATTTAATTAATAGCAATAGAAATCTTACAAAACATACCGAATTAATTCCCAGTAGATTTTCAAAATATATTCCCGCACATGGAATCAAAAAGCATGATAAGATTAAGGTGAATAAAACAGTTAAGTTAACACAGAAATTAAAACCTATGGAGTCAGTTAATTCATGTTAAAATATTGTGATAAATATAATTAATATAATATAAATAAAAAATAATTACATTATTTATAATACCTAAAAACAATTTTAAATTGTAGAATAACAATTTTACAACATTGCCAATACAGCGTTAATTACCACCTAGTGTAAAAAATTAAAATTATGACATTAATAGAGACTGTAAAAATACAAAATTTATGGTGCTACCATCTATTATTTTATTTTAAAAACTATTATTATTATACAAATGTCACTGTAAGAAGAACCTAATACATGCTATTGAATTAAAATACATCAACAGCATTCCTACACACATCCTAATATAAACAATACCATACTGTATATCACTATTCAGAAAAATTTTATTAAATAAATTAAATGTTAATAAAATTCTTACAATATATTCTATTACAATACCATTAAATCTACACTGAGAAATTAAAAAAAAATTTAACTTGATAATATATAGAATATATGCTATATGCTTTAAAACAAAATAAATTTTATATTATTAAAATATAATAGTCTTAATGTTTAGCATTACATATAAAAAATGAACAGGAAAGAAAAAAAAATAAATAAATAATTAAACAAATTATAAATTAAATAAATAAAAAATGGATTTTTATATAGGATTGTCAGATACTAAAATTCCCAATAGCCTAAAGATCACATATAGTGTGTGAATTATCCTTATAATAGCCATAAAAAGCTAACAAAAAAAAAATATGATTGTGCCAATGAAACATATAAACCGATAATTAATCATGGATTACAAAGTTGAAAATAAAACAATATTAAATAGTATAGAGGAATAATACTAAAAACTATTTACCCAATTTTAATACATACAGTATAACATTAGTTAATCAAATAAACTTATATATATATATATATATATATATATATATATATATATTTTAATTTTTAAGAAATAATTAATAAAAATATGTATGCTAATCACTTATAATGAAACAAAGCTAAAGAAATGCTATAAAAGTGATGTAATACCTTTATTTAGATTAATGATCGTTCCATTCCATTGCACAAACGGCAACATTTTCAAAAGCATTCATGATAGAAATATTTTTGCAAACAAATTTGATAAACAATGACTTGCTAAATAATGTCACGAGACTTCATGCATAATGAAAATCGGTGCAAACATAAAATAAAATGATATTGGATATTTGTGAGCGTGGATTAATTATTTATTAATTATGAACGAAGACTACCTTATTAAAAGATATGGAATATTTTCAGTTAACACAAAGAATCACAGAATTTTATCATGAAAATAAAAATGAAAAATGGGGTATTAAAATTACACCCATAATGTTATTGACAACCAAGATGAGGGAAAAAATGAATATCGTCTTTAGTCATTGTACCGAATATGAGAAGCATTTTTAAGATTGTGAATTCCTTAGTTATCAAAAACTTTCAGTAGCAAAACAATTTTATGTTATTAAAAGCTTCTCGATCCTCTCGCATAATAATGATGAAACCTAGCTTGCGCTTAATGTTTAATTCTAATCAAAGTAATTATTAACAGATTTTTTATAGATCATAATAAACATGTGGATGAATTGCAGTTTTAATTAAAATAGTTCAAAATATAGTGAAATAACTTGCTTTGTAACTTAAAAATTCTTATTAAAAAATAAAGTAAAGTTTAAAGTTAATATATGTTGAATTGGTCAGAATGAAATCGTTCAGGAGAGTATCTTACTTTAATATTCAGTTAGGAACAATAATAATTCACTCCACGTAGCACTTTTTTAAACTCTTAATTTATACAAGGTGATAAGGAACTTTTATTAATTAAATAAAAATTTAATATTTTAAATAGATTAAAACTATACGAGACATGCGCATATTCCTTTTTATTTGGAAATATGTTATAACTAATTTATACTGTTTAACTAATGTAAATGCCCGTCTTAGGACAGTAGATAAAAATCGTGCTTTTCATTTAAATTTTGAAGTAATTGAATAGCATATTCATATACTATTCATCGACAATAAGGAGTACTCACTTGAAATTTAAAGTTCAAATCCTGATTGATATAGTAAGTACGTGTAATATTGTGTACGCTATATTGGCACTAATCAACGGATATTTGGGTACAGCTCCTCGACTTTTTGCTTCCTTTTGGGAAGCAAAAGTAGAAGCAAAAAATCAAATGAAAAAATTCTTGTGTATACCTTAAGATATGTACAATAAACTGATAAAATTTCAAAAAGATCCATCATGCAGTTTTCATGGAAAAAAAAATCATAAAAAGTGCTTTTTTATGGTCACCTAATGTAGAAGGTCCCCTTAACCAGAAGAAGTAAAAATTCTTGCAATATTCTGATTATCTTGTCTTTTCATCATAAGGTAATTTACAATAAAAAATTCTAAAAAGTAGATTTTAGAAATTTTCTCTTCAATCATTATTTTTTCAATTTTTCATTGAATCAGGTAATCATGGTGGTAGAGATGTCAACACAGTTTTGAAAAGCAAAATCATAATAATATCAACAAAGCATCGTATTGTCGTGCATGTTGAACTTACACTAGTGTATTTCATTCAGTTGTTTTTATAAGAAAGTGTTTTACTTCCTTATTTCAAGAATGGTAAAAGTGCACTACTCGCCTTAAGTACCAAACATCAAATGTATATATTTGTCAGTGAATACAAACATGGACGATAACAAATATTTGTTTTACATCAAGATACTAATATTTCCATGTTTCCAATAATAATATTGGCAAAGGACTACAAAATAATTAAATTTAAAAAAATGTTCCCAGTTAAACTGATGGCATTGAGCTCACAGGCTATTCACACTAATCGTATGTTATTCTCTTATTTCAAAGAATAATACACCTCGGAAAATAAAGAAATCGACAGAAAATCCATTTAGCTAAATTGAGGGGGAGGAATAAGTTCCACCATTCCCCCCCTTTATACTTAACAATGAGTCTTCTAATCTAATCAAAGAAAAGCTTTATCAGAATAAACCGGTATACCAAATTTCAAGCAAATCGAATTATTCTAGATGAAAAACCCATTTGTCTAAATTAAGGTGGGAATATTTCCCAGTTCCCTTCTTTATACTTAACCAATGAACCTCCAAAACTAATCAGAAAGGCGTCTTATTAGAATAAACCGGTATACCATATTTGAAACAAATCGGATAATTCTGCATGAAAAACCGTCATCTAAATTAAGGGAATTCGCCTCCCCGTTCCACCCTTGATACTTAACAAATCAACCCCCATAACGAATCAGGGAAGCTCCTTATCATAACGAACCTTGTATCCAAAATTTGAAGAAAATCGTATATTTCTATCAAGAGTTATTGCGTTGCGTACACACATACGTACGTACATACAGAACCTGCAGGCACATTATATCCAGGGCTTTCATAGTCTGTGATCTAAAAAGAATTTATGGAAAATTTGAGTCATTTGTTGAATCATGGGAAAGGAAAAGAAGACTTAGTGCAAACTCTTTAAATTTTGTTTATGGGAAATAATTACTTTCGTCTCTTTACATTATCTGTCTTTTTTTCTGTCATTTCTCTACCTGCATAATATTATATTTACACTAATATACCTGTGTGATGTAATTGCTTCATAATTTTTAACATATTTTTGAAGTAAATAGTGCTAAAGTCGATTTGTGTATTATCCTTTAGTCACTTTTTAAATAACATAGAAATTGGAATGAGAAAGTAGTATAAGTTCGTAACTAACACACATTATAATGCAGCCAATTATACTCTAGTAAAATTTTTAAATGACGAAATTGTTTTTAATAGATTATTTAATTAAATTTAAAAAATAAAAAAAACCCGACTGCGTAAACAGCGAACTAATTAATTATTTCTCATCAATGTGAAACTATTTTTTATATTTTACCTATTTTTTGCATTTACTTGTATTGATTATTATTAAGTTGTATCTAATTGTTAGTTTCTATCTATAAGCATTGTTTTGATGAGACCTGTAGATGTCTATGGTTGTTAGAGTTGCAGTAAAGCTAGAGAATCTACCTACACAACTTCCAGGTTCTATAATATTTAAATGGATCTTCTGGCTGTAAAATAGTCAATGAAAAATCGTCTTCATTTTTAAAGACCTATCCAATGATATGCCACTCAATAGGGTACGTAAAAAAATTTCGTTGCTGCCGCCATTTTACATTTTACGGCCGCCATTTTGAATTTATAAAAACAAAACCTAACCTATAACCATTGGACGGATAAGAGGAATCCATAGAATTCTCATTCATTAAAATCCATCCAGCCGTTGCGATGTTTCGAGGGTATAAAGACATCCACATACCCAGATACACGTGAAATACATAACCCTTCTTGGCAGTTGGGTAAAAAATTTTTAAATGTAAGTTAAAGGAACAGTTATATATGAAGATAATGATAATTGATACATTATTTTTCAAAATAAATGCAATTTACATAGTCTGTATAATATCTCAAACAGCTGGCAAATTAAAGAAAATTTAAAAATTTTAGTCACGCTTTTGCATATTTTTTCTCTTCTGTGAGCAAAGTTTCCGTGGTTTAACTATTAATACATTTTCTTGCGCATGGTCCAAATTAGAGCGTTTATAGTGACGTGCCACAAAAATATCCTCAACTGTTCAAATGAATATTATAACCCCACTTTGATACTCAATATTTTTTGTTAATGTCCATATTTCTCTCGATTTTATACGCATATCTATAAGGATGCTGCAAATATCGGATTCACATAGATATAATTTCATTATTTTATGATGAATTTGCAGCACTGATGTTTTATGTAATCATTTCGTTCTCAACAGTTACCACTGACTGCCCTTGCAGCATTCCGACTTGTTTTATTACATAATGAAAAGGAAATCATGCAAAATGATCGTGTTACGATCTGACAAACTCCAACTTTCCTCAAGACAGCATACCAAAAATCTTCGCCGAAGAACACTTATTGTAATTCGACATTTCGTTATTCCTTTTTCCGTAAGATTTAGTCATAGAACACTTGTATCCGATTAACTTTATTCTTTAAAATATTTTGATAAACAATGAAAGTCAAGAAATATCAAGAATAAGTGAAAAAAGCTTATATATTGCGCCAAATTTTTCGTTATGAACAAAAGAAGTAAATGTCACAAGATGGATTTCGATGGGATACTGCTTCCATTAATAGTTGGTTCATATGTCTAATAGTACGTTAACAGCCAATTCACCGCCATTAACTAAAATTTACAGAAATAAAACTCATTTAGTTACCACAAAATTCAGCGTGGATATCTTTCATTTGCCTCATTCTAAGTCTGCTAAAAAAATTCGTATAAATACATAGCTAGTGCCAGTCGATGAATAGCAAAGTGTAATATAAAATTTGTCTTAGGAGATTCCTCTAAATATAGAAACTGCATCAAATTTATAGCTATCACTACCAATACCTAATTTTCCAGGTCATATACAGATTCTTCAAATAAATGTAAATTCGGATAGCAAACGAAAAGTCTGTCGTTCAAATAGTTTTAGAATTATAAAAAATTAAAGTTTGGATTTTCCTACGTTAAATGAATTTTTAATCTATGCAAAACATATTACAAAACATCTGATAATTTCAAGGATAACTCAAATCCTGCAAGGCAGAATAATGTTTGATTTTAGATTCGTATATTTTAAGATTCTACAAATTAATAACTTTTTAAATATTTACAGGTCATGTATAAACATTTGAATTTCTTCGAAGGTAATTTTCAAAATAAATATAAATTGTAGCTTTACATTTTTTTTATCAGAAATTGATTTCTAGAATCATACATTATAGGAATCCAAAATTACAGTTAATTCTACGAAATATTGTGTAAAGTTTTCAAATGAATGTACTCGCATTATAGTTTGTTTTGCAACGATTAGAAATGATTGTAACGGTATAAGATTTAAACTTTTAACGTGTATTCCTAAACTACTTAACCGACATAATTTCCTGTTTTGTATCCGAAAGTGTATTACCGAAAAATCCATATATACAACATCAAAAATCGGTATTAGTATTAAAAAGTTTAAAGTTTATTGCAATTTCCATATGTAGACGACACCCTAATCAGAATTTAAGTATAGCATCAATGGGTCCCGTTATTATTTATATATGAGTATCAGTTACATTTTTATGTGATTATTTGCGGTAGAGTCAGTAAACTATACACTTTATCCAATTTTATATTATATTTTGTACTTTGATAACTGCACACTTTAATGTCTTTAAATAACTAATTTTACAACTATATTTTTCCTATGGTATTCTTATTTTAAATATATTGATGATAAAAAATAACGACTTAAAATTCATACACATATACATTAAATATAGGATTATTTTTTAATTACTGAAAAAAAATTAAATCACACCTTTCCACTGATTACTTAAACATATTTGGCAGCTAAAATCGATTATCAGAAAAAATTATCATTAAAATCATCTGTTAATTGCTTAATTTAAGGAGACTGCTTTAAAATCTCTCATATTTTATTGTAGGTAATCTATAATTAAAATAAATAATTACTGCAAGAAAACATTTACATTATTGTATTTTTCTGTACATTTCAATACATTATACTGATTGTATAAGTCAACAATTTTTATACGGTGTATATTTAGAAACAATTATTTAAGTAGTGTTAGAGAAATTTTGAAAAGCATGCATCAAAAATAGGTAAAATTATATATAAGTTTCAATAATTCTTTTCTTATAAATTTATATTTAAGAAGGATATTATATATATATATAAATATAAAACAAGTATTATTTACATGGTAAAAACCTTTGAAGGATTTTTATACCATCAATGAAATAAGCATACTTATTTTAAAGAACAATAGGACTTTGAACAAATAGAATATTGACATTTATATGAATGCAATGTACGTGGAACAGTCATATATATTAAATTTTGCACGTTTAATAAATTAAACCTATTACAATCTGGCAAATCTGCATATACATGAAATCTATCAGATCTTATAAATATAATCTATGGTGAGAATATAATCATCATACATATATTACGATAGAATATAGACTAATAACATTATCCCTGCTTTCATAAAGTACCTTCAATTATTAAAAAAAAAAACTTTCTGTATTCTACGTTGAATAAACTGCAAATGTGTTTTTAAAAACTAAACAAAGAAAACAAATTTTACTGATAATTCGTTTGACAATACAATATTATTATTTACGAAAAAATTTGTTTGCTTCGTAAAAATTAAAATTTTACTAAACTCATAGCATTTATGTATGACAAATATATTTTCGAATCTATGGTCGTCATTTTCCGATACATTCTCGGTTTTTTTGAAAAAAGGCAAAAAGTATATAAGCAGCTCGATTACCTTTAAAATTTCTATATTTTTACGGATTATTATTTTTTTTTAATAAAAAAAAATATTTGCTAACTACGGTAGATGCTAGTCCTAAGTATTTCCTTAGACTTTTAATTTGCGACCTGAAAGGATTATTTTGATAAAATGTGTCGCCAGAAATATTAAGGAGAATAAACCAAAACCGTTCTAGAATAAATCATCTACAAGTGTAATTAGGTATAAAGATGAATTTCAGTTTATAACATTATACCTTTATCTTAATTTAAGGAATGACAATTTTTTCACACTGTAAATTAAAATGTCTGAAATTCAAACACTTAAGTGTCTGAAACGGAGTGTTCAGTTTTCAGACATTTTAAAATGTCTGAATTTTTTCAGACACTTCAAACGTCTTAATAGCATCCTTTTTTTTTTTTTTTTTTTTTTTGTAAGCATCATACGTAGCCATGTTTGAGCACGTTGAATCCTGGAAAAATATTTGGCAGGGGTCCTGCCCCCCCCCCCCCCCTACAACCTGATTTTTTTGGTGCCTCCCAATTTTGGTACGCAATTTTTGTTAAGCTGATAATTTAAGCCTTTTACGACATTTTACTGATTATAATCAATATTTTGAACTTCAGGAGTAGAACAAGATTAAAACAAAAAATATTTATCTAAATATTAGATTTTTAAAATTTGTTTTATTTTTAATCTTATTTTACTTTAAAAGTTCAAAATATTGATTATAATCAATACAATTTCGAAACAGATTTAAAATATAAGCTTTACAAATATTGCACATCAAATTTGTGGGCACCAAAATCGTAGGGGGGCGGGGCACGGCCCAGTATGCCCATTCTTTAATCAAGAAGTTCTTTTGCAAAAAATGCAACCCTGCATTATTGTTATCTCAATTGAGATGTCCGGTATTCGGGAGTATCCGTTGTGGAGGTTAATGGACATTCCCGAATAGCTATTCTGAAACATCTATTTAGCGAATACTTTTTTAATCCGCATGGCATACATATTTGTATATTTTTACCTCACAAAAGCAGACATCTCCGATTATCGGACAAATTCAGCGGCAAGGGCTATTGAGGGCTTTTAAAGTACATGAATAAATATATATATTACTTATAATCTTGTCGTACTCTACTTCATATAATTTAAAAATAGATTTTTTAAAAAATTATATTGCCACATTGGCAATTTTACATATATATCAGATGATAATCACAACAACTATTTAACTATGAATAAATAAATAAATATTCTACTTTACCCTTTGCACTCGAGGGCTCCGGAGCGGAGCCCTTTAAAATTTGTCTTCAAACTCGAGGGCTCCGCTACGGAGACAATGCAAATAATTTTGTGATACCTGTCTAGAAAAGCCAAGATTACATGGTATCACAAAATTATTTGCATTGTCTCCGTAGCGGAGACCTCGAGTTTGAAGACAAATTTTAAATGGCTCCGCTCGGGAGCCTTCGAGTGCAAAGGGTTAATATTGAGAAAAAAATTACTTCGGTATTTTGTTTATTTATATTTTGTGTTTTTTAATCTTGTCCTACTCTAAAAGTACAAAACTTTCATTATAATCAGTGCAAGATTTAAGGTATCAACTTTACGAAAATTTCATACAAAATCCCCCCCCCCCTCCCCTCCCCGAAAAAAAAAATGAAAATCCTTATAAATTAGATTTTTTTAAAATTTATATTGCTACATGGGCTTATTGTTATCATTCCTATGAGCTACTAAATAAGACATCTTTAAAGCAAAAAAAAAAAAAAAAAAAAAAAAAAAAAAGTTAGCACATGATATCACTATGATACAAACTTGCGATGCTTATCAGTAAAGTCTAATTGGAAAATGACCTTCGAATCCACACATGCAGCGAAATCTAAATAAACAAATGATTTCCTTTTTCCTGACTGGCTTACTTCTATGTTTCCAATTCAAAAGTTTTCACACTTTAAAAGATTTAATAGCTTTAGAAATATATCTAAGAAATACTTGAGATAAACATTCATTTTCAATTATATATAAATTTCATGAAAAGCAATTGATTTTCTTTTCCAAAAGCGAAAGTTTATAAATATATTTTTTAATTTCAGCTGAATATTGTTCAATGGAAAAAAAGGCAATCCCGAAAATCCCGGAATTTTCCAGTAAAAATTCCGGGATTTTCGGAGTTAAAATTAAAGCGGGATCCCGGGATCTCAATCCGGATCCATTGAAACTAAGAACTGCCATATTGAAAACAAAACAAAACAAGAGAATGAACTTAACTTTTAAATATGTCTATTTTTTAGTGATGTTATTACTTTAAATTTGAGGAAAAAGATGAGAATAAATAATACATAATTTGTAATAAAAGACAACGTCATAAATTTAAAAATATATACTTCTAGAATTAGTGTTTTTTTTTTTTTTTTTTTTTTTTTTTTTTTTTTTTTTTTTTTTTTTTTTTTTTCAAAAAGATTCAAAACTAATTAAATTTCATGTAAGATTTTGTTTAGTACAATAAATAAAATCATAAAAGACACTAATTTTAGTACTATAAAGAAATTATAACACTTACTTCAATCGCTGTTTGCAAGAGGTAAGAAATATTCCTCGATTTGAAATTTTAAAAACTACCACAACCACAGTGAGGGAGAAAGATTTTCATCAGTTTAAAAGGTAATCCCATAATACATCCTACTAGCCATATTTAAAGAATGAGATGTTTCATCCTCAAAACAGGATCCGCCAGACAAAAGTTTCTTTTTTTTGCCAGCTTCAACAGAACGAAGATGAATAACACAATATTATTGATATAAATTAATACGAGTTAACACTAAGCCCATTGCACACGCTTTGTAGAATTTCCGGGTGTAATCTTCAACCGTCGTCTTCTTCTGTTCTGTGTCTATCCCGCCCTTATATCGACGACAGCTTCTAAGAGACATTTGATGCCGAGCACACACGTCAGATGTATGTATTCAATAAATAAATAATCCAAGTTAATACGAATTAAAATCGCAGTACTTCACATTTCGCAAAAAACGAATTAAAATACACGCGTACATAAAAACAAACTTTGTTTGAATTACAACCTATACCACTTCGAACGAAGACATCTAAAACGCATGCGCAACTGGGAGTGCTAGTGCCCCCTGGTGGTTATTGCGTCGGAAGAATCAAAACGTCTTAAATTAAGATACGTTTAAAGCAATGAAGTGTCTTAAAATAAGACGTTTGCGGATATTTTAGACATTATTCTCAGTTCGTTTACACTAGGGGTGCACAACCTTTTTAAGAGAAGGGCCACTTACAAGAATGATTGGGTTGTCGAGGGCCACAGCAGTAACACAGAGAAAATTCTATATCGGGAGGTAGGGGCGGGGGGGGGGCTAATAAGTCTTTAATCTTGATGAATAATTATTTTTTGTCTATAATAAAAATAAACAAACGGAAATAAATAATTGTATGAAGGAATGCAGGGCTTCTTCGCATCTGTATGAATAACCATTCAACACTTTATGAAGACTGACGCTTTCTTCTTGACAAATAGTAACTTGAAGACAAAAAATTACACAAAATTTCTAAATAATTGAACGTTATTGAAAATTGTAAAAAAAAAATTATTGAAGAATAATTTAATTTAAAATATAAGGAAACTTATTTTTGAAATAACAAGGCATGATGGGCTAATTATGCTATTTTTTCTGTGGGCTATTAACAAAACTCATTTTTTTTCTTTTGTCAATCAAGTGCGACTGATTGACGAAATTCGCGATTTTCTATCAACGGTCGATTGACAGATTTCGCGGTAATTTTCCATTGCCGATTGGCAAAATTTGTAACCTTTTCAAACAACCAATTTGCGATACCTGCGATAAATTGACGCAATTCGCTATTTTTTTCAGCGATAAATTTTCAAATTTAGCGATTTTTTCCCCACAACGGATCAACGAAAATTGCGATTTTTTCCGCCCCGATCGAATTATTTTGAGACTTTTTTGTTCTACGATCGATCATCGAAATTTGCAAGTTTTTTCCATGAAAGATTGACAAAATTCGCTAATTTTTTCCCGTGAGTGATTGACGAATTTTGAGATATTTTACGTGACAGATTGACAATATTTGCAATTTTTTTCCAATGACCAATCGACGAGTGATTTTTTTCCCGATATACATTGATGTAATTTGCGATTTTTTTCGCGCAATAAATTAGAGAAAATCGCGATTTCTTTTTCGCGCACAATCGATGAAATTTTCGTTTTTTTCTGCGACCAATGCATTTCTATTTCATGATATTTTTGGGGACCGACACACAACTTTTGTAATTTTTTCCATGCGCTATTCACGAAATTCGCGAATTTTTGGGAAAATTCACGATTTTTTTTCACGAGCAATATTTTTGCGACCAATTGACAAAATTTATAATTTTTTTCTATCAATTGTCAAAATTCGAGATTTTTTTTTTCCGCGACAGATTGACAAAATCGCGCTTTTCCCCCAGTCGATCAACGAAATTTCGATTTTTGTACCTCATCGACAAAATACGCGATTTTACTGTGCCCGATTAATAAAATTCGTGATTGTTAACTGACTCTGATGAAATTTGTAGTTTTTCCCGCGGCGAATTGACGAAATTTGGGATTTTTTCCTGCGATAAGCTGGCGAAATTCGCGATTTTTCCGCGTCCGATCATCGTCATTCGCGATTCTTAACTGACTTTGAAAAAATTTGTAATTTTTACGCGACAAAACTCACGATTTCCACAGCCGGTCAACAAAATTTTCAATTTTTCCGTAGCTCATCGACAAAATTCGCAATTTTTCTGTGCCCGATTAAACTAATTTGAGACTTTTTCACGCCGAGTCGACAAAATTCGCGATTTTTCCTTTCGCGATCAACACATTCGAAAATTTTCCGCACCCGATAAACGAAATTTGCGATTCTTAACTGACTCTGACGAATTTTGTAATTTTTTCCGCGGCAAATTGACAAAATTCCGATTTTTCTCACGATCAACTAACAAAACTCGCAATTTTTCAGCAACCGATCAAGGATTACATAATCCACAAAATTCGCAACTTTTAACGCGTTCGATAAACGAAATTCACGATTTTTATCTGACTGTGACGAAATTTGTAATTTTTTCAGCGGCAAATTGTCGAATATCGTGATTTTTTCTCGCGATAAACTGACAAAACTTGAGATTTTCCCCCATTGATTGACGAAATTTGAGATTTTTCTGCGACTCATCGATAAATTTCGTGATTTTTCCTAACTTGATCAACGAAATTTGCGATTCTTAATTGTCTTTGATGAAATTTACAATTTCTTCCGGGACAAATTGACGAAATTCGCGATTTTTGCCTGTGACATATGGACAAAAAATTGCAATTTTTCCAGTTATAAATTGACGAAATTTTGTAAAAAAAACGAAGAAATTATATAATTTGTTTGTGCATCCCTAGTTTACACCATGGTCATAGTAAGACACTTATGTATCTTAAATTAAGACATCTATAATGTCTGAATTTTCAGATTAAGACACTTAAGTGTCTAAATTTCTTTTTCAGTCACATATGTGTCTAAATTTAAGACGCTTCTATTTGCAGTGCAGACGTTTCATAATGGAGTGTTGTTCGTTTGCTGTAATATCATTTTTAAATATTAAAATTTAACGCTAAATTTTAAATATATTTAAATTTTCCTTCGCGCAGAGAAAAGAAAAAAAGCTTGTTATATACATAAAATAACAAAATTCATTGCCTTTTGATTTTTTAAGAAGTTCTCCAGATTACCTTTATTACAAAGACACTGTTCACCACAGAAGTGATGTCAAATACTGAGCTTAAATATTGGAAAATTGTAGGACTATTCGATTTAGTCCAGGCAGCTATAGTTACGTGGTTTTTTCTAACTTCTAAATAGACGCAGGAAAGTTTCCGCATTTATTTCCTTTCCTTTTAGGCTGAATTGAAAACTTTAATTTTGAACACCGGTAAAATATTATTCGGCCCATTTCACAAAAGTTTAACTTTTATTAAACAGCTTGTAAGGAACGAGCACATAGTTCAGATATAATATCTATAATAATAGCCTAAGTCATATGACTGTCATCAACAGTTCCGGGCTGACGACTTCGCTTTTTATATACCATGAGGCCATTTTGGTACTTGACCCAGGTGATTAATAGCCAAATATTGTTCCATCGCCATCATTTCATCTATGTTATAATAGTTCATGTCATGTGACTGTGACAAACAATTACGATTTTAATATGCGCAGCCATTTTAAATCAAAATTATTTTTTTCGAATAAAACTAACATGAAAGTTGCCATGGTCTCAAAGAATTCTTGGTACTTTTATGCTAGCCTGGTGAAAATCTCGCCAATAGCAGTTTTTAACTCGCCAGTTAGCCTTTTTTATTTCTCGTATGGTAAATTAAAACAATGATTTGATGTTTAAATGAAATGCCATGGTTCCTGGTATCTTTTATTATTATCCCAGGGTATTTCCTTCTCCCATCAATTAAATTGTCGTCTTCAAAAAATAACGTTCCGTTGTGTAAGCCAGCCGTAAAACAAAGCAGATGTGCACATGTACCATAGTACGGAATAACCTCTACTGCTATTTTTTTTTTTTTTTTTTTTTTTTTTTTTTTTTTTTTTTTTTTTACTTTTAAGAAACTCGCATTTTCAATATTTATACCGTCGTATTGAAAAAAAAAGTACTTTTAAATGCAATTGGTTTGAAAACTGAATCTCCATTTATTTTTGAGATATTAATTTTTTTTTAGTTTTTAGCACCATTTGATTAATTTTGGCAGTTCCAGGCCCCATTTCTGTTAAAAGTAAAGAAAAAATAGCTGGAAAATAGCAATTATATATTTTTCTATCCATTTTCTCATGAAAATTGAAAAAAATGTAATTAAATTGCGTGCTATTTTGAAAAAAATATAAATGAATGATTTCTGATAAAACATGGAGTTTATAAACTAAATTTAAGTATCTATATTAATATTACAAACAAATTAAAGCATACGTATCATGAGATAGCCGATTTAATTTTTCTCGAGTTTCTTGAAGGACGACATCTCTTTTTTTGGATTTGTGTATTATTCAGCTATACTCACGTCCTATGCATATTTTTCAGTAGATGTTGTTTAAGACTGGATAGTAAATGAGGAATTCTTTAGCGGATGCTGATGGCGTGATTTTATGTAAAATAAAAGCGTGTGTTTTAAGTTTTAAAACTGAACTATCTATATATACATACATATATTTTTCATCGGGGGCGACACTAAATTTTGAAAAAGCAGACTTCTTCTGTTTTTATTTTTATTTTATTTCTTTTCGGTAAGAAATAGCTAGAAGTCATGAATTTTAAATGTTTCCGTTTAAAATTAAAGTTGTGTATTTTAAATAAAATGAGTGAAATGATTATATTTTAAATGAAATTAATAAACTACGAAAAAATGCGATAGGAACAATGTTAGGCAATTTATCCCCTGCGTCCGGCTAACATAAATATACCGAGTTCTTTGTTTCTCTATCAGAATCTTCCGATTTGGCGAAGGATTGAACAAGTAAATTAAATTTTGAATAAAAGTAACATGATACAATGTTTAGCATTAAATGGGAGACCAAACTGGTCGCCGAGAGCGGCTAGTAATAAATATTTACTCTAAAATTTCACTTTCTGCATGGGCTTTTTAATAATAAATATTAAAATTTTATGTTTCAATATAGATAGAAAACACACACTTATAATTAAAAAATGTAATTTTTTTTATTGATTGCTAAATTATATAGCATAAGGTTATGTATGGAATGGCATATCGAGGAAATCGAGTTCACGGCTATGTTGGCATACATACTATTTTTTCAAATTTTCTATGACAATTTTGCATAAATGTGGCTAAATTTCGTTGATACAGCGCTTAATTTTCTCCTTCAAGTATTGGGTGGTCGTGCACTCGTCGAAAACCTAGACTTCAAAAAATCACAAAGATAGAGACCAAAGTCATTAAATCACATGATTTGGGGGCCCAACACTGATCAACAAAACTGGAAATGGCTCATGCAGTAAATTGACAGTGAAAACGCGTTGTTGTTCGTGTAGATCTTCTTTTTTAATAACCCTGATTTGTCAGCTGTCACGCTGTTTTTGTTTTTCGTTGGCAACAGTTCAGTGTACAAATGGCGCAAAATTTAAATCTTGCAAGCATTTTGGGGCTTCTTTTTAATATCACCAGTGAAGAAATATACAAGAAACTATCTCAAAACATCCACGAATACGAAAAGCGTTCATTATCTTTAAAAAAAACTCAGAAACCCACATATTTTCGACATTTAAAATAGCATTTATAACAAGTACGAAATTGTACGTCAAACGTTGCAAATGAGGTACGTTGTAAATAGTTTTATAAATATTCACATCTTGGTTTTATACCTGATGCACTCATATGCAGAAATGCATGGATACAAAATTTATTACGATTATATATATTAAATTCAGTAATACGGAAATAATATGACTCCATCCTAAATAGGTCGTAAGCTCCATGGCAACTTAGGGTCATTACTTATCATCATTCAATTAATTATGTATGATAGGATTTAACAAAATGAAGAAAACTTTTATTAATATCTTTCCTTATTTTGATTCGATCAAAAAAAATTAAATGACTCGACGAAATTCTGAAACGATTATACATATTACATTTCAAACCATTCGGTTGAGCAGTTTTTGCACTTATATGCGATCAGACTGACAGACGAACCACACGATCACTATAGGTGCTATGTATTTATATAATTACGAAATCACCTGAATGGGAAGTTTCTCTTGCTGTCCTAGATATCTTGAAACGTATCCGAGTATTTTTATTGTGTATTAATGCATTTTGTGAAACCGAAAAATCAATTTTTCGTATGCTATCAATGGTTAAGTAAATAGTTTCATTTCTACAAGCATATTTTATAGAACTGCGTGATACATTAATAGGATTAACATTAACATAAACATTAGCAACATTGTATTACTCTTGCATGTATTAATTCAATTACACATTCGAATATGTTTAATATAGAATTGATAGCATACTGAAATCCGATATTCCCGTTTTGAGAAAACTGATTAATACTCTGTTACAAAAGACTCCAAAAATTCGCAGCAGATTTTCATATCCGAAAATCCGTAGCACAAAAGAAACGTTGTTGAATTTTTTTTAATGTCGAAAATATACTTTTTTCTCAGGAAGAACTCGAAATCAGGGACACTTCGTTAGAGAGTATTCAGTATTTTCGATCGGGGATATATTATATTTATTTAGAATAAGAAACAATTTTACAGTGCAATGCTTCCATTTTTGTTTTCAATTAAAGAAAAAAAAAACAAGCAGCGAATTAAAAACATTCAATTGTATTAATGGCACTTAAGTACGTTTTTTCCAAACTCCGTTTACTTTTTAGTTTTCTTCTTTTTATTCTTGTTCTTTTTTATATTGATGTGATTTTAAAAACAATTATTTAGTTTTATTTTTCTTTTGTTAGATCAAATTCAACAAATTGCATCTGATTAGTTCTTAGAAAATTGCAATTATCCTGAGGATAAAAATACAGATGATTGCTTTTCTAATATAATATCAATAAACAAAAGAGAATACAGTTTCTCGTACTTCCTTCTTTAGAATCTTCCCTCATTTATGCTTCAAAGAACTAATCTGCAATGAAATGCACTTATCGTCGCAAAAACATGAAAAGAATAAATCTTCCTTAAATACCTTTATTTATTTTACAGTTATTCTTTTAGGGAAAGTAATGTAAATAGATTTCATTTATAGTAAAATTTGAATTCTAGAATATAATTAAGGCCGGGATATACGAAACAAAATTTTCACTCCTCACTGAATATAAAGAAATAAGAATAGAATATATAATTTAATTTTTTAAATCATTTTTTTATACATCTTCACATCTTTTAAATTCAGTTTACTTCTATTTAACTTTTAAAATATATATTATTTTTCCTTGAAAACTTTGATTTATATTTATTTTTAAATTAAGTAAATTAAATAAAATATAATCCAAAAAAGAAATAAATGAGGTATACAATATTTCCTTTTTATTTTCAATTCAAGTTGTACATATTTTCTACTTAGTTCTAAATCACAATTTTTTATTAAAATTAAAAAAATATATATCTGTAGATTTTAAGATAATATATTTTTTTCTTTCTATAAGACAAATTACTGTTTTTGTTGTTGTTGTTTTTTGTTGTTGTTGTTTCTTTTCAGATTGCTCATTATCTTTTGCTTCATGTCGCTGAATAAGTAAATGATGCGAGGAAGGACGTATGCCTGGTTGTAAGTTGCACCTGGCAAATTACAATGTGATATGCAACCGGCTCTAGTTTTGCACTTTAATAAAATAGCAGAGCTTCGAGGTTAAGGAAAGAATTTAAATAGAGCCCCGCAAAAAACGATGCGAAGGAGAGCGCACTAAAAAATCAGAATATGTTTTTGATGATTTAAGATACTATATTTTACGACATGAGGAATCTGAAAGTAATATTTATGAATGGAAAGTGTGGTTACTTTTATGTTATAGTTTTATGTTTTATCTTATAGCTGAACGAAGGAGATAATATGTACTGTTAATCCGTGTTCCTTTTTAATATCTCGACCTGTCATGTCAATAAATCTGTATGTTCATGTCTGATTGAATGAAATCTTTGATGTGATGCGGTGGTTCTTCCTACAAGAATTCTGCACTAACATAACTATACATTGCGAAATTAAAGCAGAGTTCTTTTGTCGATAAACATAGTTTTATCATTGAAAATCTCTGAGACAAAATTAGAAACATCGCATCCAATAAAAGTATTTATTTTTTTTTTTCGATTACTTAATTTTTAGATCGATTTCGTATGAAATACTACCTATTGTGATCGTTCCTATGTTGGAATTTCTGAAAAATTTTTGCAGATCTACACCGATCCTGACCCGTAGAACCCAAAACAACCCTCAGTAAAAAACTTTATTTATATGTCTATCTCTCTCTCCCTCTCTCTCTCTCTCTCTCTCTCTCTCTCTCTCTCTATATATATATATATATATATATATATATCACTTTCTTCTGCACACGATAACTTCCACAATTCTGCACAAATCTCTTCCAAACTGATACATAAAATCAAGGGACATAAAATCACGGTCAAGTTTGTTAATTGGCAAAATCGGACCAAGGGGATGGAAATAGGGAGGGGTTTTGTGAAAACCGAAAAAACCCCATAACTTCTTAATTTTCGTACATATCAAATTAGTTTAATGTTTTTATTACATCAAAAAATAGTGTCAAAACTTTATGTATCACAGATTTTTGATAAAATTAAAAATGGTCTCAAGGGGTGCAAAAAATAAGGATTTTGAGAGAAAAAATTCCTAACTTCGTCAGTTATCAAGTTATCAAATCCAATTAATTTTATTATACATCTCCTTAATATTATCTACAACTTTTATGGTCACAAGTTTTTGATAGGGCCAATTCGTAACGGAAAAAGAAAAAGAAAAAGAAAACGAAAGCAAAAAAGGGGGATTGAAGAAGAAAAATTTCCATAATTCCGCCAATTCACAAGATAAATAATCCCCATGAATTTATCATATATCTTCTTAATATTGTCTTCAACATTTATATAGGCAAGTTTTTGATGGGATCAATTCTTGCAAAAACAAATGAAAAATACATAGCGGTTGAAGAAAAAAATCATCTTATTAAAGGTGTATTCAAATCCAAACTGCCTATTTTCTGACTCAATTTTAAATTCATTTTTGTTCTCAGACGCATCCAATTGGTAGCTTCTCTTATTCAGAAACTATATAATGTGCCGTAATGACCGATTTTTTGATTGAGACAGAATATATTTCAAATAAAAAAGAAAATTGTCCAGTTAAACTGATGGCATTGAGCTCAAGGCTATTCACCGTAATTGTATATTATACTCTCATTTCAAAGAATACTGCCCCTCAAAAAATAAATGAAGGTATAAGACACCGTGTTCCCTCCCCCCCCCCCCTTTATACTTAACTAAAGACTCTCCAAATCTAATCAGGAAGCTCTTTAACATAATAAACTGGCATACCAAATTTGAAGCAAATCAGATAATTCTGCATGAAAAAACCATTTCGCTAAATTAAAGGGGTATTAGCTCCCACATTTCTTCCTTTACGCTGAACCCATGAACCTTCAAATCTGATCAGAAAAACTTCTTTTCAAAAGGAACCAAACAAAAAAAAAACTAAATTAGATAATTCTGCATGAAAATTGAAGCAAATCGAATAATTCTGCATGAAAAACCCATTTATCTAAATTAGAGGGTGGACTAGCCCCGTCCCCCCTTTATACTTAACCAATTAACGTCCAAATCTAATCAAGGCAGCTCCTTAACATAATAAACCGGTATACCAAATTTGGAACAAATTGAATATTTCTGCATGAAAAACACATTTATCTAAAAATCCTTGCCGGCCCGGCCTACAGGCGGAGGTAGATTGCGAAGTTAAGTATACTAATTTCACCAACAAAAACTAAATCATGATTAGAGATTTATCCACTTTAACAATTTTATCTGGTCGCTTTTGAGGAGTTTTTATTTCATCTTTAAATAAGAGCTGGTTTTATCAGAAACATGTTAAGGAGGTATTCAAAAAATTATTTTTCCATGCTCAACAACTCGAAATTTTCTGCCACATTTTCAGATTCATTTTTAAAAGAAAAAAATATTAAACTTGCTGACGTGATTTTTGAAGAGATTTATAAGCGACCTGTGTTTTTATTTTTCGTTCAATAAATTAAAACTTGATTTATAAACAATTATTTTCTCAGAAGGACAATATTTTTCGTTACTAACACAATCGCTTCGGGAAATTTTGTTCAAATTGCCCACTTTAACATCATTTTTTAAAATATATTCTACATCTATCAAAAAATTGATCATTACGGTACATTATATAGTTTCTGAATAAGAGAATCTACCAATTGGATGCGTTTGAGAGCAAAAATGAATTTAAAAATGAGTAAGAAAATACGGAGTTTGGATTTGAATACATTCTTAATAAGATTATTTTTTTCTTCAACCGCTATGTATTTTTTATTTATTTATTTATTTTTATTTATTTATTTTTTTTTTTTGCTGTAAGAATTGGTCCTTTCAAAAACTTGTCTATATAAATGTTGTAGACAATATTAAGAAGATATATGATAAATTCATGGGGATTTTATATCTTGTGAATTGACGGAGTTATGGATTTTTTTCATCTTCAACCCCCCTTTTTCTTTTCATTTTTAATTTTTTTTGGCGTTACGAATTGGTCCTATAAAAAAAAAAAATGTGAATATAACAGTTGTAGATAATATTAAGGAGATTTATAATAAAATTAATTGGATTTAATATCTTGAGAATTGACGAAGTTATGATTTTTTTTCTCCCAAAACCCTATTTTTGCGCCCCTTGAGCCCATTTTTAATTTTATCAAAAATCTCTGACGCATAAATTTTGGACCTATTTTTAGAAGTAATAAAAATTTTAAACTGATTTGATATGTACAAAAATTAAAAAGTTATGGGGTTTTTTCGGTTTTCACAACCCCCCTCCCTATTTCCATCCCCTTGGTCCGATTTTGCCCATTAACGAACTTGATCCAGATTTTATGCCCCTTGATTTTTTTTGTATCAGTTTGGAAGAGATTTGTGCAGAATTGTGAAAGTTATCGTGTCCAGAAGAATGTGATGTATATAGATATATAGATAGATACATAGATAGATAGACAGACAGACAGACAGATAGATAGATTGATAAAGTTTTTTACTGAGGGTGGTTTAGGGTTCTGGGGGTCATGATCGGTGTAGATCTGCAAAAATGTTTCAGAAATTCCAACATAAGGGAGAATGTAATAGGTAGTATTTCATACGAAATCTACCTAAAATTATAGGGGTGGGACTAGCCCCCCTTTAACCTTAACCAATGAACTCCAAAAACGAATCAGAAAAGCGCCTTATCAGAATGAAACCTGGAAAAAAAATTGAAGCAAAGCGGATATTTCTATCAAAAATTATGGCGTTAGGTACGTACATACGTACATACAGAACCGGCTGGCACACAAGCTCTCAGGCTTTCATAGCCTGTGAGCTAAAAATGATGTCAAAGTGGGCCTTTTGTACAGAATTTCCCGAAGCGATTGTGTTAGAAATGAAAAATATTGCCCTACTGAGAAAATAATTGTTTATTAATCATGTTTTAATTAATTGAAAGAAAAATAAGAACACATGTCGCTTATAAATCTTTTCAAAAATCACGTCAGTAAATTTCATATTTTTTCTTTTAAAAATGAATCTGAAAATGTGCCAGAAAATTTCGAGTTGTTGGGCATGGAAAAGTATTTTTTTTAATACTGCCTTAACATGATTCTGATAAAACCAGCTATTATATACAAATTAAATAAAAACTCCTCAAAAGTGAACAGAAAAAGTTGTTAAAGTGGATTTATATGTAATCATGTTTTAGTTTTTATTGGTGAAATTAGTACACTTAAATTCGAAATCTGCCTTTGCCTGTAGGCCGGGCCGGCAGGGATTTTAAAACTATACTGTCCAAAACAATGAGAAATTAATTACATTTTGTAAAGAACCTAAATCACCGCATACATTTTTCATCAGGTCAGTATTATTTCCAATGCTAAAACAATTTCGTGTGCTACCTAGGATAGAAGACAGTAATACCCTATAGAATCAATCCCATGCAATCTCAGATATGAATCTTGGAGAGAGAGAAACTGGAATTAAAATAATGGTTCCATGTAAAGAGAATTGGAACATTTTGGCACATGAAAGGAACATCTAAAATTTCATTAAGAGAGCGATGAAGAGGATTTTATCATGCCGAAAAAGAAAACACTACACTGTAAAAAAAAAAATCTGTAAAGTTACTAAAGTTTTTCTAGGAAACTGGGATTCCAAGAACTTTTTATGTAACGGCAACAACAAAAATTCCTGTAACAGACGCTGTTACAGGAATTTTTGCTGTTGCCGTTACATAAAAAGTTCTTGGAATCCCAGTTTCCGAGAAAAACTTTAGTAACTTTACAGATTTTTTTTTTTTTTTTTTTTTTTTTTTTTTTTTTTTTTTTACAGTGTACGATAATGTAAATGTATCCTATAAGAATGTAGAATTTTTGCATTCGCATTTAAATACGGCTGATCAGAATGCTGTTTCTGGTAATACACGTTTTTTTCCCGTGATGGTGGAAAGCACATCCTTTAAAAAAATACTATTGGCCAAATATATATAGCTAATTAAAGTTGGATAAAAAATAATTATATTTCGTACTATTCGGCTGATGGAATTATATGTTATGATCTGCCAGCTATTGCTACAGTAAAACCACCTACAGGTAATGATATAAGTTTTGGTACAAATTCATTTCACAGTTTAGACCCTTTTTACTTAACATGGGATTTAGATTGACATTATCAGCCCAAGATATCAACTGAACATAATGAGAATTATATACATATCGGAACTATGTGGCTTGGTAAGGAAAAGCCTGTTGATTTCAAATATAGCGTACCTGTATCTGATTATTTAAAAGGAAAACCTTGGGATTCGGGAGATATATTTGATAATTTTGAAAAGAAGGCATGCATATAATCTTAATTTTTCGGTAAAAATGTCTTTCTTTACTACGCTCTATTGACTAAAATATATTTTTATTAATATTTAAACGTACCTATTTCTTCCAGGCATTTGAAATATTCATAACTATATAATACGGAATCTTTAACGATGTTATTACATATTAAAAGAACAGGATAGAAAATGTGTCTATTTCTTTTAGAAGGTTAATGTACCATTTGGTTACAAAAAATTTTCAAATTTGGTGAAACTTTATAGATTTTTTATGGTATAAGAAAATGTTAAAAAAAATCTTGTTATATTTAAACTAGTCGTTGGGGGCCACCGTAATAACCCATCATGGATATAGATAATATAAAATATGAAAATAAAACATGTGACATTTGCTAAGCATTGTACCATGTTACATTTATTCATAATTTAATTTATTTGGACTTCCTTAAATATACTTAATATAACCCCTTAAGCTAAATTACTTTTTGTTGCATGAAAATATCTCAATTTGTTGATTTTCTGTAAGCAAGTAAACGCTATTGGTTTACAATGGAAGTCTATGGGAATTTGGCGAAATATTAGAGATACCGCCAATTTGGCGACTCATTTTCGCCGCCAAATTTGGCGATATACCGCTAAGTTGGTGACAAACTTGGCGGCATTTAGCGACAGAACAGGGTCCACCTTATTGTAAACCCTTATAGGTATGGTGAGGCATTAAATGCTTGACATTTACGATAAGCCGTTATTGGCATTTAATCTTATAGTTTGGCGATAGTTTTTTGGTCGGCGGGATAATCGATTAGTACCGAATTGCGTAAAAGAAACATCCTTATAACTCGAAAAATTATAGTCGTATTAACTAACAATTTACTGCGTCGGATTGAGAGTCTCATTTCCAATTAAAATGTATGTTTGAATTGAAATTTGAATCAAATACAGAGTCATGAAAAATCGAAGAGTGTGAAAAATAGAATTACAAATATCTCGGCAGCTAATTATCCGATTGAGTTCATTCATGATTCAGAATTTATGTTTTATTATTAACTTTTATATTCACTCCTTCAAATAAACAATTTCGAAAATTTTTGTATTCCTTTTATCAGAACGAATACTTCAAGAGTCCGAAAAAAATAGCTCCGGTTAATCGAGGTTACTGATATTCAATAAGATTCTTCCCATTATTACTCCCTAAGTACACACCGAATTTCAAGTCTCTATCTAAATTTGTTCGGGAGATAGAGCGTTTAAAGTCACACACACATACAGACGGACGGATTTTTTTTTTCTAAAAATATGTTTTTCAGGATCTCCGGTGTCTGAAGCGTGTAAATCCGTCAAAAATTTTTTTTCGATTTTTAAAACTTTTGCAAGATTTACCCTATACTACGTATGATGTGTAAGTAAAAATAAATAAATGTAAATTTTGGCAAAAAGAAAAAAGTTATTTAAGTCTGTATTCTCTCGTATAAAATGCACCTTTAAAATGGTGGCTGTTCTAGTAAAAATGTAGTTTAATCAAAAACAATATTAACTATTATCTTTGAGGTCGAATTAGAGGGCATTAACCCTTAAATGCTAGTGTAACTCAAGAGTTACATAATCTTTTTTTTTTTTTTTTTTTTTTTTTTTTTTTTGCCACGTGGCGTTTTCTAATGGTCTTTTGAGGATCTATTACGTTTTACTTGTGATAAAATACATTTATTGTCGTAAAGTGTAATTTGTTATCGCTCAGAGGCATTAACAAATTTTGTTAATGTTGCTTGCAATGTGCTCCACTGACGTTTTCTCACTATCTTTGTAAGGTAGTAATTATTAATTCTGCAGTCTATTAAAAGAAACATAAAATTTATTATATCGTTGAATAGTTCTTATTGTGCAGAGAAAGCAGTTTAAAGTAAGCATTTAATTTAATTATTTTTTGAGCAATTTTGTTACGTAACTGAGGAGTGACATTGTAACATTATTTCCAACAGAAACATAAATAATTATTTTCGCTATTTTTCTAGTGGATAAGTCGCATAAAATTAAAAGGTAACAAAGTATTTTTGTGTGTTTAATCTAAAACAATATAAAACTAATTTAGCAGTAATTGCTGATGAATCTTCATTCTCAAGTACTTATTAATTTGTCTTTTGCCTCAGATAATACCGAGATTCATTGTTGAATTAAAGCATTTTACTCCCGGAAGGGTTTCTGCATTTACGCAAGGACATTATGGCGTTCCTTTGCGGATATTGCATTTCCATACCATTAACATGATTTTAATATCAACTCTTTTATCTTATGTATGTTTTCAAACTGTAAATTAATAAATTTAGCTATTTAATAAATTTAGCATTATTTCTTGAAAAAACGAATAATGTATTTAAACATTTGATCCATATGTCATAATAGAGTATAAAATTGCGCATTTGTAATGTATAAAAACGATGAGGTTGTTTTTAAGTAGAAATTATCTTTCCTTTAATACCATAGAAAAGAAAGAAAGTATACAGTTTTTCTATTATTATAAGATACCTTCGAAAATAACATGAAAGAGGCAATTTAGTTTTAAACCATGTTCTTAACGCTCATTAAGAAGCATTATTTCTTTCAATGTTCTGGTAAAGTCCTAAAGGAATCCATTTTTTTTTTTATCGTGTAAGAGGACTTTTATATTTTCATTTATCTTTCTAAAATGATACTTGTAAAACACCATGATTATATGAATCCACTTTCACGCTATGAAATTAGATTTTTAAAAATTAAATGACATGTGATAATTTGGAAATTTATCGTTTAAAAAAATACGAAACATATGTCATTTGTATTTTTATTTATTATTTTTTTTTTTTACATAAATGTAAGTATATTATGATGTAATTTGTGTTTATGGAATTATTTTGCATTTCTTTGTTTCTTATTATATGACAAATAGAACGAAAAAAATATTATAAAATTCTTTTTTTTTTTTTAAAGGGAAATGTCTCATATTTTCAGCCAAAGCAGTTTATTTTTCTTATATAAAAAATTACATTTTGCTCGTATTAATATAAAATTGAGCTAATTGGATTTTTTTTTTTACTTTATTAATGATTCAAAACGCGATAATTTCGATAATTTAACAACAATCCCGGTTCCAATTTATTAAATGAACAATGTAAACAATTATTTATTTGCTTTTTATCCGAGAAAGTTTACAAAAATTAACGCAAAGATGATGAACTAAAAGTTAAGTCTCTTCTTCTGCAGATTACGTTTATACAGTAGAGCCCCGATTATCCGCATTTTTTTTTCTTTTTTAATTTAAGCCAAATTTTCAAATTTAAGCCACATTTTTAAATTTAAGCAAGGAAAATACAGTAAGCCCTACTAATAAATATAAACAGAAAAATTCACTTATTCAAAAGTAACAAAAAAAAAATTTTCTAGATTCGGTTGCCATGTTTAAAATATCAGTTATAAAGTCTTGATGTCTTTTCTTGATTTTATTGACTAAACGTAAGCACAACAATTAAAATATTTAACAATTAACTAAAATTATTATGATAAATTCCAGGGGAGCATATCAAGAATAGCTTCATTTTTGAGATAGAAAAGGTTTTTCTAAAGCACGAAGCAAAAACAAGTGACTGATTTTTTAAAAAAAGGTGTAAACACTTTTTGTACAGTATGTATGGCATTGTTTCTTGTTTACTGTATTTTATTTTAGTGATTTAGACGTAAAGCAAAGGTTTCGGCTGTACTGTGCATATGTATGTATTTTAAACATTTTATTATTTTTTTGTACACTAAAACATAGTCTTCATGTTGAATTTCCTTTTTTTCGAGCTTGCACCCCATTTTCTGTCTTTTTCGGGTTATCCGCGATGCCCTTGCCACCCAATTCCGCGGTTAATCGGGGCTTTACTGTATTTAGTTTCAATATCTGATTTTTTTTTTTTTTTTTTTTTTTTTTTTTTTTGACTCGAATGATAATAATTGAAACGGACAGTGATTTTTAATGTTGGCATAAATGAAAAACTCACAACATTTGTAAAAATGAAGTGTTCTTTTGTAATGATTGTCATACCGAAAGATGTTTTACACTTTGTGATGTCTGGAAACGTTTAGATTTATTTCTCTTTCGATTCTTGTGGCGCCAACGCCATACGTCACGTGGTATGCGGGCGCGCGCGGAGAGAAGGGTGGATATTTTGTTTTTTCAGAGTAAAAGTGATTTTTGAGAAGGGTAGCCGAGCCGTGCATGTTGGCCGGCGTGTTTTTTTTGGATTTGTGAAAACGGAAGTATATCGGGTGCTAAGAGCACCAAAGGATTATAATTTGAGTAGTTTGTAATACAAGTTAATAATATAGTGAAGTGTAGTTCGTGGAGTTTAATATGAAGGTTGTGCACCTTGTGAAACCCTTTCTTTTTTTTCAGTGTAAATAGTCATCATCATTGTGTCGTCTTGTAATGTCTTCATGTTCTTTTTAAATAAACTCAATAATCTTTGATAAAGAAAAAAGGAGTGCTATTTTTAACACGATATACACCACGTGGGATGGTCAGAGGAGCGGCCCCGACTTTACACGCTCCATTTCGAAGAATAAGAGATATTATAAAAGTAAGACGCATGTTTATTTATTTTTAATTGAAGATAGTGTTTGAAGATATTTTAAATAGATAAAGAGAAAAGTATATGATTTATTTTTATGATTGATTTAAGCATGTCAGAAGAAAGTTGCTATTTATAGTATCACATTTATTGCTTGATTTATTTATTTAAGATGATAGTATCGGTTATAAGTAGAGTTTATTATAAAAGTGTTTGAAATTGAAAAAGAAAAATGTTTAGCATTAAAGGGCTGAAAAAAGAAGATTTAGTTGTCGTCGCGACTGAATTAGGATTAAAGGTAGAATTAGAGCATAGAATTGTAGATTTGAAAACACTCATTGAGGGAAGCGACCAATTTGCTAAGGATGCTGAATTTGTAAAAGAATTTTTAATTACTACGGTATCGGATAGAATAGAAAAAGAAAAACGTGAAGCCGAGTTACTAAAAATTGAGAAAGAAAATGTTAAATCGGAACAGAACACTGCTCTAGAATTAGAGAGAACAAAGTTAGAAGTCATTAAAGCCCAATTAGAAATGGCGAAGATAACAGATGATAAGAATTTGGATTTGGGGGGGGGATGGACAAAAATCCCATACTAATTCTTTAGAATCTTTAATTAAAAGTGTTAGAACCCTGAGTATGCCAGTCCCGACTAAACCGGAAGCGTGGAATTTATTTTTTAGTTCGCTCGAAAAGGCATTCGAAATGAAAAATGTTTCGGAGGAGTTAAAAGTTGAAATTTTACTAAATTTAGTGGGTGAACGTGCCGCATATTTATTAGTTTATGTCAATTCAAATGAAATGAAGAGTTATTCGAAGGTTAAGGCTTTAATTTTAAAAGAATTTCAACCTACCCCGGAAGCTTGTCTAGAAAATTTCCTTACGGCAAAAAGAATGAAAAATGAAAACCATTTACAATTTGCAAGCAGAATCCGAGCTAATTGGGAATTTTATTGTCAGCTTAGGAAAGTAAATGATTTCGATACGCTTAATGAATTAATTGTTACCGATAGATTAATGAGTTCATTAGATTCAGAAACGCGGAGTTATGTTAAATTAAAGCAAATGGATGACTGGTTAAAACCACGCCAAATCGCGGAATTATGCGATAATTGGTTTACTTCAAAAGGTAGAACTTTTTCGGAATTATATGATAGACCGATAAAATCCTTTCGCAACTATGATGAAACTGGAAGTGTGAATCATGGGAAATATATCCCACCTCATATCAGAAATAATGTTCTTTCTCGCGAAAGAAAAACTAATGACATTTGTAGGCTATGTAAACAAACAACTCATTTACGTTTCTGTCCGAATAATAAAGATAAAAATAAAATGGGGAATTTTCGAAATCAAACGAAAAAGGAATCGGGTATTGAGAAAAATAAACATGATGATAAATTAGTTGCTAAAGTGACAGCTTTATGTCCTGAGAATGAGGCAATAAATACGCAAGCTTTGCAGTATCAGGATGTGTTGTTAGGCGGGCGGAAAGTGAATACATTGATCGATAACGCGGCCGAAATTCCAGTAATTAATTCAAATCAAATACCGGATTCATTTAGGAATAATGAAAATTCAAAAATTCAGTTGATATCTGCATTTAGAGAAAAAATAACCGCTGACCTTATAACTTTACCTATAGCTTTAGATTCCGGAGACTCAAATAGTGTAGTTAACAGCGTAGATGTTTTGTTCGCGGCAACAGATAAATTATATGGGTCATGTATTATCACGCCAACGATTTATGAATTATTACGATCGGTTCAGAGTGGAGGGGAAGAAAATAGATTAGATGGTGTGGCTACGGAGGAGTTGCAGTCAGAAAGGGGGGAAGAAATAAAATGTGAAAAAGCAGGGTGTAGTGAAAGGGAGCAACAAAGTATCAATGATGAGAATTTATGTTTATTAAGTCAAAATGAAACTGCAGGAAAAGAGTTAATGATTAGCTGCATTAAAAAGAAAAATAATAGCGAAGATTTAAATGTGGGTCGTCAATCAGATGCGAGTATTTACAGGGCGCAACAGAAAAGTTGCGAATCGTTACAGGGAGCTTTCAAAGATGCAGAAAAAGAGAAAAATGGGTTTGTTATAGTAGACAATTTGCTTTATCATAGGGAAAGAGTTTCGGGAAATCAAGTTATGCAATTAGTGGTACCAAAGGTGAGGAGGGGGGAAATTTTAAAAATTGCGCACGAATCGATTTTCGCTAATCATCTTGGCATGAAAAAAACAAAAGAGAGAATTCGTTATTCATTTTTTTGGCCAGGTATGTCGCGGGATGTGGAAGAATATTGTGCGTCGTGCAAGGATTGCCAACTACGGAGCAGGGAGAGGGTCAGCGATCAGATACCCATCGTCCCTATTGAGAGGCCGGAACTTCCGTTCGACGTTGTAAATATTGACATAATCGGAAAAATTGAACCTCCGTCAGCGCGTAGGCATCAATACGTACTTACTTTGGTAGATCAACATTCGAGATGGCCAGAGGCAGTTCCGTTACGGACAATTACGGCTAAAGCTACATGCGATGCATTGTTAGAGATATTTATGCGGACAGGAATACCCCGCGTAATAGCGAGTGACCAGGGTAGAAATTTTATATCAGGGTTAATACAAGAGTTTCATGCTAGGCTGGGGGCGGCTCCTAGATTTGCTACGCCGGGGCACCCACAGAGCTCGGGATTAGTTGAAAGGTATAATCAGGTATTGAAACGTATGTTACACCATATAATTCGTAGTGACCCTAAAAATTGGGATAAACACATCCCCTATCTATTATTTGCGTATAGAGAAATTCCGAATAGCACTACGGGCGTATCGCCATTCAAACTAATGTACGGAAGAGAGGCCAGAGGGCCACTGGCGGTATTAAAATCTACATGGGCAGGCTAAATCCCACTACCTATAAATCTAGGAAAGAGCGCGGCCGAATACCTCCAGGAGTTAAAAATTAATTTAGAAAGGGCGGCGGAACAAGCGGCAATAGTGTCGGAGGTTAAGCAAAGCTCGTATGCGAAGTACGCTAATCGAAGAGCGATTTATAAGGAATTTAGACCGGGGGACCAGGTATATTTATTAATTCCGGACTCCACGAACAAACTTTACGCGAGATGGACAGGGCCAGCCGAAATAGTGGCACGTTGTAACCCTGATTCTTACAAAGTGAAATTAATGAACGGGAATGTTAGGAATGTCCACGTAAATAAGATCAGAAAATTTACTCCTAGGGTACAGGCGGTGGGTGTGATCTTCGAAAATGAGGAAGAATTAGGGGAGGTCCATCCCACCCCCAGTACGAAAGATAACTCCGACCTATTCAATATAGAAGAAGTTGATTTAAGTCATTTAGGAAAGGTGGAGAAAGAAAAAATGTTAGATTTATTGTATAAATATAAAGGACTATTTTCTAGAAAAGTGCAAATAGCTAAGGTAGGAGAGCATAAAATAAGAATAAGTGACGCAGAAAAGAAAAAGCCGTATGTTTACAGAATCCCTGAGACCTTGAAACCTCAAGTAGATAAACAAATTGAGGAGTTATTGGAACTAGGTCTGATTGAAGAAAGTGAGGCAGAGGCGCCACACCCAGTAGTGTGCGTAATGAAGAAGGATGGGGCCTTGCGCCTATGCGTAGATTTTCGAGCGCTTAATGCAGTTACAGTGACTGATGGTTTCCCAATGGAAAATGCCACCGATCTATTGTTCAGTATTGGCAGGGCCAATGTCATAACTACAATAGACTTATTGAAAGGGTATTGGGCCATACCACTAGAAGAAGAGAGCCAGAATCTGGCGTGTTTCAAAACTCACAGGGCTCAGTATCGCTTTAAAGTAATGGCCTTCGGGCTCAAAAACGCAGCTGCGACTTTTCAACGTGAAATGAACAAAGCACTGTCCGAATACAAGGAGTTTGCCAGAGCATATATAGACGACATAGCCGTCTTTTCTGAAACATTTTCTGAACATCTGGTGCATTTAGAAAAGATATTTTCTAAGTTATCCGACTTAAGATTTTCAGTCAACTTGAAGAAATGTGAATTCGCAAAACCGCAGATTAAGTACTTAGGACATATCATCGGGTCCGGCAGCCATCGAACCGACCCCGGAAAAGTGGAGGCTATTCGAAGGTTAGCAGTGTCTCAAACGAAGAAACAGTTGAAAAGTGTCCTTGGTCTATGTAATTATTACAGAGATTACATTCCTAAATATGCTGAAGTAGCATATCCTCTAACTGAACTGACGAAAAAGAAGAGTCCTGAACAGTTGTGTTGGTCAGAAGACCATGATCGGGCGTTTAATGAGTTGAAAAGAGGTCTTATCGAAGCACCTAGTCTACATACTCCCGTTATAGGAGTACCGTTTGTCATCGAGTGCGACGCATCTGCAGTCGGCATCGGCGCGTGTTTATCGCAGCGAAAAGACGGAGTACTGTACCCAGTGAGCTATGCCAGTCAAAAGCTCACCAAAACTCAACAGGTTTGGCCGACGATCGAAAGGGAGGCCTATGCGGTCATCTGGAGTCTCAAGAAATTCGAAACGTGGATTTTTGGTTCACCTGTGGAACTTATCACCGATCACAACCCACTAACTTTCATCACCAAAAATGCACCCCAATCTTCCAAACTGCAACGATGGGCACTAGCACTGCAAAAGTATGATATTGTGATTTCGCATCGACCAGGTGCCAAGTTGATAAATGCAGACGCACTATCTAGACTTGAAACTGTTGAATAAGAAAACAAACTGTGAAATTTTTCTAAACTGTATAGACTTTAAAAAAAAAAACTTTCACGAACTGATTGATGAAGGACCATGTCTTTTCTAGTGACTTTAAAAGATTTATTTAGTGTGTTACTACAACTTTTGTTTCCTTTTATATGTTTTATTTGTTATTGCATTTATTATTGTTATTATTAAGTATTAATTCTGTTTTGTATTAGTAGGTAAGACGAGTTTTAGGCAGAGTGCCCAGATTCTTCAGACATGTAGTTTGTATATTTTTTTTTATATGTATTTGTTAACTTTTATTTTTATTTGGGTAATTTGTTTTTTAAAAAAAATGGAGTATAAGGACGTCTCCAGACTAAATTTCAGATAGAAAATTGAGGGGCCCCCTCCCCCATTTTCAATCTTGGGTGGGGGGTGTGATGTCTGGAAACGTTTAGATTTATTTCTCTTTCGATTCTTGTGGCGCCAACGCCATACGTCACGTGGTATGCGGGCGCGCGCGGAGAGAAGGGTGGATATTTTGTTTTTTCAGAGTAAAAGTGATTTTTGAGAAGGGTAGCCGAGCCGTGCATGTTGGCCGGCGTGTTTTTTTTGGATTTGTGAAAACGGAAGTATATCGGGTGCTAAGAGCACCAAAGGATTATAATTTGAGTAGTTTGTAATACAAGTTAATAATATAGTGAAGTGTAGTTCGTGGAGTTTAATATGAAGGTTGTGCACCTTGTGAAACCCTTTCTTTTTTTTCAGTGTAAATAGTCATCATCATTGTGTCGTCTTGTAATGTCTTCATGTTCTTTTTAAATAAACTCAATAATCTTTGATAAAGAAAAAAGGAGTGCTATTTTTAACACGATATACACCACGTGGGATGGTCAGAGGAGCGGCCCCGACTTTACACACTTTTTTTTCTTTTAATAAAAAGTATTCTCATTCTCATTTTCATTATTAGGATCACCTAACGATCAGGTCAATTTTGTACTATCAAACAAATAATTTTTATTTAAATGATTTTTTCGTTATTATGGGAATATTCGTTAAGCCAAAAAAAAAATAATAATAATAATAATAATACTTAAAAAATCCTGCAATATATACAGAGGTGTGAAAACTATTAGAATAATTGCCAAAGTTACAATAAAATCTTGTTACATTAAAAAATAATACATTATTTTAAAATATTGATACATTTAATTTTAAGTGTGCATCCCCTTATTTTTTATGAAAGATTCGATATGTCTTGGCATACCTACTTTGCATGAAATTTTGATTTGTATTTCGTTGCCATGGTACCAAATTTGGATGAGTTTTTTTTTATCAGACCATTTTAGTTTGTGATGTTGCATTTCTTTAATTTTTTTCTTTACTATGGCCCAAAGATTCTTTATGTGGTTCATATATGGACTGTTTCCAGGCCATGGAAGTGTTTCCTTTAATTAAAAATTATACAAATGCAACATCACACACAAGAATATTCAAACAGAAAGACTCATTCAAATATGGCATCATGCCAACGAAATACAAATTAATTGCCAAAAACAAAAACTCATACAAAGTATGCCAAGACGTATCGAATCTTTCATAAAAAATAAGGGGATGCACACTAAATATTAAATGTATCAATATTTTTTTAAATAATGATTATTTCTTTAATATAAACAGATTTTCACAATCATTCTAATAATTTTCACACCTCTCTCTATATATGTTATATTACTAATTCTTCCTTTGCGATATTCCGTTTTTCATACTAAATTACCGGCATCTTCACTAATTTTTTATTCATTATTAATACATATCATTAATCCTATTAAATTCTTCGTAAATCAATCATTATCTTGCTCGATTTATTTAAATATAAAGCTTTTCGTTATTCCTAAATTATATTATGATTTCTGATCATTTCTATTATTTTATGTGAATTCGAATGTTTTTAAAAGAGACATTTCTTTTTTTTATTTATTATTCCGAGATTATTTTCGCGCGCTGGGGAAATTTTACTATAAAATGCATCCAGTTCAATTTGCCAGGACTCTTTGCTTTATCATTCGCATTTGTCGTGATTTAGGCTTTACGCATATCCTTTTTTCTCGCATTGGCCAGAACGCGCTGCGTCATGATTTTGTATTTCTCCGCGGTTGTAACAAAAAGCAGATGCACGAGAGTTTTCGGAAGAATTTGTTCGATCTTTTCCATTGTCAACAGCCCCTGGCTTGTCGTTCCAAGATAACATTCATTCTAATAGTTATTCTAGTTTTATTTTGAGATCTTGTAGTGATCTCATGTCAAATCATTTACCTTCGAGACGGCAATATCTTATAAAGAATGTGATAAACTATTTAATGATGATTCCATTTAATAAAATCATGGGGCTCTAAATTGCCTCGTGATTCTTTTAACCTGGAGAAACGCCAAAATATTTAATTTCGTATCTTTTCTCAGCAACTCCAAGACTTGCACTAATATTTAATATGCTACAACTAAAAACCATCAGGCGTATGGATTTCCTACATTAAATCTGTGGCCAGATCACTCATGCTACCTTACAATATGGCAATAAGACGACAACCAAAGTTCAGCAGTATAATAATATACATTAAATACACGCAGGATGCTGGTGATGCTACATTTAAATATCCGGTAGGATAAATGGAACTATGCTTCATTCTTCTTTTTATACCATAAAAGGCTACCGCTGTCTACATTCCACGTTATTGCTGCATTAAAAGCAGGCAGGACTAATGCTTCTGATTTCATTCATTCTTTTTATATAATATTAACACGAAAACTACGAGCATATGTTTGTATTATTACATATATATAACATGAATCGTTCTTACATTTAAATATTTTGTATTTATAAAATTATTGTTATTTTTTATTTTATTTGGTGAAAACTACATACGACTAAAGGTTCTATTAAGTCGTTTTAATCGGAAATTTCTTTCCGAAGATGAACCCAAAAAACTTAACAATATTAAATATAGAAAATGCTGTAATCCAATACCTCCCATAACAGAAAAAAAAAATCTTAGAATCTAAGAAATTCTAAGATTATTAAAATAAAATTGTCGTGCAATAAAATTGAATACTGCTTTTCAAATATTGTGATTTATTAATTGTAATACATATATAAAAGAATAAAGTGTCTTAGAAAGCCAATGTTTAAAAGAATTTATTTTCATTTGTTTGGAAAAATTGTAAAGGCATGTTTTTTGTATTGTAATAAATAAAATTTGTATCTTAACCTAAAGGAAATTAAATAATTATTTTAAATCTTTATATAGTAGAACCTTTTTTATCTGAAGCTCTTTTAACCAAAAGTCTCGGTTAACCGAAATCCACTTTTACAGATTTTTTTTTCTTTACTGTCACATTCCTTGTGTTCAAAATCCATTTTGAAAGCTTTTTTTTTTTTTTTTTTTTTTTTTTTTTTTTTTTTTTTTTTAATATCATATTCCTTGTGTGCAAGCGGCGCTTTCCGAACTAAGAGTACATATAAATATTTTCGATCCCCTTTCTTAGAGTTCCTTTGGATTTAACTTGAGCTCCCGTAAGCTGCGGAGTGGTACGAAGAAACCGACAAATTAGCAATTCTGAAGCTTTTGAATGTTTTGCAAATGGTTTGACATGGCTGGCGCAGTAGAAAGACTGCGATACTGGTGAACTAATAACATTAAAAAACTCCGTGATAGAGCTTCAAATCAAAGGCAATCGAAACTGCGACAAACAAAACATTTTTTTCAAACCCTTCTGATATATTTAAAATGTACTTAATTTCAAAATTAAAATTCAAATAATTTATTCTTGTTTCTATTTTGCTATTGCTTAATTTTTATTAGGCAATTGGTACAGTAATAAGAAATATTGCATATATTTTCCTTAACCTTAAAATTGAAGCATTCTCGATTATCCGAAAATCTCGATATTCCGAAAGATGATCGGCCCCAATTATTTCGGATAATCGAGGTTATAATATACTTATTGTTGGTTAAGTAGGTTTTTCTTTTAAAAAATTCTTATTGTAAATTGAATTATGCATTTATTTAAGCATAAATAAATTATAAATAAATTTAAGCAGGAATCCCCCGACTTACGTAAGTAATGCGTTCCGCAAAGTTTTACGTAAATTGAATTTTACGTAAGTCGAATTTGTAATTTGATTACGTAAAATTTCGTAAGAAACTGAAATATTTATTATATATATATATATATATATATATATATATAAATATTAAAGATACGAACGATGATAATTTTTAGCGAGTTAGAATTTTGAACTGTACCTTATTTCTGAATAGAATATATATATATATATATATATATATATATATTATTTACATAATATTATTTTATATGTAAAGTATCATGCAGCAGTATTTACTTGGATATAAATGATAAAAGTATGAAAATTATAAAAACAATTTCAAAGAACTCTTTTCATCTAAAAAACATCTTATGGAATGTGGCATTTAAAAATTTAACATTGGAGAATTAATTTAAACAACTTTCAATCTACATCAAAAGAACAGCTGAAGCTAAAAGAAAAAATACGCCTGTTCCTCTTCTTCGAAACTTATATATATATATATATATATATATATATATATATATATGTATATTAACAATACGAACGACGATAATTTTTAACGAGTTAGAATTTTGTATGTATGAAAAATTATAAAAACAATTTGAAAGAACACTTTTCAAATAAACAAAATTTTTATGGAGTGCAGGATTTATAAATATAACATTGAAGAATAAATTTAAACACTTTTCAATCTGCGTCAAACGAACCGGTGAAGCTGGAAGAAAAAATACGCATGTTCCCCTTCTTCAAAACTTTAAAACTAGCTTTCGTTCTGGTTTTAATTCAGCTAACATAATTATTACGGTTGAACCCCAGGTTTTTTGTCTCATTTAAGTCATAGTTCTGTCTCGTGTAAGACAATATACTCAATTCGATCCAGCCTCGTCTTTTTGTTTTTTATTTATTTTTCAACAAGAATAAAAAAGAAAAGTTGAATAATCGACGACCTAGTGTTAAGGTAAATTTTTACTTTGGATAAATATTCCAAACAATTAATGCGATTAGGGAAACTCTTCTATTTGTATTAATTAAAGCAATTTTTATCTAAGTATATTTTTGTTTTATGATCATGAATTATTCGTTTGCATGTGTAAGGCATCCGGTAATAAAACAACTTATGTCGTTACAATTGACTGTGATGTATTGCTCATTTAACTTTCGACATATTTAAAATATCCTTAGGCATTAAAAATTCAAAAAATGCTCAAAAAAGACAGATATTTACTACGAGTAAATATTTATTTCTTAAAAAGGAAACGGTTTTGCTTTTCCGTGACTTTAGTCCATTAGAGTGTAATCAACTAATGCGTTCCTCATTTAGTTAAGAACAACTTAAAAGGGTTTTTATTAGTACCATGCTTTTCAAATAATGAATATGAAATTAACAATTAACACTTTTATTCACAATTATAATGAATTTTCTAACAAATGATTATATATGTGGTTTATAGAATAAAATTAAAATTAAAAACATCTTTGTATCTTTCATTCAAACACGTCTTTTATGGGAATGAAATCTACTTTGGTTAATCACTGGCTTACGACAATTATTCCACATATAAATAACACTGCTAGTTATAATAATTTTTTTAGAGAAATTGTTTTAATTATCTTAATGAATTTGCAGTGCAGAGACCATGTGCAGATTGTCAAATATTTAAAAATTATGTTTTTTAATTATAAGCATACATTTCAAGATAGATGTAAACTATATAACATTATAAATATGTGTTCTAACTTTTTTTCAATGTTCATATATTTACCTGAGAATTTGCTGTATAACATAATAGGTAAGAAAAAGAATTAACAGTGCAGCTGAAAATGCAAACCCTGCCAACCTTTATTCCCTTAAGAAGTTAATATATTTTTTTAAATAATAAACTAAAATTGGGACCATACACAACTTTACCGTAATAAATTATTTACCTTATATAATCGAACAGTGCTGAATAGTAAAGCAGCATTGCCTTATTTTGATCAACTTTACACAAAGTCTATTGTTTGAATGTCTTGTATAATTGTGAGCCATTGGGAAAATAAAAAGTGAAAATCAAAGCTACTTAAGAAGTAAATGGCAATAAATATAAAGAAAAAACCAAAAATTAAAGATTTATATAAAATGTAATAGATTAAGAATTAAATATTAGGTTTTAAACTTAAGTGAAGGAAGTTAGTAAGTCTAATAATAAAATAATAAGTTGACAAATAAGTTAAAGTATAGCTATAGTTACAAAACTACAATATATAAAGAATAAAATGTAAAAATTTAAAGTTAGCACTTGTTCAGAAATGTAACTCACCAAGGTAGGGCAGGAAAAGGAAGCAGCAAAAGACACCTGCGTAATATACATAATCTATACTAGATTAATATTAACACAATTATTCTAATTGGGAAACAAATCATATTAGATGTAAATTTCCAACTGGGCGAAAAATGTCCGGACCAGGATTCGAACCCGGGATCTCCTGGCTGAAGCCGCCAGTGCTCTGCCATCTGAGCTATCCCGGACGATTCTGGTCGAACTTTTTCACCCAGCTAACCTTGATGATTTCAGCATCTGGTCTGAAACGTGGTTCAGCTCAACAGAAAAAATCACAGGTAATGGAACTCCAGAAATCGCTGGATACGAAATTACACTAGATTAATATTAACACAATTATTCTAATTGGGAAACAAATCATATTAGATGTAAATTTCCAACTGGGCGTCCTGGTCCGGACATTTTTCGCCCAGTTGGAAATTTACATCTAATATGATTTGTTTCCCAATTAGAATAATTGTGTTAATATTAATCTAGTGTAATTTCGTATCCAGCGATTTCTGGAGTTCCAATACCTGTGATTTTTTCTGTTGAGCTGAACCACGTTTCAGACCAGATGCTGAAATCATCAAGGTTAGCTGGGTGAAAAAGTTCGACCAGAATCGTCCGGGATAGCTCAGATGGCAGAGCACTGGCGGCTTCAGCCAGGAGATCCCGGGTTCGAATCCTGGTCCGGACATTTTTCGCCCAGTTGGAAATTTACATCTAACATAATCTATATATATAAAAGAAAGTCTGAATTTTGTATTAATCAACGCGCAGCCGAAACTACTGAACCTAAAATTTTGAAAATTGGGGTAAAAATACTTCTTATGACATAGAGTGCCGCTACGAAAGTATTTCCTAAAATTCCACACCTAAGGGGGGGGGGGGGGGGGTAAAAAACGAACGAAGTTAAAAAAAATTCCTTAAAAATCTGATTTTATAGTTATTTTTCAATTGATAAAATATTTTAATGTATTTTTGTATGCTGAATCGAATGGTACTAACTAAATTCTTTTAAGTCCAATAGCTCGTGCGATATTTCATATTTTTCTAATTTGGCAATGCTTTTGCGGCAAAACCTCGAAATATCTAACATTACAAGTGATAATTCAGCCATATTCATTCATATTATACATCCGTTACTGTGACAACGAATGAAATTCAAATTAAATCTTTTTGCTAATTATTTTGGTTAAAGAATTAAAATGGCTATATGAGTTTGAAAAAAAAAAATATATAAATACAAACGCCTTGAAAAAAAGAAAAAAAAAATATTGATTTTATTTAAAGTACAAGGAAGCGATCCACTGAGAAATTTACATTATAAAACGAAAATATTTAAAAAAGAAAGCAATGTTTTTAGGAATAAAATTTTTTTGGTACTTATATCCGGGCCATGTCAAATACAACTGCGCCAAACATGGCGAGAATTACACTAATTACATCAACCCTTATTTTTTGTCCATTTGGTAGTCTATTTATTATAGTTTTGAATTAATTTTATTATTATAATTTTCTAAAATTATAGTTTATAGGATGTAGTTTTATGTTATAAATTTTATTTATTCATTTATTTTAAACAATTTGCTATTTTTTAACAAGGTTATGTATTTAAGAATGTTAAATTACTGTTTTAAACCATATTAGCAAACGATAAAAAAGACTGGCAGTTGTCAACCATTTTTGGCGATCTATCTCATGTTACGAATAATACGTAAGTAGCACTTTTTTTCAATGGAAGAAATTGTAATTGAAATAATACATCTCGATTTATCATTTACTTCTAGATAACAAGAAGAAATGGGTAATTTTATGTCAGCCATGTGTAAATCTCGTTATTAGCATTTTTAAAATTTCCAATGACAGTAGTTAGATTTCGCGTATGTAAATTAAAAACAAGTCTTTGTTTTAAGTTGTGGCATTATTTCCTATTATTGCTTTACTTTTCAGTTTTTTCAATGAAATTAGTGTAAGACATGTATTTTAAATGAAATGAGTGAAACGCTTATATTTTGAATGAAAATAATAAAATAAAAATAATGCATGGAAACAATCTTTGTTGATTTATTACTTGCGCCTGGCTAACATAAAAGTATCACAAAAGCCATATATTCACCATTCTTCGGGTAGTTGTTCGTGGATTGCTGGTTAATCTTCCGTAAGCGGATACTTCGCCAATCGTTGTATTGGTTACAATGTTGTAAGTATCGTTTACGCATGAAGCGAAAACTTCACGATGAATTCTATCAGAGAAAATCGTATCATCGTCATCATTTACTGGATATCTTAAACGGAAATTTGCATTTCTTTCTGATGGTTTATAATATTTTTATAGGATGTGCCACTATTAGTTAGGTAATGTTTTCCAAATGGTTTTTATGTATACACACAGTGTTCTACGTTGCTTAGTTATAGAGGTAAAGGAAAAAGTTAAAAAATTAAGTTAACCTGATTATTAAAGGATTACCATTAAAAAATTACCATTAAAACCAAATTATCATTAAAAAAAATTCTATTGAACATATTTTGATCCAAGTGGCACTGTTACATAACTTTTCAGGAATGGTTTTAGTATATAACATTTTATTATATTTTGCTTAGTTATAGAGCTATTGGAAAAGCTACAGAGAAACGTGAACGCAATTATGAAAGATACATCTACTGTAATTACATAAAATGCAAATTTGTCTTTTCTTACACCCGTTTATAAGTTGAGTTTTGTTGGATGCATTTTAATGGGACTTACACTGTTAGTTACATTATTTTTGTGGATGGTTAGTACTTCTTGCATGGATGGTACTTCTCTGTAAGCGATATTTTCTTAGTGGTTATTGTTTTTTCTGAAGCACAAACTTGACATCAAATCGGATTGCAGAAAATCACATTACAAGAGAAAGTTCATAAATTAGGTGAATCCGATTGTGAAAGATTACCATTTATTTAAAGTTCTACGTATTTTGATTGGAGTTGCACAGTTAAGTAATACTTCAAGGATTGTTTCAATAATTAACATATTATTCTACGTTTTTAGTTATGGAGCTGTGAGGAAAGTTCTCAGTTGTGTAGTTGTAAAAAAAGTAGGATAAAATCCACAGGCAGAGGGTATATACTAGAGAGTATATATGTTATAGCGGAAGGTGTGCAGATTAAAAAAAATCCAGAAGATCTACGGCTTATAGCTTACGCTTCATTCCTAAAAGCTCTACAATCATGTTAACTTGATTATGAAAGATATATTTAAATATCTAATTCACATATAAAAAACAAAGAGCAATTTCGGTCCCACCACTTATAACTTGAGTTCTTTTGAATGGATTTTGAGAAAACTTGCAATGTTAGTTAGATAAATTTTCAAGAAAGGGTTTCGTATATAACGCATATCATTCTACGTTGCTTAGTTATATAATTATGTGTGAAAGTCCATTAAACAGTGAACCCTAATTTGAAAGATTAGCCTTTTTAAAAGGTTCTACTGAGTTAAGTTCGATGGAATTAGCACTGGTTGTTAGATAATGTTTTAGGAAAGGTTTTAGTATATAACACATATTGTTCTTCATTGCTTTGCTATAGAATTATAGGTGAATGTTCTACAATCTGGTGAATTTGATTATGAAAAATTAGTCTTATTAGAAAGTTCTACTGAACGGACTTTGAAGAGATTGCATTTTTAAATTTTCAGGTATGATTTTAATATGCTACATATTGTTCTACCGTTCTTTTCCATATTCTATTGTAAATGATCATCTAAAATATTTGCTCCTTAACAGTCCAAATTTTGTCTGTCACATTAGAAGACATGGCGTTCATATTGTTTTCAGCAATGCGGAAGATCATTGGAGATAAATGTATATATTGCTATAAAACACAAGATCAAATACGCCGATATATTTTGTTTGTTTTGCGTTTAGTTTGGAGAAACCGAGCAGCGTAGCGGGCGAAGGCTGCTAGTATATATATATATATATATTTGATATAATTTATGAATTTTTATTTAATTTTTTAAGGTTTTTTATATATAAAAGAAATAGACAGAAATGCAATTTCGATGTTGAACACGAAGCTTATTGAGTGCCTATAATATAGTAGTTATGTCTGCCATTATATAAAGCGAATATTGCAGTTTAAAGTTACTGGTTTCAAAAATCTTTTAGTAACGAAACAAGCAAACTTCTTGCACATACGGTGTACCGGCCAGCATGTTAAAGGGTTAATGTAATATATCTAGTGGCACAAACATTTTCAAAAGGTTGATAATATAAATATATCAGTTTGGTTTTGATTTCGGAGTCCTTTTTAAACGTTGAAAATATTCAAACCCTTTTAAACATGCCATGCTTCGAAGGGTAGTATAATAAGACTGCATAAACTCCTTCTGTAGATAGTAGTAACGTGATATATATTTTTTTCAAATTATAATGTACAAAATACACAATAACACATAATAGACATTCCAATAACGCCAAACTCAAATTATTATAAAAATCTTTGGTGAGGTTTAAATTTTATTTTTCAACGTATCGTTCGACTATTTTTCTAACATAGAAGATATATAAAATTTGATAAACTGATAAAATAGAATGATAAAATTTTATTCATTGGCTGTTTTGTACAAGCAATCTTCCTCCACACACATGCCTTTGAGTTTCTAATTGAGCATCAAATCAAATGTAGAGGAATTGTGTCAGTTCGCGAAGTTGAGCACTTGTTTATTCATTTTAATATTATCTTCTAAAAACTTACTCTCAAACGTTTACATAGTAAATATAATAGCAAAATCTTACAGTAAACTTAAAATTTGTATACAAAATGTTACGATTTAAAAATAGGTGGTTCGGTTTGGATTTTATTTATAAAAGTAATACCAAAAAATCTGCTTCTAAAACAGGAAATAAAAAAGATAAATCTTTTAAAATATATGATTATTGAATGGCAGTAATTTCTAAATATCGTTTTAGGCCGTGTAATTTTATTTTGAAAGCAATTTGCAACAATATATCAGTCAAAATAAAAATCTATTTTTTTTTTTTTTTTTTTTTTTTTTTTTTTTTTTTTACCAGATATTTTTTATTAGTTGAATTTTAAAGGATTGAATTTTCAAAAGTTCTTAAGAAAATAGCTCATAAATAAATTTATACGGTTTTCTTATAACCAATATATTTCTAAATATGAGTGCAGATTCCGTGGTGAAAACAATACAGTTTTCCACGCTTACCTCCCTATTAACGTGAATAAATATACCTGTTTCGATACATGAACTACTTAGTGCAATGTTGTCATGCCTGCCAATGGAGGATATTCCATCTACGTTATGATCACATGGTCAAGGTAAAAACTTCTAGTGTAAATAAGGAAAGGCTCCGTAGACGTAATGTAAAACCCCGCCAGCCAGTGAAACAATTCGTGCGAAAAGCAGTAGTAGCCTACCTTCTTACCAGTTAGAAATTCTTTGGGTAAATTACCGGTATCACGTGACGTTCTTCAGCCTCGAACCCAGATTTGGACTATAGTCCATTGAAAATTTCTTTAGCACTGTGCTGAATGTCAGGTTTATCAGTTGCGTTTTCTGTAGAGGGGGGGTTGTAATTCTTAACTCTTCGGAACCGATGTTAGACTAATAGCTATTCCAATCACATTAAATACTCATTCATTGTTTTAACACATATATAATGGTCCATACCTCATAGAAAATAACATTATCTAATATTTTAATTGCATGAATCTTTGAATTGCTCAATAAGCGTTTAGTGAGAAGAGAGAACATTTATACAAGCTAGTACTTGAACACGGGCCATTGGTATAGCGCACCTACGTTCAACCAACTGATCCATTCGACGATACCCAGCCTAGCACTCCTCACTCTTATATGTTGGCAACTGCAACTCGCAACACAAGATGAAACGTTTTCATGACCATAAACCACAAACAAGTTGGAAGAAAAAACTTATATCATATAAGGTAATCAGCATCGATGCTCTGATTTATTACTGTCATTTTAAAGCATGTTCCTTTAATGTGACAAGAGGCCATTTAATATGAACTTCTATACTTTCTCTAAAAGAAAAACAAGCAGTTCGTTTTTTTTTTCAGGTTTTGACATCATTCACAATATGATTTAAAAAAGAGAAATTCACATAATTGGACTTCAGGGATGAAGTTGATATATCGTGTATGTTATGCAATTTAAAAATGGAAAGTGTAAGCAAGTGGCAGAAATCTGCGAAATTGATTTCTACAATGCTCGTTCTAAATAAAAATTTAAGATAAGCATGTTTAACTACTTGGAGATTTTTTTTAAATGTTTCGTAATGTCGGTTGTTGGAAAACTTATAATGCATTAAAAATTTTCGACCATAATTTCATAAAGAAAATCACAATTAGCAATCATAGATTAATAACCGATTAACAGTGCTGAGCAGTGTATTGGAAGAGTTGAATTTTGACGGCCGATTATCTGCTCGAGGGATATAGGCCCTAGGGTGAGTGCCCTCCGTGGGTGTCTTTCTAAGATAACCTAACCGGTATTTACGCAAGGTTTCCCAAGGTTAGAAGAAAACCGCAAAAACTCCGAACGGTTAGACCGACGGGCGCGATTGGGCTCAAACGCAGCACCTCCAGGCTATCAGCTACGAGAGCAGAACATCTCAGCCACTGACGGGGCGCTGAACAGTGAAAAAGTGTTGAAATGCCCACCCCAGTCTTCAGTGGCTTACTTTACAAATAGCAAAACCTGCGGCTTTGCACGCGTAATAGTTAAAACATTCCAAGTGATATTTGTATGTCTGATATTTATTTGAAGATATAACTCAAAGGAGGACTTTTCAGGAATACTAAAAAATTACTCATTAAGCCACAGTTTGACTGAACTTCATTAATACACCGAATTCGGAAAAAATGAGACCTAAGATTATAAGAAGAACTAAAACAAATTCTAAATAAATGATAATTTAGAAAGTATTTTGAAGCTTTTATGCTCATTTTATACGCTCATTTCAGTATTAATTTCATGTTTTCAATTTTTTAGAAGCCGTTCTTAGTACGCATTTACATCTTAAAAATAACCATCATGTCAAATTCCAAGCTTCTTGTATAACGGTCTACAACCTCGCTCGTGGTAATGGCACTAATATAAAACGCCTATGTTGAAACAGAGACTGCCATCATTAAATTGCCGACTTTAATTTTTAAATATGTTTTGTATTTTCTAATATTACAAGCAAGACGTAATTTAGAAAGTTTCTAAAGGCTTTTTAAGAACGTTTGTTGTTCCTGCCAACCCCAGGTGGTTGTGCACCGGGATATAATATAGTCTATGTAGGATCATCTATACTGTCACAATTGATTCGCAACCACTATTTTTGTAATCGGCTAATTATTTCCTGAGATTGCGTAGGAATGTTAATTTAAGATATTTTTAGAACGAATTTCGCTCCTTCCCTTTGCTTCACTCCTTTTAAATTTCGAATTTATTTTTGACTGTTCATAGAGAGAATTTACATTTTAAAAGTAACTTCAACAGTGTTCATACAGGTCCTTGAAATTTAAACTAAGAAACTCTTCGGTACTAGTATTTCCTTATACAAAATCTCTTCTTAAATAAGGCAAAATTTCGCGCATTTAAACTAGATTTATTTTTCAGTAAAAAAATACTGATATTTGGCCTTGAAAATAACGGCACCCGTACAAACTCTGGACTATGCTATATTTAAAGTTTCTAGCCTCTTCAGTATCACATAAATCACAATTTAGAACGTTTTTGCTCTTGAAACCCTCTGGTGGTAGTGGCACCGATGTAAAATATAGCTTATGTTTCAGCAGTTTCTATCAACACCAATGTGAAACCATTATTTTTAAAATTGGTTTGGTATGTCATAAGATTGCATAAAAATGGTAGTTTACAACCTTTTCAGAACGCTTTTAGATCACTCCATCCTTTTAAATGTGGAATTTTCTTTCGATGGTTCTTAAAAAGCATTTGCATATTTTAAGTAATTACCATGCCAAATTTCAAAATGTTAGTCCCCCTCAATATCACAAAAAACTTTAATTTTTTTTCCTGCAGCCCCCAGATGGTAGTGACAACAACATAACATATAGCCTATGTTGGAGCAGGGACTATCACAATCAATTTAAAACCGTTACTTTTGAAATCAGTTTGATATTTCCTGAGATTGCGTAGAAGTCGCATTTTTGAACGTTTGTAGAAGTCTTTTCCCGCATTTTTACACTTTTACATTTCGATTTTTTTTTATAAACTGTTCTTACAGAGCATTTACATCTTATTAGTAATTTTCAATCCAAATTTCAAGTTTCTAGCTCCTGCAGTACCACCAAAATCTTAATTTAGAACATTTTTTGCTCCTGTAACCCCCAGGTGGTAGTGACACCGACATGAAATAGAGCTTATGTTGGAACAAGATCTGTCACCATCAATTTGCAACCGTTACCTTTGAAATCGGTTTGATATTTCCTGAGATTGCATAGAAATCGCATTTCAGAATGTCTGTGGAAGACTTTTCGAACATTTTCACACTTTTACATTTCGATTTTTTTATAAACTTTTTTACAGAGCATTTACGTCTTATTAGTAATTACCAATTTTAATTTCAAGTTTCTAGCTCCCGCAGTATCACCAAAATCTCAATTTAGAACATTTTTTGCTTCTGAAACCCCACATGTTTGTGATACCGAAATGAAATAGAGCTTATGTTGGAGCAAGGTCTGTCACCATCAACTCCCAACAATTTCTTTTGAAATTGGTTTGGCACTTCCTGAGATAAAACTTTTTTGCTCTTGCAACCTCTTTGGGGTTAGTGGCGCCGACATAAAATCTAGTCTATCTTGGAGCAAGGGCTGTTACCATCATTTTGATAACATTATTTTTAAGACGGTTCGGTACTTCTTGAGATTGCACAGAAACCGCCAATTAGAACGGTTTTATGAACGGTTTCACACATTTTCATTCCTTTTAAATTTCAATTTTTTAAAGAAGTGTTCTTAAAGATTATTTATATGTTAAATTTAACTACCATGCAAAATTTCATAATTCTAGATTATTCAGTAACACAAAAATCGCAATTTTAGACCGATTTTTTGTTTCTGCATCCACTTTGGGTTACTGGTATTGACTTGGGAACATAAAATGTAGCCTGTGTTTGAACAGCGTCTAACACAATCATTTCGATACCATTACTTTTGAAATCGGTTTAGTAGTTCCAGAGATTACCTGCTAGAAATAAACAAACAAACAAACTTTACTTCTTTATAATAGACCAGGAGCCGGTAGCACAGACAATGACCTCATAGAGTTCACGGATGAAATTCTAGTATCTTGATTCGCATATTAAAACGAAATCGGTCTACCAAGTCATATCTTGGTGGAAAACACCGGAAAACCCGATTTTAGCGGCTGACTTGTAGGATTACCATTGTGCTTTCCTGCTCCCAGTCCTCCATGTTTTCATACCTTTTGGTGCAGGAATAAACAATGGTAAACCTACGGGTCAGCCGCTAAAATCGGGTTTTCAGGTGTTTTCCACCAAGACATGAATTGGCAGACCGATTGCGTTTTAATATGCGAAACAAGATTTAACTAATCTCAGAATTTCATCCGTGAACGATGAGGGGATTGTCCGGTCTCTAATGTTAGTATAGACCCATTTGTTGGGAATGGGCTGATCGTTATTAATACTGCCAAAATTTACCCATAAAGTAGTGGTCACTAAATTATATTATTTTAGTATATTTTTAATTTTAATTTAAGATTACACGTAATAAATACTGCATTTTAAAATATTATAATTATTAATAATTTACATTAAAAAAAATATTTTATGTTGTTTTTATTGATTAAAATATATTATTTAAATATCACGGTTGGCATGCACTTGATTTATTATTTAATCGTTATTTAGTAACATATTTTTCCAGTTCTTCATTTGGTATTAAATGTTTTGTTTTGTGATTCGTCATCCGAGGAAAGAAACTGAGGAGGTTTCAACAATGTCAATATCTTGCATATATTTTTTATTAACCATGAATGTTATATTGTCAATTATTTTAGTCTTGCCGCCGGAAAATATTACCCATTTGTGTACCAGAGGTGTATCGGAAAATAATTTTCATTTATACTTTAATTAAGTACGTATTATTCAATTTAACAAAATTTTAAATATATCCTATAATTATGATTGATAAGAGTATATCTAATATCATAACGATATAAAAAAAAGATTAGACTGATGCAGGGAATGTTTTTATAGTGAGATTAACTCTAATACGATGTTGAATATATCAATTATTTTATTATCCATTTTATTTCATAAATCTATATAGCCTAAAAGCACCAAAGTAATAATGGATCTTTTAAAAAGTTTAAATAAAACTAAAATCTTCCTTCTTTGAAAATAAAGGTAAGAGGAAATATTACCAAAATTAATCATTTTATATTGCATTTTAGAATAAAAATCATTTCTTATAATTTTATGAGTCACAGAATAGGAAAATTAAATTGCTTCTTGCGTTTTAATTCATTTATTCTTCATAGCATTCCTTTCTTCAGGGGAATTTGACATTTTTTCCACTGTTATAATGTATGATAAAATGAAATTACAATAAATGTTTATGTAGAAGGAATAAATTTATCTTTAGTAATTGGTGACAATTTTATTTGCACAAGTCTCTACTTATATGCAATTAACCAAATTAATACAATAGAAATGAAATGAACGTAAAAAGTATTTAAAATGTTTATTCATATTTATTAGAATCTACTTAGGATGTATATAGTTTTTATTTGTTTGTATTGCAAAAACTAAATACATATATACAGTTTCTAATTATGTCTTTAATTTATACAATAATTTAATCAATATCAGTAATATTTTGTCTTTTAATACAGAAAAAGCTATTTCTATTAAATGAAAAAGTAATGCACATTCACCGCAGATTAAAAATGTATTTATTTACTGTAATTAAGAAATACAATTATACATTTTATTTTTAGGAATAAATATGTGATTTCATTTCCGCTTATTGTTTTATATAAACAACATATTTTTAAATTAATTAACTTATGCAAATAAATGGTTTCTTGTTTTAATATTTTTTTTTTTTTTTTTTTTTTAGGAATACAATTAAGCAAAAATTCCAATGAAGTAAAAATATTGTTATGTTTACCTAATTTAATTAAACAAATTATTATTATACAAAATATATGAAAAACTGTAAATGTTAGTTGTATTAATTATTGTAATATACTTATATGTATGAATTAAAAATTTTATTGTTCGAAATATTTAAAAAAAAATGTTTTCTATCAAAGATTTAAATATACTGTAAAAAATTTGTCATAACGTTACTCCCTGAAATTACAGACAGTATTTATGGAGTATTTAACTGATACAACTGGTGTAATTTTAGCTGATATAACTGATGTATTATTACCCAGTTATATCAGTTAAACACTACATAAATTTGGTGGCTGCATGCAGTCACCAATTTTATTGAGTAACGTTATGACATTTGTTTTTACATTGTAACCTATTCGATATTATTTCAAATTATATAATATAATTTTTTTGTATTTGTAAATTTTATAAAAGACATAAATTGTCTTAGTAAAATGCAAAAAAAATTACAGTGCTGATCATCGATGAATTCCATTAACTATACAAGAAATAAAAGTGCATTTTAGAAGCAATTTAATTATAATAAGTTTGGGTAGACACCAGGGCTCGAAATGCAAAAATCCACGAACCGGAACGCTATTTCAAAATTATTGTCGATTAGTTTTTTTTTTTTTTTTTTTTTTTTTTTTTTTAAGTACAGTAAAGTTCCGATTATCCGAGTCCCGCTTAACCGAGTTATTTTCTTCTGATGGACTGATAGCTTCCATTATTAAGAAACAGCCATTATAAATGAAGTGTTAGGTGAAGATGAAAGAGTAGTCTTAAAATGTTAGAACTCTGATTTTCTGGTCAGAATGGGGAAAAAAATGGCCATATTTTTTTCTTCATCTTCACCTAACACTTCATTTATAATGGCTGTTTCATAACAATGGAAGCCATCAACAGAGTTGTATAATATAGACGCACGCCGTGCGCGGAAAATTTTCCGCAAAATTCGGAACTTTGCGGAAAATTAAAAAAAAAAACAAAAACAAAAAAATAAACGTAATTTTTTGTTATTGTAACTTTTTTTTTTCTTTTAAATACCGAAATGTTAAAAATATTTCCCAATTTTATGCACGATTTATTTATTGTTTGCCAGGGGTGATTCTGTTTCAAATTTTCCTAAAATTTAAAAAAATCGGCCATCATCACAAAAAATCAGGCATAAAAAAATATCACTTAAAAATATTGCGCATTTCAACAAATGGTTGCCGAAAAAAAAAAACAATTTCGTCAATCGTTCGCAGAAAAAAAATCACCCCTTTTGTCAAAGCATCGCGGAAAAAATACAAATTTCGTCAAAGGACCGTGGGAAAAAAATGCGAATTTCTTGAAAGGATCCTGAAAAAAGAAAAAAAAAGATAATTTCGTCAAAGATTCGCAGAAAGAAACGCAAATTTTGTCAAAGGAGAGCAGAAAAAAAACGAATTTCGCAAAAGCTTAGCGGAAAAAGCCCGAATTTTGTCAAAGGATCGCAAAAAAACAAATTTCGTAAAAGAATCGCGGGAAAAATTAATTTCGTCAAAGGATCGCGAAAGAAACAAGAATTTCGTCAAGGGGCCGCGAGAAAAGCGCGAATTCCGTCAAAGAATCGCGAAAAAACACTAATTTCGTGAAAAGATCGCTGAAAAAACGCGAATTTCGTCAAAAGATTGCGAATCACACACAAATTTCGTCAAAAGATTGCGAATCACACACAAATTTCGTCAAAATATCGCGAAAAATGCAAGAATTTCGTCAAAAGATCACGAAAAAACGGGAATTTTCTCAAAGGATAGCTAGTTTCGTGAAAAAAAGAATAAAGCGCGGTCAAAAGACTGTAAATTTCTTCAAAAGATCACAAGTTTTGTCAGAAGATCGCGAAAAACGCAAATTTCGTCCAAAGATCGCGAAAAACAAGCGAATTTAGTCAAAAGACTGCAAGAAATACGCGAATTTCGTCAAAAGATCGCGAAAAATAAGTGAACTTTGTCAAAAGATCGCAAAAAACAAGTAAATTTCTTCAAAAGATTGCGAAAGGTGCTCAAATTTCGGTAAAAGATCGCAAAAAACACTCACATTTTGGTAAGAGATCGTGAAATTACGTGAAATTTGTCAAAGAATCGCGAAAAACACGCTAACTTCCTGAAATGGATGCGGAGATTTTATTTTGTGATTTGCTGAATTTAGGTCCCTAAAGGTTCATTTTTATGCGAAATATATGGTCTTTTTTGGTCTTTTTTTACCATTTTTTACTACAAAAGTTGAGTGGGAGTCTTGTATGTTGTATTCATAGGCTTTTCTTTGATTAGTTAAAATTGCTGCTCTAAAATAATATTTTTTAAAGCCAAATAAACTGATTTTTTTTTTCTTCCTATTGCTAATTTTTCATTATTCCAATCTGCACCCAATTGTCGTTTAGAATGCCCAGAGTTAGCAAAATGTGGAGAAATTTTATCTGAGTAATTTTTCTTTCAAATGTGAAAATATTTTCAAGGTAGCAATCACTTCAATTTTTAGGAGTTTATTAGCATTAGAATTTCAGTCTGCTCCAAAAACTGAATTTTAATTTTATTGCTACAAAATTAGATTTTTCCTACTACATAAATAGATTTTACTGCTACAAAACCAGATCTGGATTTTACTGCTCGAAAATCTGGATTTTTGCTGCTCCAAAATGGCTTTAGTGCGATTTCATCCCTGCATCAGTTTCTTTAACGATGATACCTATGAATAGGCCTCTCCCTATAAAATGTGATTCAGTTGTTTCAGAAGCAATGCCAGAACAGAGTGACGGGCATTTTGTGCGAAGAAGTTACAATATTAAGGATTGGGCTGTTTCTTAATGCATTAACAAAATAATTGATAAGAGTTCACCTTTTCTTAACATGAATTTTTAGCTTTATTATTTTTTTTAACTAAAAAAATATTCTTTAATTAATCAATTAATTTTTAATTTAAATGGTAATTACTTTAGAACTACTGTTCTTAATTAATATCGTCAAAATAATATAACACATTTTATTAAATATTAAATTAATTTGCAGAAAGTTTTTGACCCAATATTTGCGTGCGCAGAAAGTTTTTGGTTTTTACAAGTCTGGCCATCAGTCCATCAGAAGAAAATTATCCATTCCAAAGGTACAAGTTCGATTGAAAAAAAAAAAATTAACACTTTAACAGAAAGGAAAGATCTACACCTGCAATTTTCATGACACTAATAGATTCATATAGCTGCCAATTTGTACGGTTTTGTTACCTCTAAAATTGAATACAAATTTTTGCCATATTTAATCGTTGACAATTGTTATATTTCGGTGATTGAATTAGGCAAAATTTACTGATAAGTTTTATAGGTCAGACAAACATCTTAGAAATTGCTAGATATGGAGTAGCATAATACTGCAGCACAAAAAAAGAAAAAAAAATCTGCAGCAAAATTGAAATTCAACAAACAAAAAACTATCAAGGGCTTTTATAACGGAAATGTACATCAAAGAAATGTTACTAGTACCATAAAAATGAAGGAATTAACTGAAAGTTTATATTTCATCTTCTTAGTGGGTGACGATTTATGTAAATCCGGTTTATACGAGTTTTTGCTCATCACAGGTGAGCTTGGTCCCTATTAACTTGGATAATCGGATCTTTACGGTATATCAAATTTATATTTAACCGTAGAAAAACCAATTTAAAAAAATGCATTCAAGATTCTAAATAATTAGAAAAAAAAAAAAAAAAAAAAAAAAAAAAAACATTACAGAAAGCATAGTAAGCTAGTAAACATAGTAACTATGAAATTGTAGTAATGTTTTTTAATAATTCCACGAACCGGAACAATATTTTCCGTACTTTCACGAACCGGAACAATATTTGGCACAATTTCACGAACCGGAACATCGTTCCGGTTTGCTCCGGTACATTTCGAGCCCTGGTAGACACGCTGATATTTAATAAAATATAATAGAATTATACTAATGTTACTTGTGAAAAGTGTTTTAATTTAAAATGCATGTTACAAAAAGATGCTGCAGTTTATTTAATATACTTTTATAATTGCTGTTATTAATAACAAATGTTCTACTTCGTATAATATAAGAACAATTAAAAAAAAATAAAACAACAAGTCTTACGTGACGTTTCTATACAAATTTATACTGGGTAGTCTTGGCAAGCTTTCTTTTCAATTTTTCTAAAATGTAGTTAAAGTATTTAATCGCGTATTATGCGTATTTGGTTTTCTATTTCGTAGCTAAATGTAGCGGGTACGATAAATACGCGGTTTATTTCGAAGTACAGTAGAACCACTTTTATCCAAAACTCTTTTAACCGAAACTCTCAGTTTACCGAAAGCCATTTTTAAAGCTTGCTTTCTCTCTCTCTCTTTTCTTACTAACACATTCCTCGTGTGCAAAACCCATTTTTAAGGCTATTTTTTTTTTCTATCACATTGATCAAAGCGAAGAACAGGACAACGATGTGGGCGAAGAATACAAACAAATTAGCAATTCTGAAGCTTTTGAATGCTTTGCAAAAGGTTTTGGCATGGATGGAGAAGCAAAAAAACTGTGATACTGGTGAACTAATTGTTAAATTTAATTCCCCAGATGTTCTTCGGCAACTGCTAAAAGTGATTAAAAAAATAAAAGAAAGAACTTGTTACTAAACACAGATCATTTTAACAAGCCAATTTACGAACTACTTCTTTTTACTTCCGCATTTGATAATGAGTGCTACTACAGACCACTTGAGTAACTCTCTAAAGCATATGTTCTAATAACTAAGATTTCACCACCAATATGTAACTAAAAGGAACATCTGAACATTTTGACTTTTGCCAGACACCTTTAATTATTATATATTTTTTCTACGCTGCGAATATGTTTTTTAGCAGCTTTATGTATACTCACTCTTAATCATGTAGCCTCTCTGTTAACACGGAGTTTCTTATACTCCAGTAATATGTTTAATTATAAGTATTTAAAGCTAAAATTTGAATCTTTCTTTATCGTAAAAACACACAATACTAATTCAAATTACATTATATCTTCCCATGGATTTAGCGGATTCATATTAAGCTCTCAAAGGATACTTAAAGGATAAATAATGCTTCACAAAATAAAATAAAAATAATTTCTTCAAGAAGCTTTTGGATAACTCCCTGGCCACGCCACACCGATGAAGTTATACGTCATCGCGATATTGATGAATCCCAGGTAAGCGCATTTTACCTATTTCCATTTCAAAAGCAGCATAGCCACAAGAGATTTTTTCTAATTGTTTAAATATGAGACAGCGAATTCCTGCTATCGAGAATGGAGTGCTTTTGGCTTAATAGGCCACTTAAACTCCAACAAAAAGATTAATGAGACAGTTAAAGTGCTCATGTTTAGCGAAAAAGAAGAAAAATTTTATATAGTGGCTTAGATTATAAATATTAAAAGTATTCATGTTCTGAATAAAAAAAAAAAAAATAAATAAAAAGATGCTGCATTGAATAAAATAATGAATGTTATTGTACCAGAAATATAAAGGTGAATGAAAAAGAAATATATATATATTTATGTTTTATGTAATGAACATTTAAATAATTAGTGAATGATCAATTTGTTGGTTGTGAGTAATAATAATAATAATAAAAAGAAATCGTTCATTTTACAGTAAATAAATAAATAAAAAGGAAATAGGTTCGTCGCATATATAAATAAGAGTAAACATGGCAGGGATAAAAGACGTCCAAATTGTCGAAAAATTAAATTCGCATAATTACTCAAATTGGAAATTTCGCGTAGAAATGATTTTAATAAAAGAAGAATTGTTTGATGTAATAACACAAAATCCCCCAGATCCAATTAACACGGATTGGACGAAGAGGGACCGTAAAGCACGTGCAATTATCAACTTGAGTATTGAAGACTCACAAATCGTGCATGTAAAGCACTTAAACACTGCCAGAGAAACCTTGCAAGCTTTAAAAACAATTCATGAAAGGGCCAATCTCTCAAGCAAGTTATATTTGCTGAGAAAATTATACGGAGCAAAACTCCCAGAAAACGGCAATCTAATAAAACACATTACACATATTTTAGAACTTGTTGATAAACTTTCAGCCGTAGGCGAAACTATTAATGACTCGCACATTTCAGCTCTGTTACTTTGTTCATTACCACCTAGCTACAACACCTTAATCATATCCCTCGAGGCCCGTCCAGAAAATGAACTTAATTCAGAGTTTATAAAAGGAAAACTCACTGATGAATATACAAGACGTTTAGAAAACACAGATCAGAGCGAGAATTCCTCAAAAGCGTTTAAAACGCATAAAAAGTTTCCGGCTGAACACTATAATAAAAAGGACTAACAGTGCACATACTGTAAATTAAAAAACCATACATACAGGGAGTGCTGGCATCTTAAGAACAGAAACACTTACTCACCGTCACAAAAACAACAGCCGCACAAATCCAAGTATTACACATCATCGTTATGTTATGAAGACGCAAACTATTATAGAGAAAACAAAAACCGTGAAACAGAACCAATTCGGATTAACAAAACACAGGGCAATTCAGGAAAATGCAGCGACGCAGCTTTTTTAGTCCAGAAACCAGGAAAACAAACCTGGATAATCGACTCAGGATCATCGACACACATTCTAAACAGTAAAGATGCATTCACTAAGTTTAACGACACTGAAAAGACGACAGTCATCATTGCCAATGGAAAAACGCTGAATTCACACGGTACAGGTGAAACGACATTTAAAACAAAAACATCCGATGGAGGGATAAACACAATCACATTAAAAGAAGTATTATACGTACCAGAATTAGAATCGAACCTCATATCGGTAAGCAAAGCAACACAGAATGGCTATAAATTAATTTTCGATAAAGAAAAATGCACGTTATCCCGAAACGGGAATATTTATCTTGAAGCAAGAATGAAAAATAATTTATATCAAGTCGAATTATTAGAAAGCGCTGAAACTAATAAAGTAAACATTGCACATGAATGTAAAAATAAAAATTGCATATAAGTTTGGCACAAACGGCTTGGCCATCGTAACTATAATGCGATAAAAGAATTAATAAATAAAAACTTAGCAGACGGTATAAAAATAAATAACTGTAATCATAATGCATTGTGTGAAATATGTATCCAAACAAAAATAAGTGATGCCCCATATCCGAAATCAACAAACTGTCCCAAAACAGGCAAAGTGCTCGATCTGATACACACGGACGTGTGCACATCTATCGGTACAACTACTATCGGGGGAAAAACAATGTTCGTCACTTTTATAGACGACTATTCAAGGTTCACAGTGATTTACTTGCTTTCGCATAAAAATGAAGTTCACGAAAAGTTAAAAGATTATGTAGCCATGGTGAAAACCCAATTCGGCAGATTCCCTAAAGCTATTCGATCCGATAATGGAGGGGAATATTTAGGTAAACAAACGGAAGAATACCTAAGGGCAAGAGGTATCCAACACCAGTTTACGGTACCATTTTGCCCGAGCCAAAACGGCGTAGCGGAAAGAAAGAATAGGTCATTATTAGATATGACTAGGAGTCTACTCTCCGAAGCAGGCTTACCTCAAAAATTCTGGGGAGAAGCCATAAATACCGCCAATCACCTGCAGAATAGGCTACCAACCAAAATAACAAACAAAACACCGTTCGAAATTTGGTTCAACCGAAAACCCACCTTACACTACCTGCGTACATTCGGCTGTAAAGCTTATGCCTATATACAGAAATATCAGCGAAACAAATTAGATGATAGAGCGCAGGAAGGAATACTTATGGGGTATGACAATAAATCAAAAGGTTACCGTATATTTACAAAAGAAAACAAAATAATAATAGCGAGAACAGTTAAATTTATAGAAAATAGTGAAAACAACTTAAAAGAAAGCGAAGAGGTAGAAAACTCAGACAATGACAACAACTACATTCAAACAGAGTTAAGTAATTCGGACGAAGAACCAACCGCGTCCAAACAACCCGACGTAGAACCGAGAAGGTCTCAGAGGTCAAATAGAGGAGTACCACCCGACAGATACGTATGTCACGTAAAAACAAATGACACATTCGAACCATCCGATTTTTATGACACAGCAAACATGAACAACCCAGTAGAAAAAGAAAATTGGCTCAAAGCCACTCAACAAGAAATCAACTCACTAAAGAAAAATAAAACTTGGGACTTAGTGGATCCCCCACCAAATAAGAAAATTATTGGTTGTAAGTGGATTTTTAAGAGAAAGTTAGATAATTTAGGAAATGTACAAAAATACAAGGCCCGACAAGTAGCGAAAGGTTATAATCAGAAGTACGGCGAAGATTATGATGAAACCTTCGCACCCGTAGTTTCACACACAACAATCCGCACATTTTTAGCCTCAGCGGCATATAAAAATCTTTCTGTTCAACACATTGACATCGACACTGCATTTCTTCACGGCGAAATAGAAGAAGAAATTTTCATGAAACAACCAGAGGGAATTATAGAAAAAAATTGTGAAAACAAAGTGTGTAAACTGAATAAAACAATCTACGGCTTAAAGCAGGCAGCTAGAGCCTGGCACAAAAAGATCGCAGAATCATTAAAAAACATGAATTTTGTGCAAAGCACTGCTGACTCATGTTTGTTTACTAGAAAAGAAAAGGAAAATTTCACTTATATCATCATTTACGTTGACGATATTTTAATCGCGAGTAAAAGTGAAATAATTAAAGATGTAATAAAACAATTGCAAAATGAGTACGGAGTAAAAGACTTAGGCGAAATAAGTCAGTACCTAGGAACCAACATAATCAAAACGAATGATGGTTACAAATTAAACCAAAAGTCAAAAATAGAAGATTTGGTTAGAAAGTTAAATTTAACAGATGCAAGACCTATTGGTACACCGATGGAAGTAGGTTTCTATAAATTAGAAGATAGCGACAATTTACTTTCGAACAATACAAAGTTTAGGCAAGCGATTGGTTCGCTCTTGTATATTGCCACAGTCACTCGACCCGACATTATGGCACCAGTAAATATACTTAGTAGGAGAAGTGCAACGCCACGCGAGAAGGATTGGAAAGCGGCAAAAAGAATTATTATTTACCTCAATTGCACAAAAAAACCTATGCCTAACAATAAGTAAAAATAAACCACCAATACTCATCGCGTATGCTGATGCTGATTGGGCTGGGGACACTAAAAATAGAAAATCAACCACCGGCAATATTTTTTTTCTGGGTGATAATCCCATTCAATGGACTACAAAATTACAGTCAAGCATTGCATATTCTTCGGCTGAAGCGGAATATGTTGCTGCTGCAACCGCAGGACAAGAAATTTTATGGCTATTAAAACTGCTAGAAGATCTTAACTTGTATCAAGTAAAACCTATTTTACTTTACCATGACAACCAAAGCAGTATAAAGATGATAGAAAATGAAAAATTTTCGAAGCGGACAAAACACATTGATATTCGCTTTCACGCCATAAGACAATTAAAGGAAGATAAAATTATCGAATTAAAATATTGTCCCACGCAATACATGATTGCTGACTGCTTGACGAAGCCCACACCCAAACCTCAACTTTTGTGTGACATCAAGACTATGAACTTGTTACCTTATCCATCTGAGGAGATTAAGGAGGGGTGTTAAATTTAATTCCCCAGGTGTTCTTCGGCAACTGCTAAAAGTGATTAAAAAAAATAAAAGAAAGAACTTGTTACTAAACACAGATCATTTTAACAAGCCAATTTACGAACTACTTCTTTTTACTTCCGCATTTGATAATGAGTGCTATTACAGACCACTTGAGTAACTCTCTAAAGCATATGTTCTAATAACTAAGATTTCACCACCAATATGTAACTAAAAGGAACATCTGAACATTTTGACTTTTGCCAGACACCTTTAATTATTATATATTTTTTCTACGCTGCGAATATGTTTTTTAGCAGCTTTATGTATACTCACTCTTAATCATGTAGCCTCTCTGTTAACACGGAGTTTCTTATACTCCAGTAATATGTTTAATTATAAGTATTTAAAGCTAAAATTTGAATCTTTCTTTATCGTAAAAACACACAATACTAATTCAAATTACATTATATCTTCCCATGGATTTAGCGGATTCATATTAAGCTCTCAAAGGATACTTAAAGGATAAATAATGCTTCACAAAATAAAATAAAAATAATTTCTTCAAGAAGCTTTTGGATAACACCCTGGCCACGCCACACCGATGAAGTTATACGTCATCGCGATATTGATGAATCCCAGGTAAGCGCATTTTACCTATTTCCATTTCAAAAGCAGCATAGCCACAAGAGATTTTTTCTAATTGTTTAAATATGAGACAGCGAATTCCTGCTATCGAGAATGGAGTGCTTTTGGCTTAATAGGCCACTTAAACTCCAACACTAATAGCATTAAAAAAACTTCGTGATAGAGCTGCAAAGCAAAGGAAATCGAAACTGTGACAAACAAAATTTTTTTCAAATCCTTGTGAAATATGTAAAAAGTACTTAATTTCAAAATTAAAATTCAGGTAATTTATTTTTGTTTCTGTTTTGCTAATGCTTTATTTTTATTAAGCACATGTTACCATAATAAGAAATAGCACATATATTTGTCCTTAATCTTAGCATTCTCGATTATCCGAAAATTTCGATTTTCCGAAAGATAGTCTTTCCGAATTACTTCGGATAATCGAGGTTCTACTGTATATATTCATATGAAAATTCCATAGAGAAAATTTGAAATAGTTAAAGAAATATCTCTGCTTAAGAAAATTATCACAAATAGAAAAGTAAACTACAGTGCAAGAGTTATCACTTAAGTGACATCTTTAAACCATTTTCAGCCAAAGGTGCGTAAACGCACCAGTTCAATAAATATTTTTTTTATTAACACTGTGACGAATATTTTTCACTAATTTTATTTTTCTGCTATTTTTAAGGGTTCCGTAGACATCTATAAAATATCCGCAATTCATTTGGAGTAAACACTTTCTGTTAATAAATTTTCATAACGCTAGTCTTTTAAAATTGAAAGGGTTATTGACAAATTCGACTTTTTGAAAATGTGTAATTATTTCACTTGAGATTAATCATATGTTTTTATAATGGATTAAAGTTGTAAGTTCTGTAAATATAATATTAATAAAACAAATGTCATAAAAAAATTAAAAATATATTAATTTAAATTTAATTGTGCATTAGCGCACCATTCACCGAATGCATGAAAATGCCAAATGAATTTTATTTCTCAAATAAAATATTATTTTTCATGCACGAAACCTTTTTTTTTTTGTCTTAATGAATGTAATTTAAGCATATTCCAATACTACATTTTGTAAAATTTCTATGCTTGGCCCAAAATGGGTTAATAAATTGTGAGCACAGTCCTTTTTTATTATTCAGGAGTATTTTTAGATTGTAAATATAATAAAAAAACTAAAATACCCAAACTCATCAGTATAATTTTTAAACATGAATGGTGGATAGAAAAGTATTAAAAAAATTTTAATAAATCGAAATAGAGAAAATAAATATGGATATGTTACACAAGAATGGTATTTAACAGATTTAATTCAATACTCAATTTAAAAGGAATGCGATTTCAATTTTCAGAATAATACAAACAAGTTTAAGGAATACTTACTTACCCCATCTCCCAAATAAATTCAGGCACAGACACTAAAACAAGAACAGCTAGGTAAAACGGCACATTTTTTTATAATACACATGACAATACTAAACAATGAAGAATATAATGTTGAGTAAAAGACTTTTCTGTCATCACAACTTTTGCTGCCTTAGAATAAAGTTTAGCTTTACATAATAACAGTAACGAAGAGCTGGGTTTTTTTCATTTAACTTAAACACAAACTAACGTAGACATCTAAATGTTGACTTCGAATATTTCAAAATAACATCAATTGATTTTGCATGAAAGAATAGATATGTTGGGTCAATTTTTATGACACCACACAGAATACGAAGTTAGAAGCAGAAGAATATAAACCACTAGACTGTAAGACTTCCATTGTCAACGATTCGAATAATCTTGACTTATTTGGCAACGCAATTTCAGAATTAATGGTATCGGGTCACTTATTCTGACACCGAAAGGATAAAAGATTTCACTTTTCGAATAAAAATAAAGACTTCTAGTTTTAACACAGTTTAAAGACACAGAAACGCATGAATTCTCCTTTCGTCAGACTGCGTACGTCATGACGTAATCCTTTCACGTACCTCATTCGTTGTCAAGGTAACGAGATTTTCCTTTTCCGTGTGATCGTCCAAATAGTACGTTTTTCCTGAAGGTGGTCATCGAATATTATTGTCTTCTGTAAAACTTATTATTTTAGCAATTATAATTTCCTAGCACACACAACGACATTGAATTTCTTAACTTAAACGAATTATTTTTCGACAGGAAATACTAATATATCCCAAAAGTGTTTATGAAGAATTATTGATTCCAAAATCCCTTTTACTTTGGAGCATGTGCAAATAAGCCAAAAAAAGGCTTTTACGACTTAAATCAAGCAGCTGGAGATTTTACAATTAAAATAAGTGATTCATGAATGAAACTGTGTATTGTGCAAAGCGTTGCCGGAACGAAATACATTATAGATAATTATTTACGTACATGGCTTTTTGAATGCCTGAAAAGACAAGAGGATACTTAATATATCAGAAAAGTTAAAATGGCAATACGAATTCAGATATCTGAAAAAATTAAACTATTATTTTAGGATAAGACCAATGACTTGAACCTTGTTTTATATGAAAGAAACAAAGTGGACAAAATAATTGAAAAATACATTTATTAAGACATCAAAACCTGCGACAATCATAAAGAACAATAGATTACCTTAAAATAGATGGCGTTGTCAAACTAGTGTAGCATAAAAGAAAATACGCATCAGCTGTGAGAGCACAGCTAAACCTAGCAACTGTGACTATGTCATATATATATATTAATTCTGTTATTAAATGTAGTAATGTTATTAAATGTCTAGGATAACCAAAGTATGCAAAAAATTACTTATTTTAAATTTAAGCATTACTATATCTTAACTAATGAATTTTCTATCCCTACTGGGATACTTGGCCAATTAAATGAAGAGGTGATAAACAAGGTAAGTCAGATTTATTCCTTATCTAAATTTTAAAGAATTCTTTACTGTTTTTGATAAAAATAATACATATTAAAAAATAAATTGACAGTATGGTTAATGGTAGAGTTATGGGTTAGATAGTTGGATTATTTGGATTATTAGAAATGGATTATAGATGGATATGTTGCGTTATTTTTAGCTTCTCCTGCGTTGGCATTTGAAATAGGATTCATCTTTTGTTATAATGGAAATAAATTGTTTCTTTTTTTCAGAGGGTACTTACTTAATAGCCGGAAAAAAAGGTTTGATAATCTTATTTTTATTGTAATACACTTTTTTTTCGTTAATAATTTTTCCTCATTTGTTTTCATTTTTCATTTCAGACTTCACATGTGACTGGACCCCATCAGTGTGACGTCACACACAACTTAACACCGCGCTACAACTGCTAATTGTATCCATTAAAACCCACAGAGTTCAGAGTATATCACGGATGTACTATACCGTCAAAACGGTTTGCAATATGAAACCAGTTATCACTCAGATCATTCGGTTCAAACAAGACAAACACAAAGAACAAAAGTTGAGTTCATTAAATGCAGTGATGTTTTCAAAGCGAGTCGAAAGTGTTTCAGTCGAATTTATGACCGATTTTAACTGGTTTCATAGTTGCATGCTTAGCTTCACGCCAAACCACAACTCTCTATATTTCTCTAAACTCTGTGGTTTGTGTTAATCCAATTAACGGTTGGTACGCGGAGTTGAGTTCCTTGTGACGTCATGACTCATGTGATGCAAAGGAAAAATCATTTAAAAAATAACAGGTTGGTTTAATAGGTTGTACTATTGCAGCATTACAACCTTCAAATCAATAAAAATATTTTCTTGCTAGTAATGTTAAATAACAAGCATTTGCATTGTGTAAAAACCTAGAAATTAAAATTTCAAAAGACCTAGGCTCATTTTACAAGTCTAGGCGATATCCTACTGGATTTGTGCACTTGGACGATTTAGAAAGTTTAAACACGTTAGCTTGCACACGATGGAAGGACTGTCCAGTTTGAGATAATGGTATTACTAGTGAAGATGTTCTTCCAAAGTCATCTAGATCTCGACTAATCAGATTTGATCACTCCTAAGGCACAACTCTCTTAAACGGAGAACTCATTAGAACAGTATAAAGTTCATATAATTTTCAAAATGTGATTTTCAGCCAACCTTTATAAGAAATACTCTTGATTTCTTATAGCAAAAATATTAATAAAGATAACATCACAACTCAATTTTAAATTTAAAAAAAAAAAAAAAAAAAAAAAAAAAAAAAAAAAAAAAACTATTAAATTTATTTTCTCCACAAAATTAAAATGCCTCAACCATACGAAATAAACACATCTGATTTCTACGCAGCTATAGTTATTTAACATTCTCAATTATATTTCAGACCTATTTCAGTTACGTTATGTGATAAACAAAACATACCAGGTGCGTCTTTCTTAGTTGAAAAAATAATTAACAAAGACAACGGAGGATAAATAATTTCAGTTTTGAGAATCAGATCAATGAGAGATAAACAAAAAACGCCTGTAGTGACCAAGGGCAGCGATAGAGGACAGTATTCTGTATGATTTAGATTTATACAAATCATGTAGTCTTTAAAACACCATATATACATGAAATATTAATACGTTGCAAATTGCAGACCAGCATTAGTAGATCAAGCGTGCTTTATCAAACATTATTTCATGGACTGTGAATCAGCAGTCGAAGCACTTCGAAAATTTCAAACGACAAAGGGACTCAAGAAAGAACAAAAGGAATATTTAAAATCAGGGGATAATGATAATGAAGCTTTTTTGAAACTTCCCATTATTCCTTCCTGCTACAAAATTTTAATTGAAAAGTTAAATTAATTATATAGATATATTTTGAAATCGAAATTCACTTTCAGATAAACATGTAGTTTTGAGTTAGGAATTTTGAAAATTAAACTTCATTGGTCATGAAAAATATGCAAAAAAAAAAAAAAAAAAAAAAGAGAATAAATGAAAACCAACAAATAGTGCTAGTTTGAAAAAAAAGTGAGCTCTTTTTAAAGACATATCTAAATAAATTTTCAACTGTTTTGGTTACGCAAAAATAAATATATTTTTTAAGACTTTATTGAATAAATTGAATAATCTCCGTTAATGAAATTAAGCGGTCAATTTAATATAATTATTTAAATATATATTTCCGAAATTCCAGTTACAAAATTAATTTATTTTTAGTGTGTAATAATTTACCAAAACATTCTATTATTTAATTAGATTAATTTATCCATATAGAATTTCAAACAATCATTCAAAAATTAATTTTGGTTTTGCATCAATAAAAAAAACAAAGATAAAATTAGTGTCTTATTGCTAATAAAATCCAGCTATTCCCAGATTGAATTTTCCTAAATAATTCGTGTAAACATCATTATTATTTTAAAAGGAAAGTTCATTCAGTGGTGATATATATTCGAATGCCAACTATTTCGAGCGAATATTAATTACTTTATACCATTTCACAATTTTAAAGGAAAATGAATACAATTAATGTTTCCACTCCTCAAATTCGGTATTTCGTTTTAACACTTTTTAAATATAAAGGCAGTTTTCGAAGTGGGTAAACAATTGAATTTTTCATTTGCAATGTAAACATTAATTTAAACGTTTCGAGGATTATATCAAGAAAATTTTATATTCCGCTTTTATTTTAGCTTCAAAAGAGTAAAACATTTGTTGAAATTTTAAAAAGCAGCTTTTATTAATGTTCTGTTTTTTGTGAATAGAATGAGATAAATATCATAGCTTTTAATGCTATGCTTAATTTAATTTAACCCTTTATGTACTGAATTATGAATTCATGAAAATTTTATCTTCTAAAGCATTTTTCTTGAATTTGTGAAACTACATTAGGAGATTTAACTGATCATTTAATAAAGTCTAGAAGGATTTTAAAAGGACTGAACGATTTAGAAGGATTAATTAAATTTGAATTTATAAGGATTTTAAGCAATATTTATAGCCCCACTTAAATCTTTTTATTTTAAACCTTTTTCTTACTATCTATAATTAGGAAATGTACAAATATAAATTCCTTACAATATAAATACAGAAATATTTCCGAATTGAAAAATCCCCCCCCCCCCACCAACGCTAATAAAGCTGAAAGGACGAAATAGCAAAAGAAATATTCTTTTAAAAATATTCTTTTATTTCTTCTTCCTTGTGTGTGTAACCAATAATGCTTTTGGAACAAGATAAAGTAATTCATCTATAATTCCTTCTAAACTGTATTACTACTAATCGATATAATAAATTAATTTTATAACAAGTTCTTTCAATGGTACTTATAAGTACCGTCAGTAGATAAAGGGTTAAAAAGCGTATAAAAATTTAAATAAAAGAATGTCATCAAAATGAAAATCAAATTTATCCAGAAATTTGCGTAATGCAAGAGCACAGAAAAAAAAATAGGGATAAATTTCCACAAGCCGAATAGAGTAGACTTGAACAAGCCGATCACCAGGCTAATCTTTGAAATGCTGAAACACCAAAAAAGTCCCAACCGCATCACTATTATAATGTTGCCTATTTGAAATTAAAGTGGATATATGAATCACACGAACTGTCGCAACAAAGGTTAAAATAAATTGTAGACCGCACGGAAATCTCAAGAGCTGCTTAATCTAATGAAACAAAAAATGCTCGCATTGTAGAAAATGCATGGAGAATGGTGCACCGAAGACGGACATTTACCCTCATAGCCTGCATTGTCACAGTGACGTCGTTGTGACTTCATTGTAAGTCACTGTGGTCACGTCACACCTATGACCAAAATGTCACCACTCAGTGATGTCACATTGTGAATGAGATGTGAACTTTTCAGAAAACTTAAAAAAATACAAAAAATATTCAAAACAAGTTATTTATGTAAAATTATATTTTCTGATAATTAAAAAAAATATTGTGACCTCACTGTTATGTCACTGCATGTAACGTACGTCACGTCACATATGTCACGAAAAAAACCACCATATTGTAAATCACAGTGTGACAAATATATGAACTACAAAAATCTTTGAAAATGAACACAAATAGTTTAAACAGGCTTGAGTTACAGCGGCATAAGGAATAAAAATATATTAGTGGATAGCAAATAGTAAATTCGGATACGAAAAGAGGGGGGACATAAAAAGGAAAATGCACGGTACAAGTATCGACAAACTAGATTTTCATGCTATATTTTATCAATTTGTTATCTAAGACAGTAAAAGTATACTTTTTTCATTAATTTCAATTTTATCTACCATTGCAATTTAATATAATAATCCTTCACTGATTGTTATTATTATAAAAGTGTTTCTCGGAAAAATGGTACGTGCTGGAGCAATTTGGATAACATATTTAGAATTAGGAATAAATCTCTACACTTTACTTATTGAGTTTGCAGGGAGGAAGTTTTTTTATTTTATTTATTTATTTTTTTGTCGACCAGTGGTATTCGAAACACTTTTGTGGTTTCAAACTAAAAATTTTCTATTAGAGTTAAGTCTGCAGCTTTTAATGTGCACGTAGAAAGAGTCTTCAGAGTTTAGTCATATATGCATTTCTTGCTTTAGAATTTGCATTCAAATCATATTTTTTCCTGTTAGTGTTTAACTATTTTAAGTAAGTATTTTTAAAAGAATTCTAATTCTTTCAGACTTTTTAACCCCTTAACCTACAATGACGTGCATAGCCCGCGTACGATGATCGAGCCAAATGTAAATTCTTCTTACCACTAAAATTTCACAGTAAATAAAGTTTAATTTAATCGTCGAAATTCCATGATTAAACAAGGCGAAAATCTCTATTAAATTTTAGTGGTAGCTATGGATTTGCCAAACCGTGGAGCTGTTGGGACGTAAATCGTAGATTAAGGGGTTAAATAAAACTAGCATTTTCAGAAATATATATATACAAAATTTATACAAAACTCATGATATAATTATTCGTTTTTCAAATTTGTGTTTCAGAGATATGACTTTAAAACAAGTTATTTTACAAATTGTTTTATTCTACAAAAAATGAATGTGAAAAGAATGACAGATTGACAAAGAAAATGTTTTTATCCTCTATTCTTCGTTTTCATTTATTAAGAAGAATCGTATTTTGTATTTATTACGTGCAAAACAAACTTTACTTAAAAAAAAAAAAAAGAAAAAAAAAGATAAAAGAAAAAAAAAAGAGGTGTTTCACTCAAATAGAAAAATTTTATTAAAGACACTCTCAAAAAGATAAAATTATTGCGCATTTAAACTTTAAATCTGTTGTATACGAAAAAAAAAATAATTATAATAATACATTAGAAACACCTGCTTTCTCAAAATCGCCTGCCGGAATTTGACCGCAGATAAGGATCATAGAACTTTTGACGCGGGAAGTTAGCTCAACTCTTTTTTTTTAAATAACAGAAAGATGTCTGACAGTTTAGGATAAAAGACGGATATTATTACAGTATTTAGGATAAAAAGGTATGTCTTATTTAATTTAAATCTTTTATTCTTGTTTTACCTGTTTATACATTATTACACGAGTTAAATAGTTTTACGTTATATACAATGAGACTGATCTGGTATTCTTTTCAGAAGCAATATTTTCCGATTCGATACTGTAAAATATCCTAATCTGCCATCGCTAGAAAAAAGATAAAGGCTGACGCAGAGACTGATTCTAACATAGTATTTATCGTCATTATTATTTTGGAGATAAATATGATATTCGATTATAATGATATTACGAAACAGTTTCAATTTAGAAATTAACATTATACTGGGAAAATGTCTTTTTACATATTATAGTAGTGAAACTTTTGAAAGTTTTTTTCCATTGCTAATGATATTTTAAATTAGTCTTTAAGAACCTAAATCTTCACACCAATGTTTTCAGATTTAATATTTGCCTAAATTATAAAATAATAGGAATTCCTTATAACATATGGAAAGATTTTTGAGAAATTGTTAAATCTAATAGTACATTTAATTCATCTAATTCAGTTTGTTGTTGTTTAATAGTACAATTATAAATACTAATTATTTAGTGCTTTTCAAATTGAATTTTTCAAACACTTATTTTTTAAATTGAAAAATTGTAAGCATCTTTTTTTTTTTTTTTTTTTTTTTAAATCAAAAATTTAATTGTACACATTCAGAATCAGTTATTATATTTTCTTCGATTGTAAAATCATTTTCTACGTTTTTCATACACGTAATTATTGGCTTTAAAAAATAAAATATAATATTTAAGCACTGAAATAAAGTGTTTTTATGCCTCATAAAGTTGAAAATTGTTTACAATTTCGGTTTGTCTGGTCGTCTGTCCGCGCTCTAACTCGCCTAAATGCACTCGGATTGCCCTGTAATTTTTGAATGTTTCTGACGTTTACCATAGCACGGTCCCTTTTTGTAATCAAGTTTGTAGCATGTTAAATTCATTTACAGGGACAGTCAAATGTATTACGTTACATTACGTCCTGCGGGAAAAAAAATCGTTTCAAATGATTTTTAATGAATTTACACGCTTTCAAACAGAATAAAATTGATATGCATTTATGAAGCGCACTACAAAGTGCATTCTGTAGTATATGCGATGCAAAGAATAGTTATTGTTCATCTTCAGGGCTAAAAAAGGAATTTCAATACATAATGATATAGGGGCGGAGGGAATTATTTGTGGCGTACTTTAATAATGTTAATATATTTGATAAATAATGAAATTCATATACGTCGTTGAGGTTTACATACAATGAATTATTTCATGTATAATACGAAGTGTATATAGCATTTACAGGGATACACAAAATGTTTCAGATATTATATTGTATCCGAAGTACAGTTCATAAGCGATGATTGATGGAAATGTATTTTTAATTATGATATGTGCTTTTATGATTCACTATATTTATGCATAGTATATGGTATATATATATATATGCTATAATCCATATACAGGACTACACAAAATTACTCGTAAGGCTACTGGGTATGGGCGCAAATTGCTTAAAGGTGGTTTTTAAATGAGTTATGCATTTTTACGCTGAACTGCATCTAATTTACTAAGAACCGTTTGTAGAATATAGATAAAATGATATACAGGGTCACGCAAAGAATTGGATACGTTGCCGTCTATAGATTATAATTTCTGGAAATGTGATTTCAGCAGTTTTAAAAGTGTTTTAGTTTGAATTAAATTTTAACTAAATAGTGGCGTGTAATAAATGTTCAAGGTAAACTACAGGGTTGTACAAATGTATTTAAGTATGTTTCCATAGATTAGTATAAATTGCTGAAAGAGAATTTCAACCTGTTATGCGTTTTCTTGATAAACTAAATCTTTCCATTATATACTATAGATATCAATCTACAGATCAAATACAGGACTGTTCAAAAGAATTGAAAACATATTTGGCTATGGATGGTAACTGCTGAAATCAGTTTTTAAAATATTTTATGCGTTTTCATGTTTACTTAGTTATCTTATTTACGTTATTTCCCTAAATTACGATGTCTTGTTAAAGCATTCAGGAAAGTGTTAGAAAGTGTTTTATAATCTAAGCTTAACACAGGATTTTTCATTCCCAGATCAGTCTTTTCCTATAAAACATAGCAAATCTATTTAGCTCATATTCACAAAATACAATATATACAGGAGTAAATAATTTAAATAAATAGGACTTATCATGTCGTTCTATATAAACAAGAGTTGTATTAATATCCGTTAGACTCTATGTTCATATTTAATATAGCAATGACAAATCACAACACATTAAAAAACTTACACATTCCTAATATCAATCTTGAATTGCAGATAAAGCTTAGAATTTAATTTAAAAAAGAATGTCAGTTGATAAACATTGTTTTTTAAATGGGAAAATTAAAAATATTTTAGCAGAATACGACTCCAAAATAGCGATGTTTTGCTAAAAAGTATGGTAAAAAGGATAAGATTTTATATTTCAAAAAAAACTTTACTTTAAAATTCATCACAGTTTTTGTGACAAGAATCATCACAGTATTAATACTTGGAAATTTTTCCAGAGAGAAACGTTCGCCTTATACAATATTTCAAATGAAAATCAAATTTCAAATTAATTGCTTAAAAGGCGCAAAGGACAGCATAGTGAAAAATATTCCACGCCAGGACTCGAACCCGGGCCATCAGTATAGCGCACTGAAATTCTACCGGCTAAACCAAATGGAACGATACCCAGCCTGGAAAATTTCTCCTTATTACATGTTGGCAAGGCTACAAACGCAGCACAAGATGGAATAATTATATTGAGTCAACGACATTGAGCAAACACGAAACTTAATTAAATCCAGCATCGATTGAAACTATATTAATACTTGGAAATTTTTTCAGAGAGAAGCATTCGCCTTGCATACAGAATTTCAAATGAAAATCATATTTCAAATTAGGCAATTTTAATTTGAAATTTGATTTTCATTCCAAATACTTTATGCAAGGCGAATGTTTCTCTCTGAAAATATAGGTTATAAAGGATTTCGATTTTCATAATTTACGCAGTTCAGAATCAATAATAAAAAAAGCGTACAAAATACATAGGATTTCTATACAATAGATATAGAATAATTTCTATACCAGTTTAATGTCTAGGAACGTAAATCACAAAAGAAAGAAACTTGAAATAGTGTAATGAGAGCTTGAAAACTACGAGCAGTCGTAGCGTACGCTGAAAGCACTTGTTCATGTCCGGTCACGGAAACCAAACAGCATCGAGCGCGGTTAGTACTTGGGAGGGTGACCACATGGAAACCGCTGAAATTTCATATATTTCTATAGACACTTCTACATATATTTCTATAGCTCTTGGTGAAACTAGCTTATAGAAAAAAGAGCCATAATTATATAATACTTTGTTTTTTTTTTATAGAGTTCTATAAGAAATTTTTGTAAGGGAAAGTGCTGGGCCAACAAAGGAATAGCAGTGGGATAGGTGCTAGCACTGCAGATAAAGTTCCGGATTGAAGTAATGTGATGGCATACCAATGCTGGCCTGCAGTTGGCAATCACTGATGGCCAGCTGCATTCGGCTCGGACACTTTTCGACAGGTTTAAGTAATGGCAGCCTTGCACTTTACCGCTGATTCACCATAACTGCCATCTTTTTTTCCAGCTGATGGCCCATTGTTTCTTTCTTTGCTGGGACTTCTTCGAAATTATGGTTGATGTACATGTAGAGGCTAAAAGTGAAGGTTTACGTTTCATTTCTTTAAAACAAAACAAAATGGAAGCAGAAAAGAATATACACTTACAAGGTGCAGTCAGGAATCACGCGAATGTAAATCCCAATGCATTGGGTTAAATTGTAATTCTTCCATCTTAATTAATAAATAGCACAAGATACCTCCACGAACAGATGTATCATGCATTTACGTATGTACGTAATTATGGACGTTCTGATCTATATATTACGTTAACTTGTAATTCCAATTGGAAAGAAATTACAGCTGAAATTGTTGCCTGGACAAATGTCGATGGATAAAACGACTTTATTGATCCTATTTTCAGAATTAAAGAGCACAAATTATTGACTGTTGTTAAAAGAAAAGGAAAGTGTTAATTCAAATCTGATGTCTAATGTAATCGATGGAACGTCAATAGGGCGAACTGTCTCATGTGCACTTTTTGCAATGGTTCAGGGAAATTCTGGACCCAAATCAGACCGATGATATTATAAGTGCTGATTTACAAGACGCTGATAATGATAAGCAGTTGTTCGATACTATCATTCGGAACATGGTTCACGAAACATGTGATCCGTTCAACCCTTTTCAAAATGTATGAAAGACGGTCACTGTACAAGAAATTATCGTCAAACATTAATTAATGAAACACATCGGAATGACAACGGCTGCCCTAAATACAGACGTAGAGCACCCGGAGCAGTCGGAGAGCGAAAAACTACGATAAAAGTAAGGGATCAACTAGAGAAAGGGATCATAGATAACAACTAGATAGTACCGTATTCACCAGTATTTGTAAATATATTGTACGCCCAGATCAACGTAAAAACACGTAGTTCTGTAAAAGCAATAAAATATATTTATAATTACATAAATGAAGGTAATGACCAAGCAATATTTGATGTACGACAGTACAATGCATCCATTAATTCACAAGGTGAAGTTCAATCATTTCAAGCCTACAGCAATGAAGCTGTTTGGAGAATTTTCCAGTTTCCATTACACGAGAGTTTACCCGTAATAATTCGTCTTGCCGTCCACTTAGAAAATAGTTAGCGTGTCTACTTTAACGAACGGAATTTTCATCAAACAATTCCTATCCCACACAAAAATATCCCACAAAAAAAAACCTTCGCTTTTATAAACCTTTGTCAAACTGATGAATTCGCAAGGATACTTTTATATTCTGAAATCACACGCTATTAGAAATAGGATTCAAAATGAAGGGAATAGGATCAACGTAAACACAAACAGGGCACAGCTGTTAAAAATCGGGCAAACTTTAAAGCAGGGAATGCACTTGGGCGTGTGTACAGTGTACGTGTACACGTAAGCAATTTCGAATGTTTTTGTTTTGGTTACTAATCAGCAAAGTGCGTGAGTATTAATTTTTTTCTAACTTCAGAATTGAAAACGGACAAGAACGAGTAACTTACAGAGAGACATGCAAAGTATTGGATGCACTAAAAAAGAACAAACACTTGTAGTTTACAAAGGAAGAATCTGCTCAGTTTCGGACACCAGCAGGTATGCGGAAATTGCTTGCCACTTTAATAAGTACATGTGGATTGTCAAATACAACAGAATTGAGGAAAAAGTACAAAATTGATCTAACCGAGGATATACTGAAAAGATTTCGTCAATCATATTCAAATTTAACATTTAACGGCAAAATTTACAATTAAGATTTAACTGTAATTAAAGACAAAGTGATTTTTGTCATCGGCAAAGTATTGAGTGAATATGGAACGGCTGCACCATTAATAATTTGATGAAATATGTGATGATATTTGCAGAGAACTCGATTATGATACAACAGTACTTCAGAATTTTGTGACTTCAGTAAAAGGGTAACTTCTTTCAGACAAAAAGCAAGTACTTGAAAAGGTTTTCGAACACTTGAGCAAAGAAGAAGGTTCATTATTTTTCTTTGTCGCACTGGGTGAGACTGATAAAACTATTTTACTGAATTTCACTGTTCGCTGAAGTTAGCAAGGATAAAAACATGGCAATCGCCGTTGGATCATCTGGCACTGAAGTAAATCTACTGAGCAGTAGACGGACCCACTCTAAGTCTTAAAATTTCCATTGAATTTGACAAATGAAGAAAACCCTAAAGTCACTTATTTTAAATATTTTACTTTATTTTAATATATTTCATTTCATTTTGTCACATTGTTTATTAGTCAATCTGTTTGTTTTGTCATTTTAATGAAGCTCGGTCATATTATCCTACTATTTATTGTTTACCTTAAAAAATTGTCCTATCTTAAATTTTTAGTGCAAATACTCACATTAAGTGCAAGAGCCAATTTACTCCGGCAACCATATTTTGAGGATCTTCCAGCCTGCTAGGGCTTCCGGGCTCGTTCGCGGAAGGTGGACATAAGTTTTTCCGTCGTGGACTTACCAGCTCCTATACCGAAATGTTGGCTTTTCACGAGTGGGTGGTTAGTGATAAGGGATTATTGTGGAACATAACCAAAAAATCGTAGCCGATGTAAAATGTTTAGACTTTGTAAACTGTTAGTATGGGACGAGTGCAAAATGCTGTATAAACGTGGAATTGAAGCTCTCGTTTAAAGTCTGCATAACATAAGAAGTAGTTCGAAACTTATAGGTGGTATGGTGGTCCTGCTTGCAGGTGACATCAAGCAAACATTAATAGTTATTCCTAGAGGAACAACCGCCGATGAAAAGAACGCAGGTTTTAAAGCATCTCCACTTTACCGTAGTATCCATAAATTGTATTTAAGCACCAACATGCGAGTACAGTTATGTAGTAACACAGAGTCAAGACAATTTTCATGGACTTTTATAATATAATTTATTCAGAAGAACTAATTGCAGCAGTTTCTCAGAATTTCTTATCTTACAACTACGTAATATCGTAAATTTGAATTTGCTTGCTCGTTTGGCGTTTCTATTTCAGAGGTTTACTGTCTATGAGATTTTCTTCGTAATAAAAATATTTCTAAAATTATATATATTAAAGCGCAGTCTATAGAGTTGAAATTTTTTTCATATACAGGTGAAATACAGCTGATAATATAAAGGTTATGTTTTGTAATGGGTTCCGTAGCAAATTCGCTTTTTTAGAGGGAGCAAAGAGAGAGTTGAAAAAGTATATACATTGTTGTAAACAGATTTGTTTTTTGTGTGATAAAGATTTAATAATATTTTAGATTATCATTTTTTCGTTCAACTTTGATGCCAGTTATGATGATAAAATATATGAAAAGGAACATCCGATAATTTTCTGATTGCTTCATGATATAAACGGACATCAGGTTCAGCCTATAAATCTGACTTATGTGAATGCCCTTATGATTAAAAATACCTTAAATTACTTATATTGTGTTCCGTAAAATGTGATCAAAAATAGTTTATTATATATGTTTTTAATTATTGGGTGTGTAATTTTTTTTTCATTAATTTATTCTTTCTTATATTTCTATATGTACAAAGTATTTCTATATATAAAACATGTTTCTATATATAAAATATATATCTATATAATATATTTCTAATTTTATTTTATGTAAACGACGTCACGGTTAACAGCTAGTATAAAATAAATCCTTACATGTAAAAATAACTTTATCAAAAGCTCTAAAATGATTTTGTTTTAGTTTCATTCGCTAGCATAAGTCCGGCACTAATTACATGCAGAGATGTTGCATTAAGCGTCGGGCGAACATTTGTTATTAGAACGTAGAAATGTAATTATGGTACAATTTATTAGGATAATAAAACAAAACTAAGTATGGTCAATGTATCCACCATTGAACGCATGCAGAATGCATTCTCTTCCATATTATATTAAATTGTTCCTAAAGACAAGCACACTGGTTCGGTTTTATTTTCTATTTTAACAGTGCCGTATCGTAAAATTCAAATGGAATTATCCCTAAATATTGTACTATTTTAAATCTTGCAAATAACGAAGAATACTTTAAAATAAGCTCAAAGAATGTCTATTTCATGTTTAAAAAAGTTCCATGTAACCATCTATAGACAAAGCCAATAATAAAAGAGATATTTTTTACTGTAACATCAGAATGTTTCTCCTTTCATTGCCCAACAAAATACTTTTTCTTTAATGTGAAAATCCAAAGAAATGAATAATGCATAAAGCTTTTTCTAACTTGTTCTCTACGGAGCTTATCTGTATGATTATGTATATTTCTCCAAATTCTTGAATACGGAAGGAAAATTTTAAGTTTGTTTTGTTTTAAAAAGTACATTTAGTAGGAATGAACTTTCAATAAATATTTTTAAACAAACGTATATGGAGAATATCTGCGCTAACACAAACAATACTACTTTAAGCACAATAAACAGACTCTTTCTCTTTAAAACACTTATATTGATGAGTAACTATTTACACGATATATACAAATAAAGTACTATTTACAAAATTACTAATACATCTTAATTTCATCGTCGTGCACACATCTATTTCGTCTTTTTTACTATCTTTTAACATTCTTCAGGATATATCTCACTCGTTCACCCCAAAAAAAAACAATCGAACGTTCTTCCTTGTTACACACCAGCTCACTTTATTTCCGTTATGGGGCTGGCTTTGAGCTACGCATCCTCTATGCAGGCGATTTCTAGAGAGCCTGGATAATATCAGAGTTACGAGCTGATGGCGCTTCAAATGTATGCAGCTTGTAAATGAAATCCCACAGCTCGGCCGTGCTGTCTAGGCTTTCGGCCTCGAATGCATCCATGTCCGCTGAAAGCAGCATCTGGTTCACATTTAAAGATAAAAAAATATCTCAACAGAATTTAAATTATCTCTTGAAAAAATTCTTCTTGTTCTTTTTTTTTCTTTTATGTCTTTCCGTCGATTTTTCTTCTTACACCTTTTCTACGTTTTTACTTCTTACGTCTTTTCGTCTGATTCGTCTTCACTTTTCTTACGTCTTTCCGTCTCATTCGTGTTCCTGTTTCTTATTTCTTCGGTTTTGTCAAAATTGTTTTTAAGTGTTAGTCCGGCGGTGTGTCGTAATCGGTGAAATACTTTTTTTTTTCGATGTCAAACTTCATCAGTCCACGGGTTCATGTACTCAGCGCAAGTACTAGTGACCATTGAACCTTCATTAAATCCAACTTTCATTACATCGTAGGTGTCATTATTTCTTACTTTTGTGACTTTGTAACGGCCTAAATATTTTATTTTAACTTCAAACCTGGACCTTGTTGTATGCGTTTTATAGCAACCATACCATTAAGTTTAAATGTGTTAGGCTTTTTCCGTCTGAGATTATAAGTTTTGCTGTTCTCTTCTTGGGCTTTTAAAATTTGTCTGAATTTTAATATCGATTGACATCCATATAATATAGATTTTCTAAAACCCAGGTTCGTGTATGCCATTTATAACATATTGCATCAAAGCGTAATCTCCAGTTTCACCACGTGAACCTAATTGCTTCATAACAAGAAAATATTCTTCGAGTGTTTCATTTTCATATAATTTTCGTTTATTTAACAAATAATGTAATTCCGCAGAATTATATGTAGTGCTAAAGTCGGGTATCAAAAGGTGTTTCAATTTCTCGTATAAATTTACATGCAATTCGGTCTGAACTAACAATTTAGCTTTTTCTCTTAGGGATATCTTTAAAAAATATATACTTACCTAATTTCGTCAAATTAAACCTACTAGTGACATCGTCGAAATTATTTAACCATGCACTTATATCCTGGAATGAACTACCGTCAAACAGGGATACAACATTTTCAATGTCACTAAAACTAACAGTTGATGGCACAAAACTTTGATTTGGAATTTGCTTGTTTTTATTAAAATTTGATGATTCCATGTCATTATTTGCAGAATTATTATTTAAAGTCAATTAGCTTGTAGCAAGCTTATATCTGACAAATAGGTAACTAATCGTATCGTAAGATCAATTAAAGCTCCTTCATTCGAAATACAAAGTAAATTATAAACTCAAATCATTTAGAGTAAAATCAGCTTGAATTATTGTTATCTTATTTTTAAATTCGGAACTATCGGTTTGATAACCAAAACTGGAAAATTCCCTGATTCTTTTTCTGTTGGATCTGTCACCTTCTGCGCCAAACAGGAATATTTGTGCAAAAGTTTTATTTTGCTCGTTTTTTCTTTTTTAATCACAAGTTCCAGTTCAGGAATATCAACTAATTTCATCATGAAATAAAAAATATATTACTTACAATGTACTCACCGCTAAAAATAATATCCAACTTAAATGAAGAATATCGATTTTTTTTACAGTTTTGACGATATTATCACACTCATAATACTTGTGGGCAGAGGCGTCAGATCTTTCAAATCTTTCACCCTACTTCTGATACCAATTTTATGGAGAATATCTTCGCTGAGAAAATAAAATGCTTCTTTAAGCACAATAAAGAGACGCTTTCTCTTTGAAATATTTATATTAAAGAGTACTTATTTACACGATCTATACAAAGAAGATACTATTTACAAAATTACTAATACATTTTAATTTCGCTGTCGTGCACACATTTATTTATTTTTTTTTTTTTAATTTTGTACCTCTCTTTTTTAACGTTCTTCAGCATATATTTCACTCGTTCACCGCCAAAAAACAAACGAATGTTATCAACTATTTGCATTTTTGTATATATAAAACTTATAAGATTCAACAGTAGTACCTGCAAACACATAAGTATAGTATACTGTAAATATTACAGAAGCTATATTTTATATGGTACCTTCCTAGGTTACAATTTCAGTGCTATAACAACTAAAGCTAAACTAAAACATGCAAATATAATTATTTTAACACTCAAACTTGCCCACACTGTTAAAAATATCGTGAAAAATTACCTCTGTTTTTAAAGGCTATTTATTTTTTGACCAATAAGAACGCATCATAAACGCTTATGGAGCGTTCTCATTGGTCAGAAAATAGATAGCCTTTAAAAACAGAGGTAATTTTTCACGATATTTTTAACAGTGCAGTTATAAGTTTCATGCATTGTAAGTGTTTTATGACACTATAAGTTGTCTTTGCATTTCTGTATAATTATACCATTGTGTTATATTGTATTAATCGAGTTTTTTGATAGATTTTAACAGCAGACTTTCTTTGACATTTGAAGAATCATTCGAAATTAAGACATTCATTTTAATCTACTGAATATTAAGCAAATATATTTTTTTCAATCAGAGTTTTCTTCGCAGAAAGAAAATTCAAAGGTCTTATTCATTGATTTCCGGTGAACCTTTTTTGCTTCAAAGTGAATATAAAGTGGGGTTTTTTTTTCGAACACTTTGTGCATTATTGAATGGTGCTATATTTTAAATGGTGCTTTATAAGTTTCACACGTATTGATTTCAGCAGTAAAATCGGAGTGTTCTTGGTAATTTATGTGGTATGATAATGCAATCTAAACGAGGGTTGTTGAATGCTACGATAATACGTAATTTCCGCAGAGTTAGCTGTATGTAACGAGCTTCATTTTATATACAGTCTAATTGAGATGTGTTTTACAGTTATCAGACGAATTAAATATTTCCAACTTAGCTGATTGTGTAAAAGTAATTGTATGTTTTACAGTGTTTAGCCTTGAATCTTTAAAGAAAGATTTTATCTTAATTTTTTTTTTTAATGTTAGAAACTTTCTTGTGAAACTTTGTTACACATTTTCTTTTGCAACCATAGAGTAAAAATATTGAGTGTTACAATTCTTACTTAATTTATCAAAGCGAATAGTTTTATTCATCTCATCACTTTAATCGCACATGTTTGTTGATCTGACTTAACAAATTGATTTTTTGAAATCGTAAATGAATATCTTATGTTTTTTCTTACAATCATGGATGTGGTGACAACTTAAAAAAATCTTTCTTTTTTCTTTATAAGAAGTTTGTTTATTTACTTTATTTCCATGACGGACAACTTAAGTACTTTTTGGAGAATTTTTACCGTGTAACACACTGTGCATGATTGAATGGTTTTATATTTTAAATGGTGCTGCATAAGTTTCTCATGTCTTGAATTTGGCACTAGAATTGGTATGTTCTAGGTTATTTACGTAATGTGATAAAGCAATCTAATGGAGAGTTCTTTGAAGGTATAATATTCCATTTTTCAGCAGAGATAGCTGTATGTTTTGTAACGAACATCAGTTTATTATTCAGACTTATTAAGATATTTTTCACAGTGTTAAGATCTAAATCTTTAAAGAAAGTATTTTTCTTAGAAATCTCAGAAACCATCTTAGAAAATTTTCGCAAAAAATGTTCTCCTGTAATCTTAGAGTGAAGATATTTTCAGTGTCACTAATCCTACGTAAACTTAGAGTAAAAATATTTTCAATGTCACTAATTCCACATAATTGTAGAGCTTACATAATTGTAGATACTTTCAGTATCACTAATCCTACGTAATATTAGAGATCAGAATGAAGTTTAATGTGAGGTTATCTAGATTTAGTGGAAGTAATTGAAATTAAACTTTTACTATCTTTAGTCTTAAAAATATATTTACAAGATTCTCCATATTAACTGCGGTGGATTCTTTGAAATTAATTCTCAGAAAATAACATCCTTAATTTAGCGAAGAGAAAATTGTTTAGTTCATCTCTTCACTTTAATCATACATTTCCTTGTTGATCTGAATTAACGAGAATGAGTTTTAAATCGCAAAAAAGTTCTTGCGTGTGAATTACGCCCATTGATCAGATAAAAGGAAACGTAACAATAGAAATTAACCTTCCGTTTTGATTAATAAGTTTTTTTTTTTTTTTACTTAATGTACACGACAGAAATCTGGAGCACTTTGGCCAGAATGCACCATATAATTATGATTATATTACTTCTTACTTGAATAGCATACGAATGACATTTTTTCTTACTTGAATGGTACTCGAAAGACATTTCTTATAAAAAGTCCAATTCCAACAATTTCTTGAATTTAATTTTTTTGGGAAACAGATATAGAAATGAATCAAAAGAATATATATTTATCGTCAATACAAAATCTTTTTTGAAGTTTCGTAAATTAGTTTAATATTTTAAAACAGATCAAGAAATCAAAAACTCAAAATTTTATAAATACTAAATTGAAAGAAATAAAATGTTCGATACGGAATACAGAGATAAATGACCTTACAAAATGTAGATGACATTTCACAGGAAAATAAGACTGAAAGGTTGGAAATGGAAAAAAAATACGCTACCGATTCTGAGAAAATTTTCCAAAATATCAAAATTTCTTTCAATATTTATTTATTTTAGACTGGAAGAAATGTTACTAAAATATTTCTCTTACTTCATATTTGCATATATATTTCCCATATGTAATTTCTTTGAAATATTTGGAAATAATACATTACTTAGTTAGATGCAGGATATTTTTAAAAGGAAAATAAGGAACTTGTTGTTAAAATTGTAGAATATAACATTCGTTACGAATTTACAGAAAGAGAAAGTTGAAAATATTATGAACAATAATTCGTTTCATTGTTAAATATGTCGATGTTGAGCAATTTTTGAGCAAAAAGGTTTAAATTTGTACTATTGATGCATTCGCATATTATAAAAGTAGAGTGAACTAGTTGGGCGTGCCAATCCCAAAACTTTCATCTATCTTATACATCTTAATATTTCAAAAAGTAGTTACACATGTTAATATTTCAATATTGTTAGTTCAATACTATACCAACTTGGATTTCCATCTTAAATTTCTGCTTCAGTCAATTAAATGGACTAAAAACGAGCTAATGTATACAGTGATATTTGTTAAAATTAAGAGTTTTTCCTTATTCTGTTGTTGTCAGGTGTTTGAGAATAACCGGCTTAGCAGGAAACGGGTTACCGCCGCTCCAAGAGCCACCGATGTACAATACAACTACGAAAAATCAAGAAAAGTTTACAAAAAGCGCTATCACAGTGCCCCTTTACCGCGCAGTATTTCCAAATTCAAGAAGGACCTGTTGGCCAAAGCCAAAAACATGCACAACAAATTTGTTTCAATAATGAAAATGGCAAAGACATAGCAATTATAGCGCCCCCTTCTGGCGGATTTTTTTCAAGTTCAGGGAGGAACCATAGCCTTACGCATACATAAAAAAATTGGTTAGATTCTATGCATAATTTTATACAGTATTCGATGGTACAATAATGAAAATGGCACAGTCATCGCTATTACAGCACCCCCTTCCAGCAGATTATTTTCAGATTCACAGAGGACTTGCTTGCCACAGCTAGAAACATACACAAAAAATTTGGTTCAATTATATGCATAACTTCATACACTTTTCGATGGTAGAATATTCAAAATGGCACAAAATCGCTATTACAGCGCCCCTACTGGCGATTTTTTCCCAAATTAAGGAAAGACCTGCTTGCCATAGCCAAGAACTTAAATAACTTTTTTGGTTCAATTCTATGCATAACTGCATACATTTTTTGATGGTACAATAATCAAAATCGCACAAAAATCGCTGTTACAGAGCCCCATTCCGGCCTTTTTTTTTTTCCAAATTAAGGGAGGACCTGCTTGCCATAGCCGAAAACACAAAGAAAAATTCGGTTCAACTATTCGGTATGGCACACTTTTTGATGGTACAATGGCGACGGACAGACACACATTTTCTATAAACATGTTTTTGGGGATCTCTGACCCCTAAAACGTGTAAATCCGTCGAAAACTGGAAGTCGAAAAAAATTTCGATTACAATACTTTTTTCTATTGAAGACAGAAGAAAGTAAAAAAAAAAAAAACCTAACACATATTGAAAGGGATTTACAAAAGTTGTACTTAGGATAGCATTTCCATATACATTTACAGTACATCAACGTTTAAGATAAGCTCTATAATTAGCAGGCAAATTTTTATTTTCTCAATACTTTAAGGAAGTATATTGTAAAATGATATTAATAAAAAGATAAAATAGAAGCATTTATTTCAATTTTTCAGCATTGTCAATAGAGTGAGTATTTTGAAACCTCACTACTAGAACTGCTTGACATTCAACAATAAAGTGTTTTCAAAATTTTTATTTAAAGATATATGTATATATATATATATTCATATATATATACAATAATATATATATATATATATATATATAAGTATATATCGGGTGATCCAAATGTTCGGTACAACTCTTTAAAAACTCATAAAAAAGGAAGAAATTATGATAAAGAAGTGCGGTTTGCAAGAAAGGGCTCACAAGGTAGACGGATTTTTTTAGCAGCAAAAAAAAAAAAAAAGTTATAAAATCACATGTAGAAAACGGTGACGACCTGAAACACAATGAACAGGACAACAGTCGTGCTGTAGAATGTTCTGCAGGTCATGTTGAACATTTGGTATTGAAGAAACAAATTAATGGAGTGTAGTGTTGTCCTGTTCGTTGTGTTTCGGGTTGTCATCGCCTTCTACCTATGATTTTTTAACTTTTTTTTTCTGATAAAAAAAACGACTACCTTGTGAGCCCTTTCTTTCAAACCGCACTCTTTTATCATAATTTCTTCATTTAAGTTTATTCTCGAAAAAAAAAGTATTTAATGCAATTCTACCTTTATATGAATAACATTTTGTGGTCCATTTTAAAGAATTTAAGTTTATTTTTTCAGTGTAATTGAATTCCATATCTCGATTTTTGACAAATTTTGCTTTGTATTAATAATATTTCAACAGCATGTTTAAATGCATTTAACTCTTATAATTATTTTTATAAAAATTCATATTTATAGTTAATACCGGGGAAAGAAAAAATATTATTTTTCATCTAAGCTTTTTTCAATAAATAATCAATGATTTTATCTTTTACAACATGAAATTTTCGTTGCACAGGTCGAACAAAATAATTGCAATATTGAAGGAAAAAATATTGGGATGTATGCAGAGTGATTCTGAACCCAATAACAAAATTTTAAGGAGAGATAAAACATACCTAGACAAACTCACAACATCCTACAATGAATGCTTGTAACTCAAACAGCGATTTTCTACAGTGCTCTTGTTCATTGTGGAGAGAAACCTCTCTACTATAAAATTCGTGATATAAAAACTTTCTCATCCGCCTCACCATACAAGAAATGCTTATACAAAATTTTCCTGATTAGTAAAAGCAGCCACCTCTTTAGAAATCAACAGCAGAAATGACGAGGTTTGAGAAACATCATCGCTTTACGCTCTACTGACAGCATCATCCGGAGTTTTGAAGTCTACATGTTATATTCCAAATTAAAATTTTACCCATGATTTCTGATATAACCGCATTTTTTCTGAAGGAAATTTCATGTGATTTAAAATCTCTTCCTCTATCTTGAGCTAATTTGTATGAAATAAATTTACTTACGTTGCAGTCTTTAGACTTTTTCTAATTTTCATCCATATTAAAATTCCAGTTAGTAGGGATCGCCGGAATAAATAGAATCAGTAATCCTTCAATAGATATTGGGAAGTACAACATTTAAATCTCGACTGTCAAAAAGCTCTTCTTGAGTTAAGATTCTATATCGTATTGCGTTTTTAGATTAATCTCTCTTTAAAAAACTGCTCTTGAGTTTAGAATGTTAGTCAAAATTATGAAATGATCTAAAATTCTCAATCTAGAAAACAAAACTATTAGTGGATGCAAATTAAATAAGCTATGCACTGATGAGGGGCTAAAATTTAGCTTGAAACGTTTGCTTTTTAATTGTATTAAATGTATTTATGTAATTTTACTTGTATGTCTGATGAATTGTAATATATTTTTTTTTATTTTTAAGCTTTTAATATTTACATTGAATCATATATGTTATAAAATATTTGTAATCGATATAGAAGTTTTAAAACGTAATAGATTTGGAAATATATCATACACTATATTCTCAGTCATTAAAAAAATAAAATACATGATTGTTTTTCTTTAGTTAAGAGCGTTAAAAGTACAGTGTGTAGTCTATTATAAAAAAAATGCAACAGCCCTTTCATGTATTTATTTAAATATGAAACTTTTTATTTACCCCCTCCCCACACACACACACAAAATTTTTCCGATGAATAATTGAGTCATCCTTTACATATCTAAGATACGAAGTACAAAGTTATGCGGTATCATTTTAAATTCAATGAAGGGGAAATTATTACAAGAAGTTATAAGTGATATAGAAGCCAGATAAAAGAAACCTGTCAATTTAAAACATTGTGAACAAGCTCTCTTTACTTAATTGGAGGAAACAAAATCTTTATGAGTCAAAACACAGATTAAACACTTTAAATAACTCATAAAACAAAAAGTGTGACATTTCATCTCTAGATTATATACTCATTCGTAAATTGAAAAACCTAATGATCTTTGTTTTTTTTTTAAAAAGGCAAAAAAATATAACTTCCTTCTGACAACAGATTTGTTTTATTTTAATTACTATATATTTTTTTTTCGAGACATATTATTTCAAGCTAACTGAAATATAATGGGATCACTTGTTAAAAAAATATAAACTTTTTTTAAGAATACATAAAAAGTCATTTAAATTATACGTGAGTTTACAAAGAAGCGGAAAATGTCATTGAAAGAAAATCCATTTTTTAGGATTTGAACAAATAGTTTATGTAAATAACAGTGTGTGTTAAAATGTTCTAAAGTGCTGCATTTATGATACGAAAGTAGATCAATATAAATGACTTTTTTAATAGATTACATTTGAAATATTACTAATCAAATTTTAATGATGTTTTTCTAGGGTGTTTGTTGTTCACATGTACAGTCGTGGGGGAAATAAAGTAAAAACCCCACCTGTTTCTAATCCTTTGGTGCCAGTAACTTTCTTCTATTATAATTAGTTGCGAGTTAGTAAGGGGTGTTTCCTTTTTCACGGCTGTACATACATTTTTAAACTTTTTTTGAGTTTCTTTTATTCTTCAATAATAAAAAGAAAAAAATAATAGTGTCGCATTTAAATTTCTTTTTGGAATGAAACAATATTCTTCATCCGAAACAATTTGAGTTCACTCAGGACAGATCATGCGAAATGGCTTTACCCAATATTTTATCCTCCTCGCCCTTAAGGGATGATCACTCAAATTCGGAATTCTCCTCCGTAATGTTAAGTCTATGGGCATTTGATGCATTCGTATATTTAAAATGTCTCCTCGAGAAATTAACATTTTTAACTTCTGTTTTTTGCGTACACTTCCTAAAAGTTGTCTCTTTTTTTCTTAGTTCTCAAAATTTTTCTAAAGTATAGATCTAATTTTATATGAAGTGTTAAAATCTTACTCACAGTTTGCCCTCTTTCAACACATAAAATATTAAATTCAGCATAGATTTTAGAAATATTTTGAAAAATAAGAAAAAAAAGAGACATCCTTTAAGAAGAGTACACAAAAAAATGTTAAAAATATGAATTTCCCTAGAAGATATTTTAAATATACGAATGCATCAAAAGTCCATACACTTAACATTATGGAGGAAAATTCTAAAGCTGAGTGACCAGCCCCCTTAAGATAAAAGAAGGTAAATACACAACGCTTCTGTCAGTAAATATTATGGGTGCCTTCACTAATGTCGAATGACACGATATTTTAATGCAACAAATAGAAATAAATTGTCTGAGGAAGCTGGTGGGAGTCATCCGTTCGTACTTGAAATATAGGAAACTTCTTATCAACTGGGGTAGTGGCCATTATACTCATGACCAACAAAAAGGTTGCTCCCAGGGTTCATGTTTCGGGCTTATATTGTGGCTAGTCATAGATGATTTTATCATAAATGAGATGTTGAAACTTCACTTCCTGATATATGCTTTTGCGGATGACTTCTGCCTTATTCTGTCAGGTTTCCGCCGCTTGGATCGGAAAATGGAGGCAGCACGCATTAAAATTTTGGAATCCCTTGGCCTTCAGCTTTCACAGAATAAATCTCAGGCTTTAACTTTCGCGAAACAGCATGACCTTCGGAAGAGGTATCCCGCAATAAAAGTTAGTGGTAAATCCATAAAACATGTGCCCTCATTACAGATTCTCGGGATTATAATAGACAGACATCTAAATTGGTTTTCGCATATAAATTATCTACAATTTAAACGACTGAAATATCACCAAACTTCTTATACTCTCTCCTCGAAATATTGGGGATAAAATCCTCAATGTTAAAACGTGTTACCTAACCATCATAGGAAATATTATTTATTATGTTGCCGGGGTTTAGGGAGGGAACCTTCATAAAAAAAGGATAAAATAACCTCATTACACAAATTTCTTCTGTTACAGATCTTGAAAGGATATAAAACAATATCTAATGAGGCTCTTCCTATAATTACAGGAATCCCCCTTATATCACTAATAATAGATTACGAATATTCATAAATCTAATAGTTTACAAATTAAAAGACAAGAAATAATAGACAAAATTCTCCCAGATGTAGCAATTCAGATTAACGTCCTAATTTGACTTTTTCTTGTCTCTTTCTAAACGTATTCTTTCCAGCTTAATCCACAAAACCCTTTCCCCCCTTCTAATAATCTTATGATTTTCACTGATGGCTCACGCACAGACCATCACGGACTCAGGTGTAGGCCTTTTGTGCCATAGATAATGATGTTGTGACTCATTAGTGGTCTTGCAGATTGGATGATAGAAACGCAAAATACCAGGCTGACCTTCTTGCAATTCATAATGCGCTTACATGGATTTGATAACTAAACTCAAATTTCCTTGTAAAAATCTATTCTCATAGTCTTTCAAGCCTTTTAACGCTCCACTCTTTTTAAGCAATAAACTCCCAAAATACTTGAGATCAAAGTCCAAGTTCAAAGTTTAATTCATAGAACTTCTGTTGGACATGTGGCTGCACACACTAGCGATCTAATGTATTTAATTCTGTAATAAGTGAAATTAAATAAGTGAAAAAAAGAATTAAATTACATTAGATTTGTGGCTATTGATCGAGGTTTTAGTTTATCTTATATCAATAATTTAATTTCTCATAGTCTTAATAAATGTGTTAATAATCTTGATTCTCCTGTTACTGCGGTTTCCACTTCTAACCTTATCATTTTATCATTTTATAGTAGCATTAGCTTTAAGATGGCTAATATCTTAAGACATTATGATTTTAATGTAGTTTTTAAACCAGTTAATAAATTAATTTTTTCGCAGCTTAAGGATCAAATTCCTCCTCAAAATTATTGGGGTGTTTACAACATTCAATGCCAATGTGGTTTGTCCTACATTGGACAAACTAAACGAAAATTCCGTTACAGAGTGAAAAAACACAGAAACTATGTAAAGAAAAAAGAATTGCAAAAATCCTCTATCGCCTCTCATTGCTGGGGGGGGGGGGAGGGACATAAGTTCAATTTTTACTCAGCTACCATTATCAAGAAATGCATTACTCCTCTGCATTTAGACTTTTTTGAAGCTGTTCATATCCATAAATTTAAAGACTCCTTGTTAAATGATTTGTCTAATACACCATATATCTCAACTTTCTGGGTGGATTTGTTGTGTCACGACACTTCACTTCCGCATTAATTTCATTGGCTGTTGGAACTTGATGGTCTTTTGGTATTATGTTTTGATATTTGGATTTTCACCGTACATGTAGTTGGGGTGATATTGTTTTTAAAGTTTTTATACACTGAGGATGTGAGTCCTAGTACTCACGAAATGTATACGTCTGATCAAATCAACTTATTTTATTGTGTGTTTAAACGTTGTTTTTAAATAATTTATATTTCCACACAAGTTCTTTACTTACAGTATATAGATGGCTTGATATACTAAAACTTACAGTATTCACTAACAAAGAAATCGATTCCTCACTTGAATTAAAATCTGGAAATTTATCAGAGTTGTGAACTTAAAGTCACCTTGTCTCCCACGTCTAACAGTTGAAATGAGAAATGCTGAGCTGCTTTTCGAAAATTTATGTTATTCTCAAACGTTTTGATCACGTGACAACACACGCATGCGTACAAATCAGTAGTATAACAAATACTCAAGAAATTATGTTATAGAAAACCATAGATTATTATATTCTGAGAAGAGATAGTGGTTATGACATTTAAGGTAGGGGTTAAACTTGTAATTTTTAAAAGCTTTTTTTTTTATTTAAATTTTTCAATAACTTGTAATTTTTTTTTTTGCTAATTTACATACATATTTTTAATTCATCGGTTAAAGTTTTATATGTAATAGATGAAATTTTATGTGATAGTTAATTATTTTAACTGATTATTAGTATTTTTCTTCTCTGATACTTTTCGTATAAGAGAATATTTAATATGTATTACATTTCCTTTACTTATTCATATGATAGTAATATTTTTGAGGAATGCATATCTTATAATTATTAGAAAAGTGTGAAGAATATATCGTTTATGATATTGATAAGCTTTGTAGTAAAAATTCATGTCGTTTGGTTTTGAAATAGGTTATTTGAAAAATGAAATGTTAAAATTAAAGATTGTATTCATGTATGCTATGCATCATTAGAACTATAAACATAGTATTAATATTTTAAGCAACTTGATGGATGAAAATTCAGAAACCTTCGATATGTAACATGAAACTTATGATAATTTGATTAATAATATGAATAGAATTACTCAGACTTGTTATGTATACTATGTATCATTAAAACTATTAAGATAGTATTTATATTTTACACAACGATGGATGATAATTCGGTAATCTCCGAAGTGCAAGGCGAATCATAAAACAATTTTATTAATAATATGAGCAGAATAACCTTGAATAGTCCGAATTTCACTAAATCATAAAGTATAGAATTTGATTAAATAATGTTTTGTGTATAAAACTGAAGTTCGAATGTGATGAAATTATGGAAATTGGTTTGTAAACTCTTATTTTTATATATACAATCAATGTTTTGTTTATAAAAATTAAGTTCGAATGTGATACAATTCTGAAAATTGCTTTGTAAACTCTTATTTTTATATGTACAATCACGAAAATATTTTTTTACATGTGAAATTTCCAGTTATTGATAAGATTAAAATTATTTTTTTTTTATTTAATTATGAATATTTCTTGAAGTATATGTCATCAAAGTGTTAAAATCTTACAAATTCGATGTACATTTGTTAAAATTATGTAATGTTAAAATATATAGGAGCAAGAATCGAGTTTGATGGAGATAAGTATGGCTGTATTTCTGTAAAGGTCAATTCCTTATTGAATTTCACGTAATTGTTTGAAAACAGGGTTTTCTATAAGGAGTTGGTGTAATTTCAGTTACAGTTCTTGGTAAATTAATTTAAAAGTTGTTATCTGCTATTTTTTAAAAGGTGATAGTAAAAAGATCTAAGTAATATTTGCTCTTACGTGGTGAAAATTTCAATTAGTTTGGTTTGAAATATAAAATATTTGAAAGATGGAATGTTTGAAAATTAAAGTTTATATTCATGTATACCCTGTATCATTAAAAAACTGTAAAGTTAGTATTCATATTTAAAACAACTTGATGTGTGATCGTTCTGTGATTTAATAATTTTCTGATAAATGGATAAAAACAGTTGTTAAAATTATGTAATGGTAAAATTACATAATTAGGACATTGGCAAAATTACATAAAATAGGAGCAACAATCGAGCCTGATGTAGATCAATATTGCAATAATTAAGAAAGCTTCGATGCCCTTGTAGCTCAATTGGATATCGCATATGGCTGTTAACCATAGGGCTGGCGGTTCGAATCCGTCCAAGGGCGGATTATTATTATTTATTATTATTATTATAATTTTTAATTAGTAAGTTTAGAGGTTTCAAGAACTCATTTGTTTTTCATTTTGGGGGAAAGTTACGCATTAACCAAATATTTAATAACTTTTTTTGTTTGTGTTTTAAGTTTTTGTGTTCTGCTAATTCGTTTCGTTTCACCCAAAGCTATAAAATTATAGGGGGTCGCTCATTTTTTTAAACTCAGAGGACTGCTTTAAAAAGTGAAAAATCACTGAGTTTCGTTAAATCTGAAAGTACTGAATTTGATTAAATAATCATTTGTGTATGAAAAATTAAGTCTTAATGTAAAAAAGCCCACTTAAATGAAATAAAAATAAGGTTATTAGTTTGTAAACTCATATTTTTATATGTACATTCATGAAAATATTTTTAAAATGTGAAATTTTCAGTTATTGATTAGATTAAAATTAATTTATTTTTGTTTTGTTTTATGAGCATTTCTTGAAGTGTATCTCGTTCAAGAGTTACAATTCTACATAGCTAGCATATAAAAGTATGATAATCTCAAACTAGTCTAAACGTTGATCAAATTCGTTTAAATTCGTCTTTTTGCATTAAAAATCATATTTTCCGTTTGTAATTTTTTCAATTATTAAAATTCATTGAGGTAATGCTTGGTAAAAAAAAACTATAATATGTGTTTAAATTTCGTTTTTAAGTTGAAATCCTTGTAACTTTCGCTTTTAAGTTGATATTTTGATCTTATAGTTGAAAAATTCTTAAGAAATCGGTCATTTTCCATAAAAATTGATATTTTCCATAGTTTTGTTTAATTATTAATATTATTCAAGGTGTTGTTCATGCAAAATTCAGATATCTGTTCAAAATCTCGAACGTATCAATGATCAAGTGATCTCGAATGCATAAAATAATTTTATTATTTTCCAATTTCCAACATGAAAGAAAGAAATTTGTACTATTGGTCTCAAATGCAGTAGCAGTCATGATGCGAATAGATATAAATATGAACACTATATATAGACAATGAAGCTTTTAAGGATAGATAAATTTTAATAATATAATTAGAATCTTGTAACACTATATAAAAACAATGAAGCTTTTAAAGATAGATGAAGTTTAACAATATAATTAGTATCTTGTAACAATATATAAAGGAGAGTATTTCAAAGTTGAAAATTTGCGTAAAAATTCATCGTTTTCTTGAAAACTGATATTTTTTGTTCAATTAATGATATTTATTTAGTATTTGTTGTTAAAAGCTAAAATATAAGTTTAACTCTTCTCTTAGAAGTTTATATCTCTGCGTTACACCTCAAAAAAAAAAAAAAAAAAAATCATAAGAAATTAGCTTTTATCTCTTAAAAATTCATATTTTCCATTGTTCTGCTTAATTATAAATAATTATTAAGATAATGATTGTTCAAAACTAAAATATGAGTTTATATTTTTCATGTAACAGTTGAAAAGAAGCATAAAAATTCATATTTTTCTTGGATGTAAACATTTTCCGATATGCTTTTGTAACGTCAAAGCTCTCTTGTTGCTGTCCCCCAATTTAAGGAATGCGAGGGATTGACGGCAGTGAATAGGGGTTAGAATTATTTTCTTATACTAGTCTCCGCGAAAAAATCTTATTCAATCTGCTAAAAATTAAGAAAATTAGAATAAAAAATTGTATTTTTATATGCATCTTCTAAAGTTTACACTATCTACACATTTACAACGAAAGGACATCAATCCAAATTACATATTTAGCTTGACTTTGATTGGTTTAACCATGTATCTAGAGTCCTAAGAATTAAAAAAAAAAACTTTGAGATTCTGAATGTTTATTTTTTCGACAAAAATAGCGAAATTTGGCGACATTCTTAAAATTGGCATTCATAATCTTTAAAGTCGATTTTTCGGCCAAATATTACGAATATTTATAAAATTTCGTGGTTTCGTAACCCTGACCCGTAGTGACCCAAAATGACGACCTAGTCAAATCTGCTCAAACATGTGACTTAGTTCAATGGTCTGGTAATCAAAAATGGTAGGGTACAAAATTTAGTCAAAATCTCTTAAGTCGTTTTATAGATAAAATTAGCTTGTTCCAACATGATTCCAAAATGACCCACTAATCAAATTTTCTCAAATATGTGACACAGCCGCGTGGTCTTCTTGAGTCCGAGAACGATAGAATCCAAACTGTAATCAAAATCGTCAGAGCCATTTTCTAGATAAAATTAGCTTGACTCTTATTGGTCCAAAAATGACACACTAATCGAAATTTCTCAAACATGTGACCTAGCTCAATAGTCTTGTACCCGGAAACGGCATAATACAAAATATTGTCAAAATTGTTTGAGACTTTTTTAGATAAAATTAGCTTGACACTGACCTATTGTGACCCAAAATGACCCACTAATGGAATGATCATGGACATGCGACCTAGCCCAATGCTCTTCTTGAGTCCGAAACGATAGAATGCAAAATTTAGTCAATATCGTTAGAGTCATTTTTTAGATAAAATTATCTTGACTCGCAGAGACCCAAAAATGACCCACTAACCTAATTTTCTTGAACATATGACCCAGCCCGGTGGTCTTCTCAAGACTGAAATGATCTAATGCAGAATTCAGTGAAAATCGTTAAAGCCTGTTTTAGATAAAAGTAGCTTGACCCATGGTGACCCAAATATGACCTACTAATCGAAATTTCTGGAACATGTGACCTAGCCCAATAGTCTTCTCGTGCCCAAAAACGGTTGGTTATAAAATTTAATTAAAATCGTTTGAGTCATTTTTTAGATAAAATTAACTTGACCCTGACCAATTATGACCTAAAATGACCCACTAATCGAATTTTCTCAACATGCGACCTAACCCAATGGTCTTCTCGCTCCCGAAATCGATAGAATACAAAATTTAATGAAAATCTTTCGAGCCGTTTTCTAGACAAAATTAGTTTGACCCGCAGTGACCCAAAAATGATCCACTAATCAAAATTTCTCGAACACGTGACCTAGTCCAGTGATTTTCTCGTGTTTTGAAACGGTAGAATACAAAATTTTGTTAAAATCGATTGAGCCGTTTTTTAGATACAATTAGCTTGACCCTCACTCATTGTGATCCAAAATGACCCACAAATCGAATGTTCTAAAACATGCGACATAGCCCAATAGTATTCGTGCTTCCGTAAATTAAAAAAAAAATCAAAATTTCGTCAAAATCGTTAGAGCCGTTTTCTAGATGAAATTAGTTGGACCCACATTGACCAAAATGACCCACTCATCGATTTTTCTCGAACATGCGATCTAACCCAATGGTCTTCTTGATCCCGAAAGCGATAGAATAGAAAGTTTAATGAAAATCTTTTGAGCCGTTTTCTAGACAAAATTAGTTTCACCGGTACTGACCCAAAAATGACAAACTAATCGAAATTTCTCGAACATGTGACCTAGCACAGTGATATTCTCGTGCTCTGAAACGGTAGAATACAAAATTTTGTTAAAATCGTTTGAGCCGTTTTTTAGATACATTTAGCTTGACCCTCACCCATTGTGACCCAAAATGACCCACTAATCGAATGTTCTAGAACATGCGACCTAGCCCAATGGTTTATTTGAGTCCGTAAATGGAAAAATTCAAATTTTTGTCAAAATCGTTAGAGCTGTTTTCTAGATAAAATTAGCTTGATCCACAGTGTCCAAAAATGACCCACTAATTGAATTTTCTTGAACATGTGACTTAGCCCAAAGATCTTCTCGTAATCCAAAACGATAGAATATAAAATTTAATCAAAATCGTTAGAACCGTTCTTTAGATTAAAAAGGGTTTGACCCATGGTGCCCCAAATATGACCCACTAATCGAAATTTCCCGAACATGTGACCTAGCCCAAAAGTCTTGTCGTGCCCAGAAACGGTTGGATATAACATTTAATTACTATCGTTTGAGCCATTTTTTATATATAATTAGCTTCACCCTCATTCATTATGAGTCAAAATGACCCACTAATAGAATTTTCTCGAACTTGTGATGTAACCCAATGTTTTTCTCGTGCCCAAAAATGGTAAAATACAAAAATTAGTCAAAATCGTTAGAGCCGTTCTTAAGGTAAAATTTTCATACGCACACACGCAGAATTTTTGCTCGTTTTATAGTATAACATTCACAAATATATTTAGGAAAAATGTCGGGGGCTAATTAAGTTACTTGAAAAATAAAACTTTTCTTTGTATATCGTGTGAGTATCGAAAACATTTTGAATAGAAAAATATGTTAAATTTAGAAAAATAGATTTATTTTTTTAGTTTCTCAAAACAACACCAAAAAGCATTGTAGTATGAAAATAAACAATTATTTAAAATAACTTTTTGAGATTTATAAACATCGAAAATCTTTTATTACTTTCATGACATGGGACTATTTACTATTGACATCAGACTTTTCTATCATAATTATTTCAGTGTTTAATAATTAAATTCATAATTCGAGATAGCTCTTAATTTTGTGTTTTATTTTTTCATATTTTTATTTTGTTTAGCTGTGAAAATTTTAATTTCGTTTAAAATATTAGCCGGCTCAACTGTTTTTGGGGATTGAAGTTGGAATAGATAATTTATCTCTTGTAATCGGTTTAAACGTTAAATCTATTCAAAAAATCCTAAAACCCGTAAATGGAGATACAGTTTATGGACTTGTTGCCTTTGAATGTGCATTGTTTCTTATTCGATGAATGGAAATTTAAATATTATGAGGGATAGAAGTTACCCATTTAGGAAAAATTTGGAATGAATTGCTTAATTAGTTTTGTAATGAATATGACTTCACTAATACATACGGACATTTTTTCTTTAAAGATCGACGCAACATCAAGAACAAAATACTGCTTCCTAAGTAACAAAAATTATTTTCTCATATATTGCAAGTCATATATTATAAGTGATATATTTTCAAGAATGCAACAGACATTTATTTATATTATACTGCATTTATTATCTTTTTCCTCATATACATAAACATTGAGAAAAGCTAATTCCAGATTTTGTTCATATAATTAACAATATTTAAGGTGTTTTACGCTATTTTTAACGAACATTGTTTTTTGTGAAATGTATCTTAATAATAATTTTGCTACTGTCACTGTACGTGCTGTTAAAAACAATCCCTAGTGAAGAGTTTTATCCGTAGTGTTGCTTAGAGGCGCTTGTCGGCTAAAAAAATAATTCGCATTATTTTGAAGAATATATACTACTTAACTTTGCCTTAACATTTTACTTTCAGTTAAATAAAAGCAAAAAATTTATATTACTCAACTTAAGCCCACATAGTGTAAGCATTTTAAATTTCAAATGTAATTTTTTTAAGTCTTTAAATAATTCAAGTCTTTATTTTCTTTTATTTAAAAAATCGAAAATTATCAATAGCAGTTCGGAAAATAAGTTTACACATTTAAACTTTTTTTTTCTGTTTTTTTGTATAAAGTAAGAAAGAGATAAAGAAATGCACAATAAAACTTAAAATACATAAACGCAGGATATGATGTATGTTGTAAAAAAAGTACAATGCTAAATTTCCGTAAATTTCTGTTGTTCTATTAGCTCATAGTAGGAAATAGTGATTACATTCAAATTCTGGTCCGTTTTATCTATTTTATTACTAAAAGAACTACTTATTTCAATTTTTTTTCAGTTTGCATAGGATCATTGTTTCAGAATTCTCTTCATTAAAATTAATTACAAAAGAGAGATGGAGAGTATTGTATGAAAAAGAACATATTTTTACTACACTCTTATTGTAGTGACATTAAAGAACTTATTTTTACTATACTCTGATTGTAGTCACATTAATTATATCCTGACAGCTTATAGCAGAGTTTGCTATGGAGACGGTTTATATGGTAGCGTTTTTTACGAAAGTATTATAAAAAGAATTACGTAGGATTCACATGTGTCTGAAAAATAAATTTTTCAATTTTTGTTATCTAACAATACAGTACTTTGGAGAAACTTTCCGTTTTTCTAACTATTTATAAATTGCTTAAATATATTTCTTTTTCTCTTCTAATATATGTAACAATAAATTGCTGTCAACAGAGTTTTGAGAAACGAATATATATATATGCTATCGTAAAAGACCAAAATTGGAGAATGTCGACTTTTACCGGTGAATGTCATCACATACTAAATACGTCGGTAAAAGACCGAATATTTGATTATATTCTTGTACATTCGGACCATCACTGGTGAATGTTGACAAACACAGATATGCTATGGTGGAGGGTGAAAAGAGAAGTGGTGTTTAAGAGAGAGGCTACAGTCTGTCGCCAATTTTTTTGTTCTACTGCGAGTCAGTCAGCTTTGTCAGTTTTATGCAAGGTTTGATGGTGCGCGCAACATTTTCTTCAATTTTATTTTTTTCTTCAATAGTCTAATTTATATTATTGAATGCATACTGCAATAAGCCGTGATCTTTTTTTTTTTTCCCCGAATGTTAAATACATTAATCGAGAGTAAACGAGAAAAAATTGCTTTTATTTTTTTCAAGAACACTACTTTAAAACACTTTCGGAAGTGATTTCTGCTAAAACTAAGTGCAGAACAACTTTGGATAACAGACGATTTAAACGTTTTTATGTTTTAAAATTTAATGATCGCGCCTGAAATACGGAGAAGTAAATGCAAAATATTGAACATTCACCATTAGTGCATGGCGAATGTCGACATTTGCCGGTGTAAGTCAGAAATAAGGATATTTATCAAATATTTCGGACATACACCACACTGTAAAAAAATACGCCCAGTTTTCCTGTAGGAATTGGAAAAGTAGTTGCCCTTATCGTACCGGAAAAATTTCTGACCCAGCTCGGAATAAAATGCGTAAAATACCTTTTTATTGACTATTTCCTTTTTTTTTACGGATTTTATTCCGAGCTGGGTCAGAAAATTTTCCGGTACGATAAGGGCAACTATTTTTCCAATTCCTACAGGAAAAGTGGTCTGATTTTTTTTACAGTGCAAGCGACTATGTGAATGTTGACATTCACCGGTGAAAATCGACATTTTCCAGATTTCGGACTTTCACGGTAACATATATATTTTAAATAAGATAATAAAAAATAATTTATTTAATTTAAAGAGAAACAAGTTTTTAAAAATAAAAAAAAGAATTAGTTCATATTTTTTGTCGTTTAGTTATGAAATTTACTCCTGTATAATTAGGAAAACTTGCACTTCTTAAGTAATATTCTTTCTAAATATCTACTTTTTATTAATTACTTAAAGTTATATGTCAATGTTCTATTTGGATATGTAATGATATGTATGATTTAGATTTGTTAGTGTTTGCAATATTTTTGCTTCTGTTGGCTTCATTATTTATTTATTTTTTGCTTAATCTATTGAATAATCTCCGATTACGTATATTGGAATTCTTTATCATAGTAAAATGTAACAGTGTAGAATTTAAACTTTCAAATTCCGTGGGATGTTATTTGCTCCTTAATGGTATTAAATGTGGACGAGATTTTCTTGATGAACACTGGATTTAAAGATAGGTATTACCGAATAAACAATGCGTATGATCTGCATATAAAATAAGCAATCGCAGTAGCCACGTCCTTCTCATTATAGAAAAAAATGGAAATGGAAGTGATTTCTCCTTATATGATAGCATAATCCTAAAGCGAAATTAAAATACTTGTTTTTAGAATGCCTATTTTCCTTTTTGTTTTTTCAGAAAAGTAAATTTTATAAATTATAAAGCGACGTCTACAGGCGTCATTTTGTACTAAGCAAAACATGTCTTTCGTGGTGTGAAATTTAAATGGAGTCTGAGCTGTCTTAGCTCTACCGTTCTGATTGTGCAAATTTACTGTGCACATTAAACGTTTATGCTCATAGTCATATAAACAATTCTTTATAACCATTCATGTGCCAGGTTTTAGGTAGCTTTCATTACAAAAAGCAACCTATTGCAGCCGTTCGGAGGAAAGCGATTTCAAAAAATTTTGGTATATTTTCATCGATCATGACCCCCAGACCCCGAAACCGCCCTCCGTTCAAAATTGATATATATATATATATATATATACCTGACCTATGTCACACTGTAACTCTCGTAATTATGAACCGATTTCGATGTAATTCGGTGTGTACATGGTACTTACCAATGTCTCGACCGAGTTCGTTGGCCAGCTTCATCCGCCGTTTTGTTTCAAAATGGCGGCCATTTAAAAATTTTTTAAAAATTAAAAATTTGAAATGGGGTACCAAAAAATTAAAAATGGAAAAATATTTTTTTCTTATGTATTTGACCTTTATACAAAGATTCCGGATCAGTTTTTGTTTTGTCTATATCTTAAAAAATGGCTGAGTTATAGCATTTTGAATTTCTAGCGTGGCTGACATTTTGAAACGTCCTGGATTTTGTCACACGATAAAAGGCGTATTTATGAACCGATTTCGATGTAATTCGGTGTGTACATAGTACATACTAATGTCTCGACCGAGTTCGTTGGCCAGCTTCATCCGCCATTTAAAATGTTTAAAAAATTTTTAAATTTGAAATGTGGTAACAGAATTGAAAATGGAAAAATATTTTTTTCTTATGTATTTGACCTTTATACAAACATTCCGGAGCAGTTTTTGTTTCGTCTATATCTTAAAAAATGGCTGAGTTTCAGCATTTTGAATTTCTACCGTAGCTGACATTTTGAGACGTCCTGAATTTTGTCACGCGATAAAAGGCGTATTTATGAACCGATTTGGATGTAACTTCGTTTATACATAGTACATACCAATGTCTTGACCAGGTTCGTTGGCCAGCTTCATCCGCCATCTTCTTTAAAAATGGCGGCCATTTAAATTTTTAAGAGAAATTTAAATTTGAAATGCGGTACCAAAAAATTGAAAATTGAAAAAATATTTTCTTTTGATGTGTTTGAGCTTGATAAAAAGATTGGGGAGCAGTTTTTGTTTCGTCTATATCTTAAGAAATGGCTGAGTTATAGCATTTTGAATTTCTAGCGTGGCTGACATTTTCAAACGTCCTGTTTCTAAAAGTTTCAGGAATATGAAAGCTACCTCTTCCTCCCGGCACTGGCCGGAAGGACTTTTTTGCTTGTACCAGTTAGAATATTTAAACGAATGTCACGAAAACTGAAAAAAATAACATAAAAATAATAATAACAGCATACTATAAAAACATTTCACTCAAAATAAAAAGATTCTTAGTTTTCAGGAAATATATAAGACTAATAATTTTTAACAGCGCATGCGTTAAAGGCAGCTTTTTTCCATTTATGATGTAATGGACACACTGGTATTGTTATAAAAATTCGCATTTGATAAAGATAAAAATTAAAATTTAGCAGTTCTAGTACACTGTAAAAAAAATCCGACCAGTTTTCCTGTAGGAATCGGAAAAATAGTTGCCCTTATCGTACCGGAAATTTTTTTACCCAACTCGGAATAAAATCCGTAAGTAAAAGGAAATAGTCAAGAAAAGGGTATTTTACGGATTTTATTCTGATTTTACGGATTTTTTTTCGGGCTAGGCCGGAAATTGTTCCGGTACGTTAAGGGCAACTATTTTTTAGATTCCTACAGAAAAACTGGTCGTATTTTTTTACAGTGTATATTTTAACTCACGAAATTGTATTTAAGTGCCAAATATTTTAGCAAGTACGGGTTTTTAAATAGATCAATGTTTTACCTTAATTAATTTTATCTTATCTTGTACTGAATAGAAATTATAATGGGGCATGCATTAAGAAAATACAGGAAATTAAAAGATGCTTAGGAACATTAAACATATTGAGTTTAGTTTCAAACTGAAATCAGAAAGAACATTATATCATATCGATAACTATAATTAAAATCAGTTTTTTTTAGCATATCCACATACTATATTCAATTAATATAATGCAGAGCAATTGCACTTTATTTTTTAGATACACTTATTTTTCGCTGTCGTAAAATAGATTTAATTAAAAACATTGTTTTTCCTTAAAATATGAAAATATGTTTCATTTACTTACGTACATTTTTACACGTACATTTTCGTACATTTTACTTACGTACATTTCTTCTCTTTTTCGGTTTTCCATTTCTCCAACATTCGCTGCCGAGGGAAAGCGGAGAAAAGGGAAAAAGAAGGGAAGCTACGGAATTTCATGCGAAACTGAAAAACAACACCATTTGAAACTGATGATATCTGCTAAGAGGGATGAAAAAGTTTTTTCATAGAGAGGCTGCACTGCAAATTGAGGCGCCTTAAATTAAGTCACATATGTGACTGAAAAAGTTATTCAGACACTTAAGTGTCTAAATTTGAAATTTCAGACATCACAGATGTCTAAATTTAAGACACATAAGTGTCTTACTATGATCACGGCATAAATGAACTGATTAAAATGTCTGAATAATAGTGATATGTCTGAAATTAAGACATTTAGAAATTTAGACACTTAAGTGTCTAAATGCGATACAATTGTATCACATGTGTAATGACTGTATGTATAACTGTATTGCAATATGTATGCCAGCACCACCAGAAAATTGTTTTCGAATGGATAACAGATGTTTAAAATATTTTTATCCATTAAATTTGGTATTATTTTATTTAAAAAAAAAGTAATTTGATTAGATCATGGTACGTCTGGAAAATTAAAATAGTTCGTTTACTAAAGTTTTGGGACTAAGTTACTTTTGGCGCAATAAATAAATCAGTAATTGCCTTTCACAAAATATATTTATTTCCAAGGAAGGGTCAACCTCTCCCCCCCCCCCCCTAAATACTAAGAGATGTACCGGTAGAATGAAATTTAGGGAGGGACAAGATTTTGGAACAGGTGCGTCTGGGGTCAACAGCGTAATCCGCATTTCTAAAATGCAGAACATAAACATGAAATAGGCAAACTAAGAATATTTTGTCAGAACTCCTCGTGCAAGGAATTTTTAAAGATATCAACATAAAAATAAATATAACAAGCTGGAAATTGCACGTCAAACGTGGCAAATGTAGTGCGTTTGTACTATAACTAGTTTTATAAGTATTTTTTGCACTGCATATTGTACTGAATGTATATTTTACTGCACTTCATAAGCGCATATTAATTTCATTCTTTTCGAAAAGCTGTAACATCATTAAAATGCACTTGAAATATTTTTTCCCCATTGACCGTAATGTAACGGTAAACTTTTGACCGTGCTAATTAAAGTATAAAGTTTTCATAACATTTGAAATGACTCGACAAAATTAGGCAATAATTATATATTTTAAATTTCAAACGATTCGGCTGGGTAGTATTTGCGCTGTTATAGACGGACAGACAAATGGACTGAACGACGACTATAAGTGCTACGTATTTATATAATTACGAACGCATCTAAAAATTTAACAATTAAGAAATAGTAATCTTTCAAAAATAACTTTCAAACGACATTTTTGAAAATAGAGAACTTTTTTTTTTCTCAATGGACTCTTTTCCCCCCCTGAGCCCCCCCCCCCCACACACACACACACACGCACACACACCGTTTGAGATAAATTTGAAATATATGAACATCAAAAGAAGAAAAGAATTAAAATTGTCTTCTACGAAGTGTTCAAAGGATGGTGGGTTTCTCTGAAGTAAAATTCTAGTAACATTTTCCTTTAACGTAAAATTATTCGATAGCCATTTGTAAGAAAACAAATATCATTTATTTTTAATTATCAGACATAACGAAAACATAATTGATTCAATTTTATTGTACTGGCAGGGAAAATATCTCGTCGGTTCTTCCTACGCAATAACCACCAGGGGGCACTCAGTTGCGCATGCGTAGTTTTAGATGTCTTTCGTTCTAATGTACGTTGTAATTCAATTTTAAACTGAAAGTTATTAATTTATTTTGACTTGATTCATAATGATGATTTGTGGATTGTGAGGCTCTGTGGTTTAATTCGCATCGACTTAGTGTTTATTCGTAATAATTTTATCAATAATACAGTGTTATTAGTCTTCGTTTCGTCAAATCTGATAAATAGAAACTTTTGTCTGGCAGATTATGTTTTAAGAGTAAAACAATTTCACCCTTTTAATATAGTTAGCCGGTTGTATAAAGGAATTTTCGTTTTAAAAGATGCAAGTCTTTCACCCTCACGGATTATTAACCTAGCCACCAATTGAAATTGACGTCCCCTGTGCGCTGTGCGGGTATAATTTTGGATGCCTTACACCTTTTCCCAGGTAAGTGGGAGCTAGACCATGTGTCGCAAACTCTCCGTAAATGTTTTCTCTGTAAATGGAATCCTCACACAAGTCTCTAGCTTTATTAGTTTCTGAGTTATGCCAAAATTTGTTTAAAGCATTTTGTCTGTTGAATTTCCAAGTTAAAATTTTATCTTGCTAATAATTAAGTTTATGTTCTTAAAAACATCTGCAAACATGTTTCTATATTATTTTCTAACCAATGTTATCCTTAAAATCAGTTTTAATGAGTCTACAGGATGTTTTTGCGGTTATTGAATTTATTGACTTACACAATACTAAAACTTCTTCTCGAACAGCATTTGTTAATGTTTACTTCGGTTTCATTCGATTTCTAAATTTTTCAAAGGTTTATTATGTGATATGTACTGGAATACCCATGTCTTTATAGCAACCATCCCATTTAATAACTGTTTTTAATTATTATATTATGTATGCTAAATTATAAGTATTTAAAAGAATACAGTTTGAAAATCCATTCAACGCCGTTACTCAACCATATCATTCGATTTTTCCTATCCTAAGCAAAACCGCCGATGATTCATCTGACATCACTACACTTGGAAGGAGAAAAAAAATATATAATGTCAATAACACCCTAATGATTTAGAGAATGATTACACTTGATCTCTTTAGCTATTTTATTAGGCTTTACTGATTATGTGTAGATTTAAGACAAAGTTTTGAAACTAGAAATATTTTTTTCTTTATCTTATTAAAATATAATATTTATTTATTGATAGTTAAATAGCTCTTGTGATTACCATCTGATCTATATTTAAAAAAAAAAATTGCCCATGTGCAAAGATAAATTTTAAAGAAAACTTAATTTTTAAGAGGGCACAGGACCTTTTAAACTTTCAAAAAATCAGTTTTTGGTTTCTGTTTTATTCTTAATGTTTTAAAATTTCTCAACAATATGCAAAAAACCCCATTCAAAATTGAGTTATAATCATTTATAGACGGAGAGTTAAAGATCCGTAGATATCGAAACTTTAAAAAGCGTTTTCTCAGATTAGTAAATTTGAAGTTTCTGCTCTTGTTGCTACTTTCAAACTATGTAAGTGCAGCTTTTAAAAAATAAACAAATATGCGTTTCTTTATAGTCTACATGCTTAAAAAAAAGAAAAAAAAAATCACATTTTGCTTATTTATTTGTTTGAACTTGAAAAACTTCAAATTTTTTACTTTTTTATTTATTTTGTGCTGAAATTGAATTTTAAGCAAAATTTTTTGTGTATATTTTGGATCCAATGTAGAGTAGGTGTGTTACGATTCTATTTTGTTCCAAAATTGTTTTCTATATGCATAATTTAGAATTTTATCATGCGCGCAGCACTTAGATTTTAATCACGCATTAGTGATATGACGTTTTACATTTAAAATTTAGATATTAATTTTGTATATACAACATTTATTTTTCTGGATAATATTATAGTTATGAATATATATTTAAAGCAGAAAGGGAAAAAAAAAAGATCTTAATTGCATATTATTTGCGTTTTGGTACTTTGAAAAAGGCTTTGTTTTTTATCGTTTCGAGATATTCAAAGGTCGTGTATCCTATAATATGAATTTTTTTTGTGTGTGTTGTGTGTGTGTGGGGGGGGGGGGGGGGGAGAGAGGGGGATATTTGTCATGCAATTTTCGTAATTTTTTTTTAAAAATCTTTCGACATTGCACTGATTATAATGATATGTTGAACTTTTAGAGTAGGACATGATTAGAAACAAAAAAATATATATATTTATCGAAATACTGTAAAAGTTCTCAACAGCGGACACCTGGTGGCTGTGGAATTTTTTCTATAATTAAAGGTGTCTGCTTTTGTGAAGTAAAAATAAACAAATGTCTGGGTTGTGGATTAAAAAAGGTTGTCGCTCAATAAAGGTATCCGATATTAGGGAATGTCCATTAACCATCATAACGGACACTCCCGAATACCGGACACCTCTATTTAGCGAACTATAATGCAGGGTTGGACTTTTTTGTAGATGGTGGAGCACTTGATTAAATCACGGGAGAACTGGGCAGTATCCCCTCATTACGCTTTTAGGGGCCCCAAATGAAACATGGAATTTTTGTAAAGCTTTTATTTTAAATTTGTTTCGACATTGTATTGATTATAATCAATATTTTGAACTTTTAAAGTAGAATAAGATTAAAAACTAAATAAATTTTTAAAAAAATCTAAATTCAGTAAAACCTCTCAATCACGGGCACCTCGGAAACGAATGGCGGACAAATTCCGTAGTAGCCCCCTATTGAGAGGTTTTATTGCACTTAGATAAACATTTTTTTGTTTTTAATCTTATTCTACTATAGAAGTTCAAAATATTGATTACAATCAGTACAATGTCTATAAAAGATTTAAATTATCAGCTTTACGAAAACTGCATACCAATTTTGAGAGCCCCTAAAATGAGGCTGTATGGGGGTGGAGGGGCAGGACCATGGTCAAATATTTTTCCAGGATTCATTGTGGTCAAACATGGCTGCGTATCATACTTGCAAAAAGAAACGGCTGCGATTAAGACGTTTGAAGTGTCTGAAATTCAGACGCAAGAAGTGTCTGAAAAAATTAAGACATTTTAAAATGTCTGAAAATTGAACACTCCGTTTCAGACACTTAAGTGTCTGAATTTCAGACATTTCAATTTACAGTGTGCATTGCTTCTTATACAGCATATTTTAAAACCTGCTGAAATATATGTTTTTAAGTAAAAAATAAGGAAATATGTCTTAAAGTTTTTATGAAAAAGTAAATAAAATGGATTTTATGGAAATGGAAATTAATATGTATACAAAAAACATAAAGAATTTTTAAATGAAACGTAATTATGTCAATTTTTTTTTATATAAATGTAATAACAGATAAGAAAATGTATCCATACTGTGATGGCTACTACGATAATAATGCCTGAAATATTGGTGTAAGATAAGTATAATACGGTTATTAAAAAGGACAGTGATTTCTGTCAATAAAATATAACTAAATTTTAATGATGTATTTGTGTAATGTAATGCTCAGTAGCAGTATAAAATCAATAAACATCAAATTGTTACAAACACACCAATTTAATTATAATTAATCGCATAAATACTATGGTCTTCGCGACTAGTTTGCATTGGGTGGATCTCTCAATACTCCTCCCGTGAGTTTAAAAGTTAATGGAAAACCTATCTAGACAAACGCGGCACGGACCAAGAATTAATAATATAAGGGAGCGTTTCAATTTTGCGACTTCCTTTCGAAGCGTGCTTAGCACAAAGCCAATTTTAAACTTTGAACATGGGTTTTGTTTTAGCTACACTGTAAAAAAAATATATATATATATATTAATACTACGCTGAATTTAGTTTTAGGAAATGCCAAATGAAGTTTATATATTTACTAATTTTATTGCCAGTTCCGAATTAAGGTCATCATAAACAGTTTAGGATAAGATTGAAAAAAGAGTTACACAGAATAACAATATTTGATATTATTTAGGCTTCATATCTCTTTGAACTTTAATGATATACCCATTCATAGTTTTCTAGTATATACAGCTGTACCCAACCCTACGTTGTATAGTTTCTTACAAAGTCTTTTTATTCTTTTAGCAACGATTTAGTTTATAATACTGTTAATAATTCATATATTTATTTTACAGAACCCTGTGAGCACGAGTAATGCTCGCACTTAACTGTTTATTTAAATTTTAAGTTATTACTAATCATTACTAAAAATATCACGCAAATATGATATAAACATATAAATACGTAATTCATTTAATGTTATTTTTTACATATCGTATAATGTTAATCGAAAAGCTAATTTCTTAAATATAAACATATCATATAAAATCTATATAGTAAATATAATAATGCCATACAGGAACTAGAATATTTTTAGGAGAATAACATAACTAATTTAAAATTTATGGGTATATAAAAACAAACAATGATGTAAGTACATTACATTTACAATATTTGTAAGTTAAAATTGTGTAACTCATACATTTTTCAATAAATCAAAATAAGAATAATCTATTTCTTTGAATACATGTTCAAACATAATTTTAAATTTTGAGGTAATTCAACTATTATTCTTTGAGTTACGAAATTTTTCCCGCATAAGTTTGTAAATTATTTTTTCTTACAAAAAAAAAAAAAAAAAAAGACTTTTGAGAATAATAATAAAAAAAAACAATCTTCAACTTAGTTTTTTTTTTTTTTTTTTTTTTTTTTTTAAAGATTTAAAAAATATAAATGTTTAAAAAGCCCCAGAATCATAAACTTTTTTTCTTTCTTTTACAGAATTGTAAGATTTTTAATTGGAATTTTGATAGAATTGACGTTTTAAATGCATGCAAGTTTTAAAAAGGAAAATAAAGTGGAGCTAACTGACACTTCAAATGCACGGGACATTAAAAAATATAAAAGGATTAAAACAGGAGAAGCAATTAAACAGATGTAGCATTCAATCACGCCTTTTCCATTTAAACTTATTCAAGCACAGCAATTTCGCTTGAAAGCATAGAATATTACTTTTTAGGGGAATATATAATTATTACTTTTGATTAAGTATATACTTAAAAAGGGTGTAACTGATAAAATTATATAGACTTACTTGGATCCATGATTTCCATATAATGCATATTTATTTAATTTTCATAAAATGAGGCGAGATTTGATTATTTTTGCGAGGCTAAAGGATTTTAATGTTTAAAAAAAATCTTTAAGAATTAAAAGCATAGTTTAAAACTAATGTGTCAATAATGAGAGTTACAATTTTGAATGCATTTATAACAACTTATATTTGATATATTAAAAAATCTTTACGTTAACTTTACAAAGTAATGATTGATTTTTATTACAATTCATTCAGAATTAGTTTAGGGCAGTGGTGTCCAAATTGGCAGGGCATCGAGCTCGCAGGCGCTAAATCGAGGGTACTGCTCGCCGCCAGGTAGACACCCACCCCTTTCTCCTAATGACGCCTGGTGATATATAATCCGTTGTGGGAACAAAGTGCTCCACATTCTATATGAATTATACCTCTGGAGATGCATAGTAATAAGAAGATCCCGTCACTTGATCAAGGTGCTAAATAACAAGATCAACCCGAGAAGAGATGGCGAGCCTTCGGGTACTCCTAAACAAATGGCTATCACTTAAAAAAAAAAAAAAAAAAAAAAAAAAAAAAGTTGGAAATTTTTTTTTAGACATTGCAAATGAGGTGCGTTCGTACTATAACTAGTTTTATAAATAATTTTTGCACCGCTTATTGTACTGAATATATATTTTAGAGCACTTCATAAGTGCACATCAATTGCATTATGTTCGAAAGGCGGTAACAGCATTTAAATGCCCTTGAAATATTTCCTTTCTCATTGTCCGTAATGTAACGGAAAATTTTGACTGTCCCTGTTATTAAACTTTACATCCATTTTTTTTTTTTTTTTTTAAATTTCAAATGACTCGACAAAAGTTTGGAACAATTATATATGGGGGTGAGACTCCATACAAAACTCACAACTCACTTTTAGGACGAGCACTGACATTTATTGGGACGAACACACAAATAAAAAATACAGATATAAACACTCTTCTCGTTCTTTAATTAGCTTAAAGTCTATAATTTAGGACGTCGTTGAATATATTTCTGAGGTTTTCTTACGTCGTGTAAATATTCAATCTTATTTCATCGAAATATGTTCTGTTCTTTAATAAAAAAAACCTTCCGTCGTCGAACTCATTTCGTTCTCTTTACTTCTTCTGCATTTTTACTTCACACAGCTTCGTTAAGGCTCGTTTCCTTTTTAATCTCGAAGCGGAAAATACGGAGACACTCAGTCTAATGCAGGTGTTGCTTGCGAAATCTCCACAAGCGGCCGTCCTGACATCTGGAGCTGCCGCAGCGACATGTGGTAAAATAGAATCTGAAAAACAAAAAACAAAAACCAGTAACTGTTCTTAGGGGAAAAGAGAAAGAAAAAAATCTGCACGCCATAGTTGAAGTAGCGTAACATCATATGGGTTGACTTATAAAATTGTTACAAACGCATAAGAAGAAAAGATTTTTTAAAAAATGTTTTTGAAGTTTCAGTTATCGTCAGGCCAAGGTTTCATGTATTCAGCACAGGAGCTAGTATTTATCGGTCCTTCAGTTGATGAGATTTTCGTTACGTCGTAGGTGTCGTTAGACTTCACTTTGATTACTTTATACGGACCTAAGAATTTTGATTTCAACTTTAAACCTGGTCCTTGCTGGGTTCTCTTAATTGCTACAATGTCACCAAGCTTGTACTTACGGGGTTTCTTACGTCGTAAATTATAGTGCTTGCGATTTTCTTGTTGAATTTCCAGAATATTCTTCTTGGCTTCTTTACGGAGCTCTTCTCTGTCTTTCATAAATTGTTATTCGACTGCACTGTTTAAGAGGTCAATAATTTGTACATCTTCTTTCTGTTTCATTTTTGTACCAAATAATATTTCAAACGGTGTTCTCTTAATGCTTCTTTGGTAAGTTGAATTAATGACTTGTTGAACTTTAGGAACATGTTTAAACCATTTGGTCGGTTCGTCTTTGGACATTTTAGAGATTACAGAAATTATGGTGGAATTAAGTCGCTCTACTTGACCATTGGCACGGGGAAGGCCAGTTGTAACTGTCTCGTGCTTTATATTTTCATCTTGACAATAATCAGCAAATTCTTTGCTTGTAAATGCAGGACCTTTATCGCTAATGATAATGGAAGGATTGCCAAAAGTATGACTTTGTTGTCGTAGTTTTGATATAACTTCGGTAGCAGAAGTACTTTTACATGGATACAACCAGACGAATTTAGTAAATGCGTCTATTAAAGATAAAATATGTTTATAATTTTTGTTGGTTGTTTCAAGAGGGCCTAAATGATCAATGTGGTAGGTTTGGAGAGGAGTCTCTTCTTTAGGTAAGGAATGTAATTCACCTTCTTGTTTTCCACGTTTGCGATTATACAAAAGGCATGTTACACAATTTGCTATAATTTTATCAATTTTATTTGACATATTAGGGATGAGAAATTCTTCGTGAAGGAGTTCTTCACAGCGTTTACGGCCAAAATGTCCTTTGTCATGAACGTGTTTAATGACATTTAGCTGCAGTTCATCCGGCACAACTATCAGATCGATACCTTTATGATTCTTATAGAGAACGTTATTTTTAAGGAAATAGTTGTCATATGGCTTTGTTTTCAAAATTTCTTTGATGGCCTGTATATGTTCGTCAGTGTTCTGTGATTGTATGATTTTGGTAGTAAAACTATCTTGAATGGCCATACATATTGGATTTCTACTTAAAGCGTCGACATGGCGCATGCGTGTACCTTGTCTGTGTTCGATTGTATAGTTATAGTCAGCTAACATTAAAGCCCATCGAGCAATCTTGGTGCAAAGATCATTTTTATTCATAGTAAGGGCGAATGCGTTGCAATCTGTGACTATCTTGAAAGGAATACCTAGAATGTAAACGCGAAATTTTTTAAGGGCTTCTATGACAGCTAAAACTTCTAATTCATAACTCGAATATTTACGTTCGGCATCTGTGGTTTTTTTGCTCATAAAATAGACAGGGTGAAATTGATTGTCAATAGAAGACTTTTGAAGGAGGACTGCTCCGTAACCGTCAATAGATGCATCACAGTGAACTTCTGTTTCGTTACTAGGGTTATAAATGCTTAATACAGGACCTGAAGAAAGGATGTGTTTCAGCTGATTAGATGCATTTCGTTCCTGGTCGCCAAAGTGAAATTTAGTGTCCTTTCTAAGAAGATCTGTTAAAGGCTTAGCTATTAAAGAGTAATCTTGAATGAATTTACGAAAATATGAAGTTAATCCGACAAATGAATGTACATCTTTTATACTTTTAGGTTCTGGGAAATTAAGGACAGCTTTAGTTTTTAAGGGGGATGGGTGCAGTTGACCATTTTTAATGTGGTAACCCAAAAAATCAATTTCTCGTTGTAGAAAGTGGCATTTTTTGAGATTCAATTCTAAACCATATTCGGATGCAGTTGTAAGGACGCGTTGTAATTTCTGGAGTCCTTCGACTTCGTTTTCAGCTGGTATTATGAAGTCATCCATGTAGACAATAAGTACTTTTTCATTAATGAGGTCTCGAAAAATGTTATAAATATATCTTTGAAACACTAACGGTGCATCACTAAGGCCATAATTCATATATAAGAATCCAAATTGACCAGAATGTGTTACGAAAGAAGTATATTTTCTACTATTTTCTTCTACTTCGACATGAAAAAAAGCATTTTTAAGGTCAAGAGTAGTAAATACTTTTGCAGAATGCAACTGATCAATAATGTCATCAATTACTGGGAGGGGAAAACGTTGTTTATGTGTTTTAGAATTTAACTTCCTATAGTCAACACACAATCTATATGAACCATCTTTCTTTTTTACTAGGACAATAGGTGATGAAAAATTACTAGTGCTTTTACGAATAATTCCTTTTTCGAGCCACTCAGAAATTTGTTTTTCGACGAAGTTTTTCGCTATATGCGCCAAGCGCCTGGGAGGACAAGTAACAGGTTCTTCGTTTTCCAGATGAATTGATAATTTAACATCAGTTGTCTTTATTTTTTTAGGAGAATAATTTTGAATAAGTTCTGAAATTTTTGAACGTATTGTTTCATCGGTAATATGAGATAAATCAAGATTAAGATCGTCTAACACATGAGCAATATTAATCAAAAAATTATTGGACGTGTCGTCATTTTTCTCGATTTTTTGCATCGAAATATTATTTCCAGAAATTGTTAAAATACATTGTTGAATGATATCTGTACCAATAATAAGATCAAAAGATATGGAATAATCTGGGACTACATAAACATTAGTTGTATAATTAAAATCATCTATCATAATGTTCGTAGAGAAAAAACCTAGAGGTTTGATTATAGTATTTCCTAATCCAGTTAATGTGATAGTTGAATGTTCAAGGTTCGAAATTGTAGGGAGTTTGCGATAAATACTTTCCTTTAGTAAACTTCTTTCACTACCTGTCTCTACCAATGATGTAACATTTACAGACGAAATAATGACTTGTTTGGTCATAAAAGTGTTCGACGTGACAGTGGAAACATTGAAGGGTTCTGACTTAACTCTAGGCCTCCTTGGTTGATCACATTGAGCCGATTTATGGCCAAAATTCGAACAATTAAAACAACGAGGGCCTTTATCTTTATGTCTGCATTGGCTACTTTTATGATTCGACAAACCACAATTAAAGCAAAAAAGATCAGATTTTGGTCGAAAGGATTTCTCTTTCATTGGCATTTCAGGTTTGACTTTACGAAATTTAGTGTTCTCAAAGTCATGTCGAATTTTGTCATAAATTTTGAGCTTTTGCTTGAATTCTACAATGGATTGGCATCCATATAACATTGATTTTCTGAAAACGGGGTCGGGTATGCCGTTTATGATGTATTGCATTAATGCGGAATCCTCGATTTTACCACGCGAGCATATTTGTTTCATGATAAGAAAATATTCTTCTATTGATTCATTTTCTTGCAATTTTCGTTTATTTAATATATCATGTAACTCGGCAGAATTATAAGTGGTGCTAAATTCTGATATTAAGAGTTGTTTAAGTTTATCATATGAATTGATATGAAATTCTGTTTGTGCTAATAACTGGGCTTTTCCTCGTAATGATCTTTTACAAAATATGAATTTATGAAAGTCAGATAAATTAAACATATTAGTAACATCCTCAAAATTATTAAACCATACGTGTATATCACTAAAAGAACTACCATCGAAAGGACGTATTACACTTTCAATATCAGTAAAATTCAGAGACGATGGCATAAAACTTTGAACTGGAAATTGCTGTTGTTTGTCAAAATTTGATAATTGAGTGTTATTACTTGAAGTCATATTATTTGAAGGCAGTTCGGGTTCCGAGTCGGTGTCACTTTCATTTTGTATAATATTATTTTGTAGTAAGGTCAAGTCTGAAAGGTATGTCACTAATCGGGTTGCGAGATCGTTTAAAGATCCCTCATTATCAATACAAAGTAGATTGCACACTGTAATCAGATCATTTAATGAAAAATCAGTTTGAACTTTAGTTATTTTATTTTTTAATTCGGTGCTGTCGGTTTGAAAACCGAAACCAGTAAAATCACGTATTCTCTTTCTATTAGAGCGATCACCGTCAGCATCAAATAGGAATTTATGCAGCAATTTAATTTTATGCGTTCGTTCGTTTTTAAACGCAACTTCCAGTTCTGGTATTTCAACTAACTTCATAATAAAATAATAGCAATGAACTCACCGTTAGAAGAATATCCGGCTTGAATATGTAGGATGAATAACTCTAATTAATCATATCGGTGGGTTAACTGTCACTTCTGACGCCAATTTATGGGGGTGAGACTCCATACAAAACTCACAACTCACTTTTAGGACGAGCACTGACATTTATTGGGACGAACACACAAATAAAAAATACAGATATAAACACTCTTCTCATTCTTTAATTAGCTTAAAGTCTATAATTTAGGACGTCGTTGAATATATTTCTGAGGTTTTCTTACGTCGTGTAAATATTCAATCTTATTTCATCGAAATATGTTCTGTTCTTTAATAAAAAAAACCTTCCGTCGTCGAACTCATTTCGTTCTCTTTACTTCTTCTGCATTTTTACTTCACACAGCTTCGTTAAGGCTCGTTTCCTTTTTAATCTCGAAGCGGAAAATACGGAGACACTCAGTCTAATGCAGGTGTTGCTTGCGAAATCTCCACATATATATTTAAAATTTCAGACTATTCGGTTGGGTAGTTTTTGCTCTATTATATGCGACTGACAGACAGAAAGACTTACCAAACGACGACTGTAGGTGCTACGTATTAATATAATTACGAACGCACCTAAAAAAGAAAAAAGTTTATCATTTGAAAACATACAATAAATCAATATAAATTACGATAAGTAGGGTTTAACCGTAATATTCTATACCAAAACATTAAAATTTTTAACATCATTGCAGTGAAACAAGTTTAAAAACTTAAAATATTCGAAAAAGAAATATGTAGACTTTTATACTAGATACAGGATTTAATTTTTCAGTAGGGGCAATACTACAATTTAATTCCTATAGTTACCAGATTCAGAGGATTTTCAAGAATTCATAAAAAAGATAGAGCTATATCTCAATATAAGTAAAATAAGAATTAACACAAGATATATCATTACCTACACCAGATATATCATTACCTACACCAGTGGTTCTCAACCGTTATGCCGTGACACACGTGTGCACCGTGACAGAACCAGTGGTCTGGTGTGAAAACTTTCAGTTAAATTATAATAAGACTTGACAAGAAACAAAATTACTTAAAATTCAACATTCTAATTTTTAAGTAATGAGGTTTATCTTCATAAATTTGCACTTCCTTCCATATCTCTTTCAATGTTTAAATATTCTTAAAAGGAAATTTCAGACTAATCCAATGTAAATAACTTAAAAAAATGTATTATAATCTTTTGCTTTTACTAGATGCTTTCTTTCAATTTCTAATTTGTTAGTAAAACAATATCTCAATGTTATACTTACAAGAAATAAGCTTTCTTTCTACAGACAAAAATATTCAAAATGAAAATATTTTCCGCATAGTATACTATATGCTTGTATGCTTAATCAAAAATCACATCTTGTAACGAACATATTTAAAATTCTTTTTGTTATAAACTGTAACAAAGTATCTTACTTATCCTATCTATGATGAAGGTTTGTGTTACTAAATATGTAAAAAGAATATATATTCATTTCATTTGTTTTCAATATTTATACGTTTACTGTGCTGTGAATCTTAAACAATGGGTTCTGTTCTATCATGCTTTAAAATAAGCGGGGAAATACTCATATAAATAAATTTCATTCTGTTTATTTTTTCAGGCAGTAAACCATTCTCGATTAAAATATATTACTTTAATTGATACTGCCAAAATATTGTTCTATTTCAATTAGTGTGATATCGTTTGATATCACATATATTATTCTTTATAGGTAATTGATATGATCCCTATATAGTTAAAATTTAATATTAACTGTTAATATAAATATGCTCTGTTCTATTTCTTTTTGTAAATCGAAGTTTTAAATTAATCTACTTCTCTTTTACATATACTTTAATGTTTCCAGGAAACTTTCTCTGCTCTTTTCTCAAAGAAAATAAAAACAAATAAAAGAATATTATTCACAGCCATTTCATTTCGAAATATCGATTCTTTTCGTGTTGTATCTGGCTATACAATTTCTCTGTCAGATGTTTAATTCGGATGCTTTGCTAAGAGATAGTCAAAACTTTGGTTAAACAAGCGGTTATATAATAATATCCAGATGTACTTCTAAACTTATGTCGCCTTTCATTTTAAGGCACTCCTTCCAATGCTTTCGGCAGCTTTCGAATTCTTTCTTACTTTCTGATGAACTAACGCTTGGCTAATTATCGCCTATTAAGCTTTTCATCTAAATTTAAACTGCCCCGTGCATTCTAATGTAATGTCCATTCCTTGGCAAGATCTGTGGCTTATCCAATATCTATTTATCGCCAAAACTTTAAGAACGAAAATTGTGAACTCTATCACTGTTTGCCTTCTCTTTATGATGTAAACATCAAATTTGATTTTTGTGTGTCAGCGGGCTCACACCCAAGACACCCGTGTGTATTTTCAAATCTTCATTAAAGGTTCTATTTAAGCTACAATTATTATTTTTTCAATCTACTGGACCTGTGTCATTGTTTTGTACGCGCATCTGTACTTCATCATAGAAATATTCAATTTCACTTGAATAATGCAAAAGGCATGTCCATCTAGCTTCTTATTGTTATCCGAAGTTTTTAAGAAAGAAAGACATCCGTAACAAAATAAATCGTTATTACAATTAGGGTGATGAAGAACATTAAATGTTAATTATCTATAGCACTTCTTTTAAATATTGTTGTGGAATTATATTAAAATATTATAACTATGAAAATTTTATATTAGGTATTTATTTATCAATTGTGGATTTTATATAAAATATGATTTATTTCTAAAACAAAAAAACCTATTTTGAATAAAGTTTATTTTATTTTCAATTCTTGTTCCATCGAATCACGATCTCTTTACATAATCATTCATGTCATTTATTTATTGAAATTTTCTACATTTTATTTCATTTCAATACCCTTTTCAAAATATAGATAAACTTCGATATAAATTCACTTTGACATGTATCACCAACTTTTATTAATCCTACCGGAATTCCAAATGCATAATTGATTCCATTCAAAATTCTATCCGTATTAATAGAATTGTTGTAGTATAATCTTTGGGGAAATGCTATTCCGAGGTTTAACTATGTATATAAATGTAAAACGAGTCTGCTTGAATTTCGTTACTCTTGGAAATCAAAAATAGATCTTTGAACTTGGATAATCGCATGTAATTTCCATCAAAAAGTTCGAATTCATTAAAGAACAAACTGGAAGAAATAATGAATTATTTTAAGAAATCTTTTCAGTGCATACTAGTTTTTTACAAGGAATGTTTTGTATAAATTGGTATTTTAAAACTACTTTTACTGAAGTAATTTGAATGCATAAATGCCCCCAATTCATTGTATATTTGAAAATGTCGTTTTTCCTAATGTATTATTTCATGAATCTGAAATCAGCGTACGTTAAAAACATTATATAACGTTAGAGGAGACCGGGGCTAGTAGGCGCAGTTTTCAGTTATGGATTTTTATAAATTTTTTGTTAACCTTAACTGTTCTTTTAAAGAACAGGCAAAATCACCCAACCGGAGCACACACCAAATTTGGCATACGTTCTACTGCTCCGGCGTAAAACCCTATGCAACGCCATTAAAACCACCGCCAAGAAAACAGGTCCAGAAAAGCCAGACGGCAATTAATTAAACATAGACTAACAATCAGTAGTGAGACTCTCACTAGAAATAAAATCTACATACATAAGGTTACATAATTTGTAAACGAAAATAAAATTTAAACAAAGAACGAAAACACCTCTCGTTAAGCACCAACAGAACCAAAATAAAAATATCACAAATGTTCAAGTCACTGAATTGAGAACTTATACAAATGTGGAATCACACTTTGAACTGAATTATAAATTAAATTGACCTGCAAATATGCAAATTCATTTGAATAAAATAAACGAGTCCATCGCAAAAGTCCTACAAAATAATAGTTCGTATCATAGTTCCTAAGAAGGACATTACATACACGCTGAAACACAAAGTCTGAAGAAAATAGTCCGCACTGTTCGTAAAAGGTCAAAATAATGTTATTAAAAAGTTTTTAAAAGACCATCATACGTAGCTGCACAACATGTCAATCACTATTAGCACCGAAGATAAAAAGATAGTTCCGACTAGCAGACTAAGTATTTCAATGTCACAATAAGGGCGCTACTTTATAGTACTTTCACCAGCTTGCAGTAAAAACCACAAGAAGTACACGTTCAAAATACATATTTAATAAATGAAAAATTCTTATTTAGATTGTTATAGATATTTCGTAGCTTATTATAGTTCCCACGACAGGCGTGAACTCTTTTGATATTCCATGCTACTGGACGGTTCCTAATAAAATCAAATTTCTCAGCAGACACTTGGCATGAGTCAAATAAAAAATGACGAACATCTCCCTTAGTACCACAACTGCACTTATCACTCTCTGCTTTTCCCATTTTTTTAAGATATGCCGAAAACGCACCATGCTCTGTGTAAAAATAAACCCATATCTGAGAATAACATACATAATCCGAATCAACTTTACTTAATAAGTCATATGTAAAACGACCTTTTGTACTATTATTCCAATCAGTTTGCCAATCACAAATAAGTTTTTTAGATAGGCCGTCTTTTAACATACACATCCGCATAGGAATGTTTTCTTCAATATCATACTCATCGTTAAGAATCTCACTGATTTGGTAAGGAAATCCGCTCTTTCATTTCCATAAATCCAATATGGGCCTTAACCCATCCTATGTTAATAATTTTATCACTCATTAATTTCAGATTATCGTAAATTTTCATTAAAAGATCATCGTTAGTAAAAAGACGCTGGAGAGAGCAATACGATGAAAAACTATCCGTAAACATATCGAAAACTGAAAACTGTTGACCTGCACCGATCTATTGCATCAGCAATTGCATCCAGCTTTGCCTGATAGATCGAATTATAATTGTTAAGTTTTAACCTTTTTTTCAAATATAGAGTCATGGCCCCTGAACACAACATAAGCTGCTGCTACCACTTGATCCATCTTCGATCCGTCAGTAAATATAACTGGCTGACCAGCAAATGTATTATATTTCATCACTGGACGAATAAAATTAACATTATGAGAAGAATAAAAATACGGATAATCAAAAGTTGGTATCCTTCTTACTAGCTTATCCGAATCCATGCGACAACCACTCAATTCAATAGACGTTCTGCCACGCAGCACATTGTATTTTAAGGCTGCGATCGAAAGCTGAAGAAAAATTGGAGGAACACCAGCTAAAACACAAGCGCATCTGTAGAAGTTGTACGATAGCCATGAATAAATGAGAACAAAGCCACTCGCTTACAAGAGGATATACGCTTAATACCATGATTCTTCAAGTCCCTCAGCCAAATCTCATGGCCATAACTTGTTTGTTTCAGAAGAACTGTTTGATACCAGAATTTAAGATATTGAAGAGGAGTACCCCGGTCAGAAATCCTCGACTTCTTGATATTACAGAAAAAATCTGTTACTTTAGATCTAAAAGCTTCCAAATCAGGGAGCCAATTAAACAGGTTATCCAAAGTAATACCTAAGTATAACATTGTATCTTTAACAGGAACGCTGTTATGTGAAATTTTAAAGATTGGTCTTCTTTTCTGCAAAGTTTTCGTGCCAAACATCATAGCAACAGTCTTTGACGGATTAATGGTGAGACTCAGATTATTACAAACATTATTAAAATTTTCCACATGATTATTCATTTTGTCTTCAAGTGACTGTCTTGTGTCTGCACCATCAACAACAACAGAGCCATCTGCATATGAAATCAATTCCATATGCACCTTACGTGCGTTCTTCAAAATCTCGTAAGCCACTATCGTCTAATACAAAGGGTCGAGGCATGATTCTTGCGGGCAGCCCACGAATATCCTGAACCATCGGATGCCCCTCAGAAAACGAAAACCGATTTGCCGATTAGAAATTTAACTCTTAAATGTACACTTTAGATAGCTGCAAATGGGCAGGTTATCAATAATCCGAGAAGCAACGAACCAGTCCAGGACATCAAAGGCCCCAGAAATATCAAATGAAATGGCAGAACAGTACTTGAATTTCGTAAGCTTTTCTGTAACCAAAGTCTTGAGAGAACTTAAAGCTGTGAGCGTTGACCTAGTCTCACGAAAGCCATGTTGATTGTTATCAAGAAAATTCAGAGATTCTAACATAGTTAGAACTCGCATCTTTAAAAGACGCTCGAAAACTTTACCCAAAATGGGCAGAAGAGTAATAGGCCTATATGACTTCGGAAGATTCTGTGGACGGTTTCTCTTCTTGAAGAAAATAATAACACCTTTCTCGCAATTCGTCGAGAAATGATGAGCAAACCTCAGACAAGTATTAAATAACATTAACATAAGAGATCTATATTTTGTGCACATATTTTTTACTAACAGATCATCAACGTCATCAGCTCCAGGAGCTTTATTGTTGTTCTGGCACTGTAGAGCAAAGCGTAATTCACGTCGGGTGATTAGCTTATAATCAGGGTGATCCAGAAAATCTTTATCGCTAACAAAATTATGAATCTGTGCTGGAGTATTCATAATGCCAAAGTGTTCGTTCATAAGTTGGGAAGCCACTTCATCGTAGCTCCCAAATACCGAAGAATTCTCTAGAGTCATGAAAACCAAGTCTGACTGTGATTACCGTAGATTACCGTAAGCGTTGTCCATACGTTGACAAAAGCTGATCCACCCAGTGCGTTTTGCCTGACGAAGATGACGTTTATATGATCGACGAGCAGAGATATAACTATCCCTATATGCTATATTAGACAAATTTTTATGATACCTTTTATACAATGCTTTTACTTTATTTCGCTCTATGCGAAGAGCATCTGTGTACCATGTAGTCGTTGTCTTAATATTTAGTGAACCCTTTCTAAAACAGTTATCTAAAACGTAGTGCAAAAAGTCATCGAAGTTGGCCAGCCAATCCTCCAATTCATCTACTCCCTGTACTCTTTCAAGAGTGCTCTGCAATTTGTCGTTCATTCTTCCAAAATACTTGTTGGACTTCTTCATAGACTTATTTTTAGTTTTATACCTCTGATTTGTAACATTTAACGGTACCAATTTCATATTAAACTTTATGTACCTATTGTCCGAGAAAGAAAATTTTTAATCGCCAACTTGCTAAGGATTCAGTTATTGCACCACGTCAGTACCAGTCAAGGTGAGATCCGGGCGGCCTTTTATTCACCACGAACAAAAGTGTAGGAGCATTAGGATCATTTAGAATACTGAGATTACCAATCATCAAGTAATCCTGAAATGTTTCCGGTCTATCGTCTTCTCTGGTATAACCAAATGTCATCAGAGAAACATTGAAATCAGCACCAACAATAAGTGACGAGCAATCTTCAAAATAATTGATCCAACACGACATGTCAGAATCAATATTACTCGAAGGGCTGAGTAGACTGAGCCAAGAGTCAGTGAAGTCTGTTCAAAAGTCACCGTAATAAAAACACTGTTTGAGGGTGATTAAGCTTATAGTGCAATTCATGGTTATATTAGTACACAGAATGGAGGAGATGTTATTTAAAGAATAAAGTATTAACCAATCTGGTGAAATCCCAAAAACTTTACCACCGTAAACATGTGGATCCTGACAAAGAAAAAACAAAACCCCCTCCCTCTCCGTATAGTCAAACAAAGCTTCACAAGCATCGGAACAATGGGTAATATTAATCTGAACGATTCCAACACCACTAGATAATGAATCATTTGACATGACCTATGTTATAATATCCTCGCCATCAAACCATCACGGTAGGCTTTAAAAGCCGGACAGTCAGAACTGTTCGCATGATGTCCAGTGTCCAATTCCACATCCTCATCTTTTTGAAAATTTACACAAGATTCTGTTCCAACTGTGCAATCACTCAATCGATGGTCGCACGCACACTTAGAGCATTTCTGATTGCCCTGACATCTGGATGACAAATACCATATCCTTGACATTTAAAACATCTTATTATCTGTAAAAATTCCACGATTCTATAACGATTAAAATCTATGCAAATTCGTCTTCTCCCAATCAGACATCCAAACACATCATTATCGACATCCAGTACCCAGTTCACCTTACCCATTCTAGTACCAATCTTTCTTACCACGTGAATGTCTCTATCCTGATCCAACCCTTCACAAGCCAATGCCTCCTTAACAGAATCCAGAACCATACTCTCGTCAATTTTCTGATCCAGATTTCATAATAGCAATCTTGATCTTCGTTTCTGTGGTGCAGATATTTTCAATTTATCTCCCAGTGGCTCGTTTTCTTAATGAACTTGTCTGACTCTTGTTTAGATTTCACCTTTAGCACCAACTGATCACTCTTTGTTGTTACCACATCCGAGAACTTTTTAAACTCCATATCCCGCTTGGAAAACCTTCTCAGCTCTCCCCTGATATCATACACCGTGCCTTATCAAAACCGAAAACCCCGTATCCACTGTTGACGTCTTTGATTTAACTGCACGATCCGCCAATCTATAATCCCGAGTCGAGTCCAAAGAACCCGATCTTCTCATCAACAACGCCTCGTAAGCCTTGCTATCCGTAATCATCGTCCGTAATTTCGTCTCACTAGATACATAATCTGTGTGTGCCTTTACCAGTCTTAGATTAACATAATCGAAGCACTTCTTTATAGTATTTAAAATTTCACGAGTTATTTTACCACCGCCACTCTTGGCCTTTTGACCCTCCAAAAATTCATACATATATGAGTTAACCCTTTGACCAGCTTCCGGGAACTCATCCTACGCTAAACCCTCCAGAAATTTATCCACTTTCGCCATGATCAAAATCAAATTAACCGCCAGAATAGACCACAAAAGACCACCAAAATTTTACAAAAATAACTAAAAATTAATCAGATAAACCGAGCCAGAGACCTGCTATCAAAAAATCACATAAAAAACAAAACCACCGTCGATGAATATGAAGCCGATTACAAACAACACTAACTTTCACTATATATGTAGAGCTAGTCTCTAACCCATATAGCAACAAAAACTGATAAACAAAAAATACAACAGAAAGCAACCAGAGGAAGAGGATAAAAAGTAACTAGGCAACCGCCGCTTAAATGGATCAACAACAACGCCGGATAAACGGGTCAGCAAGGAAATATGTTATAGAGAGCTGATAAACTCCTGATTCAAAAACAATACCAAGTCAAGTCATAAACAAACAAACTAAAGCACTCCCACGACACGTGACAGAGACTGCCTTAGGCTAGGACATAACAAGAAAACAAAAGAGAGCCCAACTAAAACTATGACGCAATAGCACTGAAAAAAAAGAAACTCAGGACAACCCCATCTTACAAATCTCCAAACTAAACTAAAACCTAAAGACAACTCAACACAAAGAAAAACAAGTAAACCTAACTTAATAAGCAGGAAAACTACTCAACGCGACACTGATCTCAAAATGACGACGCAAATACAGAAAACAGAAACGCCCACCGAAAATTTAAAAGAACTATTAACAAGTAATTAATATATGCAGAACAATAATATACATATCAAGATAAAGAGAAATACTAAGTGAGTACTTATGAAAACTTATTAAACTGATATAATAAAGTAAAAGTAATAAAATATTAGTAAGAAGATTGAAATGCCAAAAGCGCAATGGTTTCACATGTGCTTCGGCAACGGAAAAATAAACTAAGTTCAAAATATGCCTAAATATCAGAATAATCTCAAAATAAATACATAATATGAAACAGAAATGAATAAGTTAACCATGAATGCAAAAATAAGCAAATTTAAATAAATATTTACCGACTTTAAGGAACTTTGAAAACGATCTCGAAAAAACATGTCAAACAGCATCAATGGCGGACACGGTTTTGTAACAGGCATTGGAATATAAATACCCGGAGTTTTGAGTTTGTAGCTTTTGTAGTTTATGTTCAGCTGAAGCTTAAAGTAAAAGTAAAATTGTGCGCCAATCTACCTCTTCACGGGGCAAATTGCCTATTCCTATGGGGTAAGTTCGCATACGCTTTATAAAAACTTAAATGACACTACTCAAATAAAACACACAGTTACGAGAAATCAATTTCATCATTACCAGAAAGTTTAAACAAAAGCGTTATCCCAGTACAATGTAAGTCCTAATTTATTGTTATTAACACATACATCTGACTTGTGTGCTTGACATCTAGGTCCGTTTATAAGTCATCGTCAATATAGAGGGACGAGATAGCACAATGAAATTTACAACACAGAGAAATTACATCCGAGAGCTCCACAAAGAGTGAGCAATGGAGCCAGCGAGAGTCGACCTAATTTATACAGACATAAAAATAATGAATCAAACATTAACATTGAGTAACTTCTATGCTACTCGATATCATCATCAGAGATACAGTTGTCACAAATAAAAAATCGTGCGTCTCCATTTGAGCAAGCTTCGTGTGCCCGCAATCTCGCATTTTAACTACTTTTCTCAGTGTTTGCTGTTTTTCAAGCTATCAGCACGCACCAGACACCGAGCCAACTTGTCCCGTGTTCAATGCGCCTACTAGCCCCATAATAAATTTCTTCACTAAAGGGACACGTAACTATCTAAGCAGAAATAATCCAAGTTAATCACATGTGGGGTAGGTACAGTTAATCATACACTAAGAAAAACTGCGCGTGTTAAATCCCAATTATTAAGATAAATATTAGAAGTTAGAAAAAGAACGAAACAACAAAAAATTACTTATGAGTTCAAAAAACAGAAAAATCGTAATAAATGCCCACTGCGCGTAGGTAACTCTGCAAAACTACAATGAGGATTGTAAAAAGCAAGAAGAAATTTACTCTGTGACTGGTTGCGCAATCTATCCCCAAACAGGCGATTTATGAGGACTGCGCCTACTTACACCTGTAGCCAACTAGCCCCGGTCTCCTCTACTCCAAAAAATTTGTTGCAGCATGCCGCCTCCAATTTTATGGAGTAATTTAAGTTATATCGAAGAGTGTTTGCGAATTCGGACCACTTGACATATTTTCAGGTGTAACTCATTTCTTACATCTTACATTTTGTGCATTTTACCCAATCTTCTGATGGTTAAGAAATTTCGCATTAACTAACTCTACATAATTATGTTTAAAGGTCTGTTTTAATTAAGATTTCAAAAAGTCTTAATAATATATTCTGTTGAATATTTTTATTTCTTATGCTCTAAACCCTGTAAAATTAATTTTACATCTTTGATAATGTACGCAATATTTAATGTTAAATTACATGGTATACACATTTTATATGTTTAATTTTCATATTATTATCAATATTATTGTCAACCATTGCAATAAAACAAAGGCCATTTTACAAATGTATTTTGTTAATATTCTGATGAATTAATATTGTTATGTTCTACTAATATTGTTATGTTCTACTAATATTCTTATGCTCTATAAAGCAATATGAGTTGGTACACGTTTATACCCTGTGTAAATGTATACACAGGATTATGTGTAAAAGTGGCTCCGAGAACTTTTTGTTCTAAAACAAACTTTTGAGATTCCTTTCAGCAATGTTCCCTCAAAAAGGTCTAATATATAGAGAAAAAGATTATCTTTCATGACATGATACTTTTAAAGTTTAATACTAAACAAAAATTAATGTATGACATATTGTATAAGTATGTAAAATTTACTCACTTTTTCATGAATATAAGCAGTTGATATTCTAAAGAAAATATCATTTTTCACAAAATGAACAGACATTATTTTTTCAATAAATCACATGTCTTCTTTCAGTTTGAGTGGTGGTGCATCAATGCTTGTTATCCTTTATGCAATAAAACAAGCGTGTAAACTTCTCCCTCTACCAAACGTACCCGGGACAACCCTATGGATAAATAGAATTAGGAAAACTATAATTTATTTGGAGTGTAATATTAACATATAAATCAGACTATAACATCTAGAGAAAACTGAAGACATTTCTTTAAATATATGCATTTATTTAAATTTTTCCATGAATGAAAATGTGATTTAACACCTACAAATATTTTTAACATTGCAGTTATAAATTTTAAACACAAAAAGTAAAATATAAACCTAAATGACACTTTTCACTTAAATTCGACCAATGAAAGAATATTATTCATTAAAAAACACTTTTTTTCATATTTTTCTTCCACCTTATATGTATGGACCTCTTCTCATACACATGAGGAAAATGCGGGTCGATAAAATTTTTTATCTTCGAGTCTTTTGGAGAATATTTGTTTAAATATTTTAACTATATTTTTTTAATATTTATCTGATTTTTAAAGCATTAGAGAAAACTAAGTACAAGTGCGTCCAACTCTGAATAGAATAAATTGAGTAAAACATGTTTTAATAATAACTCTTCTTCACTCTAGACAACAAAGTATACACTGTAAAAAAAACGGAGTAAAAAACAGAGATTCTACTGGCAATCTAGACGCCAGTACTATTTCCGTACTTTTACGGGAATTGCTATACATAAATGACAGAAAAAATTCCGTTTTTCTGATTAAAATCGGAAATTTTTCTGTAATTTATGGGGGAAAATTTCCGTAAAAATACGGAAATAGTACTGACGTCTAGATTGCCAGTAGAATCTCCGTCTTATAATTAGTTTTTTTTTTTTTTTTTTTTTTTTTTTTTTTTTTTTTTTAAGTGAGTACCATACCTTATGACCAAGTAAGAACAAAGGAATTTAACCTACCTGACATGTTGAAATTCTCCATTTTGCCTGTAAGAGTCGATTACACCAAGTATGGTATATATTTATTTAAGGTCATAACAAATATTTATATATACCGTTATTTGATGTATTTTTGTCTTTAATAGAAACAAACAAATTTTACGCCTTTTACAACTCCTCGCACCTTTGTCGTCCTTGCAACATCTCTTCCAATTCTTTTTTGTTTTGTTTTGTATAAGCTACGTTAAGGACTTAAAAGCTTAGGACTTAAAATAATAGAATATTTTTATTTACAAATGTGTTTTAGTTGCATTATTCTGGATACATTTTTTTATGATAAACAAGTTTTACAGTGCAAATTTATATGCGCAAAGAAAATCTAAGCATGAAGCACTTCTCGTTTGCTTTTTTCGATCTGTCTTTTCACATTATTCTTTGCATGTTCCTCGCTTAGTTAAAATGATATTTATTTTTCTCACCTGCTTTAATTGCTAATTTCTTCTTTGTTATTACTGGGATATTTTTTTCGTCAGAGTATTTTTATGAGGCTCTGTCAGTTCTTTACAAAGTCCATAAGAAAAATACGGCTTTTCTGTCGCTTGTTCTGATTGTGAGAAGAATTTATATACATAAAACAGCAAACACATTTATTGCAGCAATGTCAATTATATAGTGCAACAAACACACAAGCCAATTTCACTTCTGTATGTTTACGCCACAGATACTTTATCAGTACTGGCTTCCCCATCTTTAGTTTTATTATAATATAAAATTATATCTTCTTTCACTTCTTTTTTATCTGAAATTTTTGCCTCTTAGTGTATATTTGAAAGGGGGCTACCTATTTCTTCTTTTTCAGCACAAATGAAACAATATTTATATCCAGTTTAAAAACAAATAAGGAGAAAAATTTCTATTTATCTCATGGTGACTGAAATTCAGAAGCAATTCAGGCTTTGTTTTTTCTGAGAGTGCCAATGACAGTTAATTTTTTCGTTAATAATTATTTAGCAAAAATATAATATGTAAAGCAACCATCCACAGTAATATTTCGAGTAGTACCCTAAATCCAATTTACTAGGCGTAATACAATATTTATTCCTAGACAGATCATTCTCTTGCTCATCATCAGACGTCGTTCCAGTATAGTTTTCAGCAGCGCAAACATAACCATTCTAAACATCGGACATCACCCACAATTTAATATCGCATTTTTCACTCAGCATTGATGGTATATATTGCCGAAATGAGCATTTACCAAGGAAATGACACAAGCTCTTCGCCACTTGTGATATTCTTGCAAGAAATGAACATCTTTGATAATTGAGTAATAAATATCTCAATTATCTAATTGCAGCTAGCTTATTTAAACAGCAGCTGTTGATTCTACTCTATTTTCTTGTTAAACTTAAGAAATTGTCAAATGAGATCAAAAATTTCTAAAGACATAGTTGCACGAAAAATGGAGTGTCCATCTTCTCTTCTCTACAGCTCTTTGAGAGACTCCAGCTTAAACAAGCAAACCTGTAAAAAATAAGGAAAGTAACGTGATAAAACAAAAAAAAATGGATTTCAAATCATACAAATATGTGCATAATAAATATGAATGTATTCGTTAAAACGCATAAACTTGCTCAGTTGTATACCTAAACAAGAACTTTTATATGAAATTGTGCAGTTAAAATTAAAGATAAAAATAGGAAATATTCATTTCGATCTGCTTCTGCAGTCGTCCTCCGGACACAGTATGATGGTGAAATAACTAAAAGTCCAGAGAGGATCTCCGATGTATCGCAAATGATTTATAGTCCATTATTCTGTACAACCATTCTGTTTACTAGCCAGATATCACAATAAAATGGCAAAGTGCAATAAACAAGTAGAACTTTTTGTGAGTATATCAGTACAAACCATCCAAATATACAACTTTTTGTGCGCATGACTGTATATATTCATTATATAGGTCAATTAGATAGCCAGGTAAAATGTCAATTTTAAATTTTTGTTTAAAAAGAATCCTTGAGTTGTAAACAAAAAAAATTATCTATTTGAGGAATACTTAAAACATAAGGTGTCGTCGTTAAAACCCATGACAGTTATCATGAAATAAAGTATCGAAAGACATATTAAGGGTATAAACGATAGAAAGCTTTTTTCGTTCAAAATATTTTCCCTATTATTAGAATACCAGCTATCATTTATCTTAAAAATGTATTAAATGAGGTTTTTTTTTTTTTTTTTTTTTTTTTTTTTGAAAACAAAATACAGATTCGAAGATTCATAAATGAAAGTTGAGAAAACATGTAGAGCTTAATGTTTTCGCAAAATTATAAATATTGTTCATCTTTTAATGAAAAAAATCTTTCTATATATTAAATCTTGTATTTATTTGAGAAAATCTGAAATCAAATCTCTCTCTAAAAATAGAATTAACTAAAATCAGTCTCATTAACGATTGACTAATGTCTATGAAGTGAAGGTTATTCGATTCCTTCCATAGCGCATTCCATTTTTTTAATCATTACTTTAATTAAACAATTAGTGTCTCTCCCTGAAACAGCTTGAATGCACATTTAGAGAAATTAAAGAGTTTCGATTTTTTTTCCATTAATCGGAATTACGTTTGATTTTATTAAGAGAAAATGAACTGTAATTTTCATTCGTTTATGCTGCTTTCGCTTTATTTCTTTTTATTATACATAACGTTATGAAAATACATTATTGGGAATGTAAGGAAATTTAATAATATTAATAGGGTATGTTGATCTTTAAAAATCATTTTATATTTTGATTTAATTATTAATGCAACTTCCTAAATATGTGCATAGATATCTGAAACACATTGATGCATAGCATTAATTTCAAAGCTTTATAAAAACATAAACATAGAAGTAAGACACCAGTGCTGAGATCTGTTCGTGTAAACGTGTTTCCATTCAATTTCCTTTGATTGCGAAAATTTAAGGCCGAATCAGTTGCTGTTCAAACATCCAAAGTTTGTTTTCGGGTTTGATTAAAGAAGATTAGTTAAACACTTGTAAAGAAGCTAAAATAAAATGAATTAAGTAAACAGAGTCTACATCCCGGTATTTTTTAACAGCGTTATAAAACGATTGACATATTACAATTCACTACAATTACAACAATTACTACAATTTACTGCTTTAACATCATCAAGGGTGGTGGTTCATTTTTGGATCACTTAGTTTTAATTCTTAAATGCCACATTGGCACCAGAATATTGGAATGAAAATTTTCCTTTTATTAAGTAAGTGAATTTGAGAAACAAATTGAAGAAATAAAGAAGGAAATTAAAAATACATGTCGTTCTGGAGTACACATGTCTCTTTCGGAGGATATGGTTACGACGAAGGCAGGTCGACTCATATTCAAATTTAAAACTGGGGCCGACACGCAAAGATTCAAGGAGACCTTAGATAAAATGGACACTTTAAAGGAAGAAATAAAGGTCACTGTGCCCAGGCGAAGACTCGACCGGGTCCTAGTACTTAGTGTCCAGCCTGACGTTGATGATAATGCGGTTCGTGATTTTTCTTCATAGATTGTTGCTTGTTGAGGGACGTGCCGGCGGAGACGGAGATGATGATGAAATTGAAATTGTCAGGAAAATACAGACTCGTTCGAGGAAGGTAAATTGGTTAGTTGGCGTCAAAAGGGATGACTCCGAAATTTTGGTTAAGAAGCGTCGTATCTGTATAGATATGGAGAGATACAGGGTCGTGAATTTTATTCCTATAGTCCGTTGCTTCATCTGCCAATCTTTCGGAAACACCGCAATTAAATGTGAGAATGATATGAAATGTGTTAAGTGTGCAGGACTTAATTCTATTAAGGACTGTACGGTTTCGGAGATAGTTTGTGCTAACTGTCTTTTTGCGGAGGATACTAATAGTCATAGATCCGATAGCACGGATTGTCCCACTTTTTAATGTCATCGAGCGAAGACTCTTAGCAAACGGCTGTGAGAGTTGTCACTGATTATTTTGTCAATAGCTCTGGTTTACGGAAAACTACATGGAAACTTGGTATCATTCGGTAATTAAGAAGCAGATATCTTATGGGTATGAAATTTGGTTCCGGGACTTGATATACCATGGAATTAGACGCTTGTTTTCATGCCAGCGTCTTTGTTTATTATCAATAATCAGAAATTACAGATCTGTATCTACGGAACCTCTTTGCGTAAGTTCAGGTATTCCTCCACTGGAGCTGGAATTGGAACAGATGTCTGGTCACCATAACACAGTGCGTCATGAAGATCTAGTATAGATAAATGTTATTTATGTAACTATGGAAAATATTATGCCACATTTACGTACATTCGATTATCCTTATTTTGTGTCAACTCACCATATACAGTTTGTAAAATCAGTCACTTGTGTAGTACCTATTTTTAACAACCCTGTAATTTACACAGACGGTTCCGAGAAGAACAACGCAGTTGGCTCCGCTTTTGTTGTTTATAATGAAAGAGTGATCCTTTTAGAAAAACGTTTTAAACTTTACCCTTATAATACTGTTTACCAGGCATTGACAAGGCAATCGATTGGTGTTGCTGGACTGATTTCAGAGAATTTCACATCTACTCTGATAGTGTATCTTCAATACAGGCCTTGCACAACTTATTTCCAACTGATAAGATTTTGTATAACATATATTCTAACTTGAGACTGTTAAGTGGTAAAGTTATTTTTTGGGTAAGATTAAATCTCATATTGGCCTTGCTGGTAACGAAAGGGCTGACTATCTGGCAGCGTCTGTTATTCTGGATGATGAATTTGATTTGAGGTTGGATATTTCAATCCTTGTTTCATTCGGCAATCGTTTTTATAAGAGTAACATTATCACGATGTGGACTAATGATTTGAAAATGAGTGAAAAGAGTAGAGATGCCTTTCTTTTCTTGCATTCCCTGGACGTTTCTCATTTGTGTTATTCACGAGTAGTAGCCTAATTCATTTCCTCGGTAAGTGCTTTTCCAGTGTATTGATTTTAGATTGGCAAGCGTCCAACACTTCGGTAACGTCGGCGACCTCAAGAATTTTATTTTCGGCAAGTGTCCACGCAGGACTCTGTTCTTTAACTTTGTGCAATAGAACTCTGTCTTTGAATTTGCAAAATGTTCTCTTACCGAGATCGAATCATTATAAACTGACGGTTTTTTATAATGAGCTGAATAAATTGCATTCATTCATAAAGTACAAATTTTGAATATTTTGGTATAATTAAAGTATTTTTGGTGAACTTTTGCCGGACTGTTATCCATATGGTGTTTTGCTAATCTTTCTGCCTTCACGCATTCTTGATTTGTTTCTGGACATTCAGGGACTAATGGTCTTTCGTAACTTGAATTAAACTAAAATGTGTTAATGTTTTATCTTGTCTCGATTATTAGTGTAAATAGTACTTACTTTTAAGATAGCTTTATGCAGTCATTTGTAACTGAAAATGACTTAAAATGTTGTTTTTCAGTTTCATCTAGTTTCATTTTTATTTTATTTTTATTTTACTGTAACTAGGGTTACAGTCATATGTATAAAACTTGTACATGACTTTAATTTTTGTATTCTTTTTTTTTTTTTTTTGCTTAGCTGAGTGTGCCACATTTTTGTGATTTTTTAGTTACAGTAAAGCCTCGATTATCCGCGGTGCGGTTTATCCACGAAGCGAAATTATTTTTTTTTTATTCAAGCCAATAACAAGGAATATACAATAAGCAATACTAATAAATATAAACAAAAAATTCATGTATTCGAAAGTAATAGAAGAATATTTCTACATTTGGTTGCCATGCTTAAAATATCAGATATAAAGTCTATCTGTCTTTTCTTGATTTTATTAAACAAACGTAAATACATCAATTAAAATATTTAACAATAATATAAGACTATTATGATAAATTCCGGCAGAAGGACAAGAATCTAGACATCAAGAATAACTTCATTTTCGAGATAAAAATTATTCCATACTAAAAAAAAAAAAAAAAAACAATAGTTTACAATTTAGAATAAAGAAAAGATGTTTCTAAAGTAAGGAGCAAAAACAAGTGACTGATTTTTTTAAAAGGTGTAACTTGGCACTTTTTGAACAGTATGCATGGCATTGTTTCTTGTTTACTGTTCTTTATTTTAGTGATTTAGACGTAAAGCAATTGTTTCTGATGTACTGTGCATATGTATGTATTTTAAACGTTTTATTATATTTTCTGTACACTAAAACATAATTTTTATGTTGAATTTTCTTTTTTTTTTGTGTTTGCACCCCCATTTTCAATCTTTTTCGGGTTATCCGCGGTGCCCTTGCCACCCAATTCCGCAGATAATCGGTGCTGTACTGTATATTAATTGACACTGATTCTGGGGTTGAGTTGGATGGCGGAGGGCTTTTTTCTGCCAGGGATTCAGGGTCTTTGAAATTATTTGGTTGGCTCCCTGGTATAGTGATCAAATGAACAAAAAAAATTTCATATTTCGAAATTTGTTTCCAAATTCTGGAGCTTTTCGCTGATTTCAATATTTTATGAATAGAAGTGCCTTGCCCCTGAAAGGGTTAAACGCATGTCAATGTATTTATTATTTTAAAGTTTCCTTTCTCTTTTAATATTCACGTGTAAATACAACCTTCATGACATAATTTTCAATATTTTCCTGCTTTTAACACGCATTCATTCAGTAATATTTTAACTTTTTTTCTGCTTTTAATAGTCCCGTTTAAATAAATTTTTAATCGTTAGGAGATATTATTCTTTTCGCTGTTTTTAGAATTGAAAACAATGTCTATAATAATAGCCTATGTCATGTGACAATTATCAACATCCCTTCGCTTTTTATATTCAAGGTGGCCATTTTGGTACTTTAATGTCAGCCAGCCAGAGGTGATAAAGTCGCCAACTATTATTATATAGCCATCATTTCACCTATGTTATAATAGTCCAAGTAATGTAACTGCCATGAACAATTACGGGATGATCATTTCGCTTTTTATATTCCAGGCAGCCATTTTGGTACTTTACTGTTAGCCAGCCACAAGTGATAAGTCGCCAAATATTATTCTATCACTATCATTTCACTTATATTATAGTAGTGCAAGTCATGTAACTGCCGTAAACAATTACGGGCTGATACCTTCGCTTTTCATAAGAAAGGTTTCCTTTTTGATTAAAGAATCGAAATTATTTTTTTCAAATAAATCTACATAAAAGTTGCCATGATCGCATAGAATTCTTGGTAGTTTTATGTTGCCGGATGCAATTCTCGCCAATAGCTTTTATTTTAACTCTCCAGGTAGCATTTTGTTTAGTTTTCGATTGGTAAATTAAAACGGTACTGCCTGGTAATTCCATCGATTAAAAATTTATCGCCAAACTATAAGATTAAATGCCAATAATGGTTGGTCCTAAATCTCACAACTTTAAGGAACTTACACGTGTTTACGCCATCAAATGATTTTATTTCGACTTTTTTTTTCTATTTTTTTAATGTTATGTTAATTTTATCCTTTTTTTCGTTATTTAAGATAAAAATTATGTCAATTTGTATAATTTGGCGGAATTGGTCGACCGGATAACTAAGTAGTACCATTAAAACATTGCTTCGAATTTGAAATTAAATATAATGATTTACTGCATTACTTAATATTCGGCTAGGATTTCATATACGCACCGGGTTTGGCGCGATTATTTTTTACGAGAATTTGGCAAAAACCTCATTTTTGAGTAACAGTTACATATATTTTTTTAATTATTTTCTATTATTTTTTAAATGAAATAATAATAAATATAAAAAAATAATTAATAACTATAGAACAAAACAATATACTTTTTTTATAAAAAGAAAATAAATGTAAACAAATATTTATTAATAAATTAGCAACAATAACAGGGTTACCATGTTAGGCAAAATAACGCCATTTTGGCACCAATTATGTACCCCGGTGCGTATATGACATCTGTGCCTAATATTTCATTTTCGTTTCGTTTAAAAAAACGAAAGAAGTGGAAGCCATTAATTTTAAATGTTTCTGTTTTAAATTAAAGTTTTGTATTAAATAAAATGATAATGAAATTTTTAAAAAATGTGACAGGAGAAATGCTTGGCGATTTATCACCTGCATCGCGCTATTATAAAAATACCGAGTTCTTGATTTCCCTATCAGTATCTTCTGATTTGGCAAAAGATTGTTCAAGTAAATTGAATTATGAATAAAACTAACATGATACATTTCTTAGACTACATTTAAGTAAGACCAAACTGGTCACCAAATTAGTTTAAAATAATAATCTTTTTTTTTAAATATGAAGAAAAAAATCTGTTATGATTAAAATTTGAGTTGCCATCATTAGAGAAAAGTATTTAAAATTAGAAAAAACAATTAATGTATCGGAAACTAATTCGAATTTAAAAATTCCAATATCGATTTTGAGATCTGCAGATCAATTCGGATTTTTTGTGTTAATGTCATCGCATAATATTCCATATTTCAGGAGAAATTGCCGTGAAGCATAATCAGTTGTTTAATCAGTCGTTTCATAAAATCCTTTCATAATAGTCCTTTCATAAAATCGTTTCTTAGAGTCGTTTCATAAGTTCTTTTCGTTAGGATTTTATATATATAGGGTAGATATGTACACTTATTGCATTAGAACATGGTTCCTTAATTTTTTTTTATTTAGATTAAGTAAGTGAATACTAAACACTGGGTTTCACAATGGTATGAACACATAGTAATTTTGTGATATCCTGTCAAAAATTCATAAATAATTATAAGAAAACTCCATTCTTGAGACAAATACAGTAATTTTACATAATAGATATCTGTAAAAGAAATATCAAACTTTAAATTCATTGAAAATATCAATTATCTAAAAAAATGGTGTTGCTAAATGATATGAATATAGATCGAAATTATCACTAAACAAACAGGGAAACTGTATGGGAATATTGAATGCTACTCAGAGAAGAAGAACCCGAAATATGCAAATCAGTTTATCATATAAAGATACTTCGCAGACTATGAGATTTCCAAACCTGATTGCATTCAGAGTTCTAGAAGTATGGATGGTAAAAGCGCTTTAAGGGAGTCCGGGACACATTTAAATATAATTTCTATTTATTGAGTTAAAATTCTGAATTTTTTTGTGAAGTTTAACCTTATCATTTGCAAACAAAATCGCATGATACAACTTTTCATAATTTTTTAAAAAAAATTAAAATTTATTAAAAATGTGGGGTAATTTAAAATCGTTAAAACTCGAAATATTATTTATAGCGTTTCATTTTTTTTTCATTTAAATAAACAAAATCATATAAGTTTTAATTTTTATTCATCATTTTAAAAAATATTAATTTATAAAAAAAAATAAAAATTTAATGAAAAATTTAAAAAAAAGTGGTGCAACTTTAAAAGAAAAATCATATTTTCAAAAGTAAATAATGTTTTTTTCAAACATGCTGAATCAAAATTAAAGTAAAACAATTAAAAAAGATAAGTTCCAAGTTTGAACCGTTTATCTTTAACGGTTCTCAAGTTTAAAAAATTTAAATACAAGAAATGGTGAAAAAACCTATCATGAAGGAAAACGCACTTTTACAAGAAGTCGTTTTAATGACAGCCATTGCTTGAAAGCTACATTTTGAAACAAACCAAACCAAAAAAAAAAAAATAATATGTTTTATTCTAATTCAGATAGAAACATGATTTAAATGTCATTTTAAGCAGGAAAAAACAGAGAAACCTTTAATGAAATAATTTGTTTTTGCGTAATTTGAAGATTTTTGTGTTCCAGACACCGTTAACTGCTTTTGAGAAAGGAAAATTGTGGCTTTTAAAGATCAAGGATTTTCGGCCAGAACTATCGCAAAAGAAAAAAAAAAAATGAAAATATTTCCATGTGTAATATTAAATTTTCTTCGATTAAAAGAGGACTATGGAGCAAAGAAATCTCCGGAACGTCCGCCAAAGCTATCTAAATGAGAAAACGAGCTATTATAAAAAGTATGAGCAAGGGGAAAACAACTTTAGGCGGACTTTCAAGAGATCCACTAATAGTGGTGTCAAAAAGTGCCTTGTCCAGTGAAGTCTTTAGCTCTAAACTGAAGAGGTCCAAGAAGAGAAAGGTCCAAACACATATGACTAAAATTCATCTTTAGAATCGCGTGTATTAGGCAAAAGATCACATGTCCTGGAAATTAGCATATGAAAGAATAACATTTTCCGAGGGAAAAAAAAATTCAATTTGGATTGTCCGTATGGTTTTTTTTTATTATTGGCACGATCTGCGAAAGAAAACAGAAATTTTTTCAAAACGGCAGCATAATGGTTGTTCACTCATGGTTTAGGCTGCGTTTAAATTTCATGGCAAGATCAACGTTGCGTTTCCCTCTGGCAGAATGAGTGCGTTAATCTACCAAGATCTACTTGAAGAAAACTTGCTGCCATTTGCTGAGGAAATTGGCGGACCTTCCTGGATGTTCTAACAAGACAATACATCCATCCACACGGCAAACGGTACTTGAGAATGGTTTCGTAATAATGGTGTACATGTAATTCCATAGCAATCTGTTTCTCCTGATTTAAATCCTATGGCAAATGTATGGAGCCGTCTGGTTAGAGCAGTTTACGCAAATAGAAAAAAATATGTCACATTTTCAGAATAATTTTTTTTTCTATCATCTTACACTGGAATGAAATCAATCAAAATAGCTTAAGGAGCTTGGACCACTCCATGCTTGATCGCATTTTTACATTAATTAAAAGAGCTGTTGCATACCAGTGTTTATACCGTTGGACAATGTTCATATCAATATGAAATACCTAAAAATGCAAAAACGCAGGTTATTTTATGTATAAAACGTTGTTTCAATTATATTTTGTTATAAAATAAAAAGATTTGTTCTATTTCTATCATTGATTAGACTTCAGTTTGTGTTGTAACATTTTCTTCTTTTTTATGCTTGAAAAACTCGGTGTTCATAACAATATAAAACCAAGTGAATAGCAAAAATTATAATGGAAAAAATTCACATAAACTTGAATTATATCTATTATAACAGAGCTTTACTAATTAACAGTTGTAATTATATTCATCAATTTACTGTTTAGTCAAATTATTAAAATATTAGTATTTTCTAACGATTTCGTTTTATTTGAAATAAAAGTAGAATAGTCTATCGTTTAAATGATTCATTAAACAGGATATTTTATATTCTCTTTCGATTGCACATAAACACTGAGATATTTTCAAGATATTGGATAAACAGAAAGAAAATTAAAAAAAATATATATATTAAAAAATTAAATGTCTAAAAAAGTTATGCATTCCTTATAATTTATAGTTTTTTTTAAATTTCTTTTAATTTTTTGCAATGTGCTCCACATATTTATAAATAATGAAGAAAGTGTATTAAATAATTAATGTTCTTCTGAAAAAGATTCATTATGAAGTTGTTTTTAAAATGGTGCTTTTTAAAAAAATGCTAAATATTTCGAAGTAGTTTCACTACTTCCTTTTTATTCTTTAAAAAGAAAGTAGAAAGTAAATATTAAGAAAATGAATTTATGACATTCTTTTTCAAATACATCTAAACGAAATTACATTCTTAAATATTTTTATGAAAAGGAAAGATATTTTGACAGACGAAACAATGTAAAGAATGTTATTTCCTTTAAAATGGTTATATATACACTAATATACATACTAATTCCAAATGTTTAACATTACTAAAAAACGGATTATGCAATTTCAAGTTTTTTTGTGTGCAGTGTTTTATTGTAAATGAAAATGCACTCCTGCTCTAATCTATTCTTAAAATAAATTTGAAAGAACTGGTCTTTTGTACTTTTTGGTCTCTAATTACTATATTGTATATATAGCATAGGTACCAACATTGTTGCTTTTTTGTTACCATTAAAATTTACTATAACTTTTTTCTTACTTCATCATAGATTGTAGAGATTAAATAAGCAAAGTTACTATTAAATTTTTAGTTGTAAGAGAAAGAAATCTCTAACAGTTGCAGCTATGATTAAGATAATCATTAAATATTTGCTCTTTTGTTGTGCTTTAATTAGATTTGCTTAATATTTTGTGCTTTATCTTTTAGAACGTATAACTTTCATAACATAAAAATACTGAGACAGTGAGTCTTATGTAACTATACTGACAATTATTATTCTTTATTTAAATATCCATGGTATATATTTTATTTTTAAAAATGCGACCATTATATGTCATGGAGTGATAAATCACTATTACTTTATTTTCATACAAACTTGTTGCTATCAAATGCTATTCAACACTTTCATTACTACACATATACGTTTCGTTTATTACAATGTATAGTTCATTAATTTTAGCTAAATCTGAAATTTCAGGAACAGATATGAACGATCAGACACTTAGATGTATAAATATTTTTATTTTATGACATACTAAATGAGGCTGACCCAGCGGCTATGCTCAACAATACCCGTGTCGACATTTCAGTCTCTAAAAACTTAACTAAGTTCGGTCTATCAAAAAATATGAAACAAAACAAGCTGTACATGTGGAAACCCAATAGCCATTAGAATATAAACATTAAAAACATTAATTTATAAAATGAATTCAATGAGAAAGGCCTGCAATTAAAAACACTTTTAATTTAATAATACAACACAAGCCCTTCCTTCATTCCAGCACATTTTATTGTGTTATTTTTTTATTGAGGATCAGGTAAGAAAAGAGCTATGAATGAGAAAGTTTGTAGAAGTTGCAGCATTTTCTGTAAATATAATAAAATGAAGCTGTTCTAAAGTTTGATTTATGTTTAATTTTGAATATCTCGATATTCTCTCCAGCGGACGCTTTAAAGTTTACTATTTGGGTTATTTCAAGTCAAGTGGCTAAAAATTCGGATATTGCGTCTGATAGACTAAATACAGTTTTGATGCAATACAAAAAAAAAAAAATAAAATAAAAAAAATAAAAAATAAAATAAAAAATAAAATAAGAAATAGATAGACATCTGTAAACTGTCGAAAATAGTATATTTGAATCACCACTAGTCCTTTAGTAAAGTTCACTATTTTAGAGTCACAAGAAAACGATCAAATCACCAAGTTTGTCATCTTATTGTCTTATTGAAAATATGTGATCTAGTACATATTTTTGAGCCAAAAAACATAATCACAGCATTAAAAATCAGAAATCAACACATTCATCATTACTTCGTCTCAAAGAAAACCGTATGGCCGGTTGCTATAAACTTTATCTTTATTTTACCAATCTATAACTGCTGAACAAATTACCTTAAAATTTTGCCACTTTACCAATGAATTACCCATGAACATTTTTTTAAAAAATCTGTTAAACTTGTTTCTCTCCTGCTTAAATATTCATTAAATTATATATCTTTCAAATCCTTTTAAAAAGGCCATAAAACCAACATAATTTTCAGAAGCCCATTTCTAAAAATGAACACTAATGATTTGATTACAGTTAGTACCACTGAAAAGAACACACCTTAATTGACATGATTTTAATTTTGGCCTCTTCGGTATAAGGCAAAAGAGCTAGGTTCGAAACGCTTATTTGTATGAGATTCGCAACTGTATCCGCCGTAGAAATTGATTCTAAAAATGTCTCTGCATGTCTCTGGAAGTCTCAGAGTGCTGCATTAGAGAAAAAAATAATATAAAAGTATATGACAAAAGTTGATTATTCCATGTGAAATAGCCTTTAGGACCTTGAGAAGTACAAAATAATATCTCTTTGCACTAAAATACCTTTAACGAATAATGTTAAAATTGCGAAAAAAGTATTTACTTAATGACTAAGAGCTAACATATGAAAGCGTTTCCAGCACCCCTTAGTGGCAATATGTGAAAATTACGCAACTCAAAAGGTATGAGAGACAAAAACCATTTCAATTACAAAATTTTATAAAATCCTTGATTTAATATGAATTGACGTTATACATGAAAATATAACTGTATTAGAAGCTCTGAAAGCTCTTTTTCGATGACCAATCACCGTCTTGAATGCGCGACAAATCTCTTCGATATTGACAGAGCTGCTAATAAAGATATTTTTACCTGTAAGATGCCATATCCTACCAAAACGAGCATGAACAACACATTCGTAATTGGCATTTTTTTTTTCGTTTATGTTAGATTTTTCAAGATAGGGTCGAAGTTGTCCACTAGAGTGCATGGCAAATCCCTTTATATGAAAGAGCATAGTCATTTTACTATAGGTAGACTCTTTTTTTACTATTCTAGTTTTCGTTTAAGAGCTATTTGAGAGTACTCGGGGAGTACTTTGCACCCAACTGGGGACAATCTGCCAGTACCCCCTAGCCCTTTAACAGGGAATGGCTGACTTATTTAATATACTTTTGTCTCGGTCATTCCCTGCTACAATATTATCAGTCTTTCAGAGACTTGCAGAGACACATTTAGAATCAATTTCTGCGCCAGATGTAGTTGCGAATCTCGCACTAACTATATGTCTTGAGTCTTGCATTAGATACTTTTATCGAAGAGAGGCAATATATATATATATATATTGTGAATTAAGGTGAGTTTCTTCTAATGGTACAAGCGTTAATCAATTCAGATGTGACCGTTTCGAGATATGGGCTTCAAAAAATGAGGTTAAATTTGCAAACTGTTTTGGAGGGTTTTCAAGGATGAATTAATTAATGAATATTTAAGCTGGAGAGATAAAACTTTAGCAGCTCTATGACATATTCATTTATATTTAATTGATAATGTTAAAAATTGTAAAGCAATTTGTTCGGGAGTTACAGCTTGTTAAAGTAAGAAGTAAATTCATAGCGACAAGCTATATGGTCTACTTTGAAGCCAAATTATGATGAATGTATTGATTTCTGATCCTTAACATTTCAATTATGTATTTCAGCCCCAAACGTTTTACTCGATCGTGTATTTACTGTAAGTAATGCTTGAAATTAAAAACTGGACGATTGCACCATGAAATACATTAAATAATTATGTATTAAAAACAAATACACTATGCATTTTAATGTGTTAAAATACATTTTAATGTTTGTACAAACATTAAAATACAATAAACAACAACGTTTCATTTTGCATCTGCGAAAGTCTTCAGGATGTTATGAAACACACAAGTCTAAAATTTTAAAAGTGGAGACTGTAGCGCTCGTATCAAATTAAAAATTGGACGATTGCACCATGAAATATATCAAAAATTATGTATTAAAAACAAATACACTATGCTAAAAGGTACACAAATTAAAATGCAATAAACATCAACGTTTTATTTCGCATCTGCGAACGTCTTCAGGATGTTATGATACACAAAATTCTAAAATTTTAAAAATTGAGGCAAACGTCTCAGAGTCCTTGGCGAATCTTGACTGGAGCGCCCCAGACAGAATTTAATATTATTATTTGACCATATTAAATTTGACGACATTTCCCTCATTTATAACTTTGAACGGATATTGAAGAATATATTCTTTAAAAGTTTTTTCCTATTTTAATATTCACGTGTAAATACTATTTTTATTACGTAATTTTATATTTTTTCCTGCTTTTGACATGCAATCATTAAATTCTAATTTTTATATTGAAAAGTTTTTTTTCTATATTGAAAAGTTTTTTTATTATAAAAAGTTTTTTCTGTTTTAATTGACACGTGTAAATATTTTTTTTTTAAATTTAAATGAAATATTACAGTTGGCAACAATTTAAAATAATAATTTTTCTAAAATGTAAAATATATATTTCTTAAAATGATAAAAATTTGAATAAAAAATAAAAATAAAACCCAGAAAATATTAGTCATAATTAAAAAAATAAAGGCACACCGCATACGTGTAATTCATATTCTTAGGAAAATTGGTTAAATTTCTATGCATAGTTTTTTGCTAATATTAAAGTTTTAATGGAAAAAACTACAATTAATATCTCTTAAAATAATTGTTTGATTTAATAATTGTGTTTATCAAACATTTCTCTATAATACTATAAATTTATTTATTTATTTTTATACAGCACTTTTCTTAATATTAGTGAAGAAAGACCTCAGTTGGAAAAAAAAAAAGAAATTCCTTTGCAGCGGTGTTGACAGCGTTAGTTACTTTTTTTTTTTTTAATAGAGAGATGCTTTCACAATTTTTTATCACAGAATGAGAATATTTTTACTCGGAAAGCAAAAATATGTATTTACCAATCCACAATTTGTTTATATATATATATATATATTTAATCCTGTTAAAAAACCTTCTACAATATATTTTATCTATTGTGATTGTGTATTTTTTGTGGGTTTTATTCATTTCATTTACTGCATCATCGTTTTTAATATGTGCCTCGGAAATATAACAATGCAGTCAAGTGTACCGTGAGATGAAATATTTCAAAACTCTGATGTAAGGCATGCGTTTTAAATCGGAAGTATAAATTAATAAGATTAATTTTTACATTTCACAGATATTAAACAATTTAATGCACTTTAAATATACTTCAAATTTCATATTACTTCATAAACGTTTCATTTCATTAAGTATGATAAATTTACATAACATATACTTCTCTTAAATTAGTTGAATCCAACACGGAATTATAATTCTACGTCAAATTCAATAATACCGCAAGTTTTATCCCTATCAATTAATAAGCCATATCAAAGCTTATTTTGTTTCGTTTATTCATATACTATAAATTTAATTAGTTTAGTAAATTTACGCGATATAAACAGATAATCATATGCGACTATGCTATGCTATAAATATTGTTTGTTGTATTATCCCATTTCATTAAGAATGACATTTCGAGAATTTTAATTAAACATTCAAAATATGTTATACAGTTCGTATAGCTATACGTTGATTAGTCAATTTTCTGAAGAATTGAGAATTATGCCCTCACACAATTAAAACAATATGTTTACAGCAAGTTATATTGAAATTCTTAGTCATTAAATTTAAACATATATCAATATCAGAAATATCTCAGTTAGTTTGATTTATTATTTAAATGTAATTTCAGACTAATTTAATTTAAGACTAATTTAATTTAATATTTTATTATTTTTTAATAATTAAAGAAGTTCCGGGACACAATCTATACTAATAAAAGAACAAATCGCTCTGTCTGTCTGTCTGTGTGCGATGGCTAGCAAAATCTACGGCATGTACGAGGTTCAAAATTTTTTTGAAAAGTGCCCAAGGCTTCTTCTAATGCACTATATCCTCAGAATTTTAATATTCTAATTATTAGCTGAGTAATTAATTAATATCCGGACATCACTCTCATCAAAAGTACGCCTTTTTCCCCTCAGATTACTTTCGGTTGGTTGGTTCATAAGGCATCGCTCATAAAAATACGTTTCTTTGTTTCCGCTTGCGTTCGGTTGGTTGGTTGTATAAAGCTTTCGCAGAAAGTATTAAGTAAAGCGAGATATAATTAAATAAACCAACTTGAGTGCTTACTGTTTCAAGAGTGACTGTTTTTTCGACTAAATATTAAATTTTAGCATGAAGGTGAAACACATGCTTTGAAAATATATTTAATAATAATGAGCGTTTAAGAGAAAGAATTAGTTTCAAATAACGTCACAACCTAGCAACCAAATTGACAACCTGGCAGACTTTTTGTTTGCCACACTGTTTTCTGTTTTTTTTTTCTACTTTGATTGGTTGAGCGATAATATCTGCTAAAAAATCGGCGATTTTGGCTGGTTTACGGAAAATTGGAGGTGCCTGTTTGATGCTGATTTATTTAGATAGCAAGAAATGTGTTTTTTAAACGTTAAATAAAAGATTAGAATACCCCTTACCTACGTCTTTTACTACTAGAAATAGGAATTGGCAACAATAAGCCCTTGCATTCTAATGCTTTCTGCTGCTGTAGTGGCTAGCAATAGTTTTAATAGAATTTAAATTTTCATTTTTGATCTGATAATGATTTTATTTTTCAGAAGTGTTTTCTTAAAGACATTTTTAAACGCATTTTTTAATTGCTCTCTTTTACGTTTTAAATACAGAAAAATGTTCCTAATTTATCGTCCGCCTACTATACAGTGCCGCAGACAGTGGGAACTCATGTCGGATGTTCGTACAGAACTTTTTGCTACCTTAATTTATTAGTGTGGGGCACTAATTTCACTAACTGGCTTATTTCTTTTATGTATGCTTATTTTAAACGGTAGTCACGTTACGTTTTATTGTAGTATTCTTCAGAACGGCCTGAGATTTGAAAAAATACAGCATAAATGTTACTTATTCGAGATCAAAATTTCAGAAGTCTTGTTACCACTATTTTCGAAAAGTAATTTCCGCAAATATCTTAAATTCTTAGTTAAGACCGCCCCCTCCCCATCCATGTGTCTACGAGTAGGTTGCATGAAGAGGTTTCGTTCATATACGCTTTTGCTAAGAATAGAGTACGCTCCCTAGTGGTGGAATGTAGAACTAACAGACCGCGATTTCATTTAAAGTAGGGAATCTAACAAGGCGATCTGTTTGAAACTTCAAGATAGTTTATAACACATTAGAAAAAGTTTATATAAGAATGGCGCGTGAAACTTCGGGAAGGTGGGGAGAGGAGGAGGCGCGATAGATTTCTTTTTTTTTTTAACTTTTGTGTTTCTTACCATTTCCGGTGCGGCTTTTTGACGTAGTCCTGAGATAAATGAGTCTTATAAAAATGTCAAAAGTTTGTTACCACTATTTCCGAATAGTAATTTAAAAAATATCTTAATTTCTTGCTTAAGACCTCCACCCCCTCAAGTAACGTATCTACTGATAGGTTGTGTAACGGAGATATGTTCATATACAGTTTTGTTAAAAATACAGTGCGCTACCTGGTGGTGGAAAGTAGAACTAAGAGTCCGCGATTTCATTTAAAGGAGGAAATCTGACAAAGCGATCTGCTTGAAACTTTAAGATAGTTTATAAAAAATGGCGCGTGAAATTTCGGGCAGGAGGGGGGGGGGGGGGGCAGGGGAGGGGCAAAATATTTCTTTTTTTTTACCTTTGCGTTCGATACCGTTTCAGGTGCGGTTTTTTGACGGAGTCCTCAGATACATGCTACTTAGTACATATAAATGTGACAAAAGTTAAGTTACCACTATTTCCGAATAGTAATTTCAACAATAATCTTAAATTCTTGCTGAAGACCGCCACCTCCTCGAGTAACATATCTACTGATAGGTTGTGTAAAGGAGGTTTTGTTAAGAATAGTGTGCACTCCCTGGTGGTGGAATGTGGAACTAACATTACGCGATTTTGTTAAAATTAGGAAATCTAGCCAGGCGATCTGTTTAAAACTTTAAGAGCGTTTATAACACAAAAGATAAAGTGTAAAAAAGAATGGTGCGTGAAATTCCAGGGTGGGAGGGAGGGACTCTTTCTTTTCTTTTTAAAAAAAATTAGTGTTTCTGAAATTTTATATGCCGTTTTTCGAGGGAGTCATATGCTACTTATTAAAAGTTACAGACATTATCTCTGCTTTGAAAAACACTACTTTTATTTTGGAGAGTAGATAAAAACCATAGGGTAAAAATTTATTGGGAGTTCAAATTTAAACCAAAATTTTGAAAATACAGCATTTACAGATTTTAAACTTTAGCTTCTCGGCCTATATTTGTAGACTAATTAAGACTATATAAATTAAAAAAAAATATTCAGAGCTTATTGTTCGAAATGGAAAAAATTGACTTTTAAAAAGAAAAAGAAACGCTTTTTTAAATACAGAATGAACGCGATTTCCTTAAAATTTGGAAAACGAACTAACCGATCGACTTGAAATTTTAACGTAAATTATAACAGCCCCTTGACCACTGCTTCGTAGATTAATATTTTTATAGAACATATAGTGCTCCCTGTCGGTAGAAGGTTGCACTACCCACTATTTCCGAATAGTAAATTAAGCAAATTTCTTAATTTATTATTTTAGTGAACGTCCTTATTTTAACACAATGTTTATCGAATCATCTAAATAGACCAGATTTTCATCTCCTATAAAAATTTTTAAACGTTCGGAGCGGTAGAAATATATTTTACAAAACGAAATGTCTGAAAGTGTCCACGAAACCAGTAAAAAACCTGAGTGTTTTCTCACAGTTCCGCTCGCTTTCGGTACGCATAGACTCCCAAAATGAACTTACGCAAAATACTACATATCTTCTGTTTAATATTTTTCTTGCGATTTTTTATATTTAAAAATATAAATTCAGACAAAAGGGAATTAAAGGTACAAAATCATATAAATTTGAGGTTCATTCATCACGGGCCCGGGCAACGCCGGGTGGGTCTGGTAGTTTAAAATAAATTTTATTTATTGAGTTTAAATTTTGAATTTTTTTGTGATGATTAACCATGCTATTTGTAAACAAAACCACATGATAAAACTTCTCATATATTTTAAAAGAAAAAAAATTAATTTAAAATTCATTAAAAAAGTGGGGTAATTTAAAATCGTTATAACTCGAAATGTTATTAGTAGAATTTCAATTTTCTTTTTCATTAAAATAAACCGAAATACACAAGTTTTAATTTAGACTCAACATTTTTAAAAATATTAATTGAAAAAAAAAACATTAAAAATATTTAAAGTAAAAAATAAAAAAAGGGCGTAACTTAATATATATATATATATATATATTTCAAAAGTAATTTTTTTTTTCAATTTGCTGGATCTGAATTAAAGTAAAACAATTGAAAAAGACATGCTCCAAGTTTGAACCTTTTATCTTTATCGGTTTTTGACTTATAACGAATTAAATACGAGAAATGGTGAAAAAAGCCATCATGGAGAAAAATGCATTTTCACAAGAAATCTTTTTCATGACAACCATTGCTTGAAAGCTAGATTTTGAAAACAAACTAAAAGGAAAATTTTATATTTCCTGTTCTAATCCAGATAGAAATATGATTTAAACGTCATTTTAAGCAAAAAAAAACACAGAGGAATTTTTAATGCAAAAAAAGTTTTTTGGAAAATTTAGAGATTTTTTGTGTCCAGGACGCCCGTAATTATTATCTGCTACTTGTGTTTTCATTAAAAAATCTTATTTGTTTTTAATTTAACATAGAAAGAGATAAATTTAAATTAAAATTTTAGAGCTATATTCCCCTTGAGTTAAATAATTAAAATACATATAAAGCACAAATAATTCTGCAAAAATTACTTTCAGGTACATAGATATAATTGTTAAAATACAAATTATAAATATCTTTAAATACTTAAATAGGAAACAGTAGACATACTTTAATACAATTACTAAAAACATACAAAACAATTAAAATGAGATAAAATCATATAAAATTATACACTATAAAATAAACGTTTCGCTGTGCACCGCATAGCCTCATCAGTATTCGAATCAACTTACAACAAAACAACGGACCTAGTCATACACCGGACCCAGTCAAAGTTAAATTCAATGATTGGACAAAGTTCTTGAAGATAAGAAGATTATCTTCAAGAACTTTGTCCAATCAAGAAACTGAACTTTTGAGTAAGGGCTTGAATTTCTCGTTGGGTACAAATGTAAATATTCCTGATTTATTAGCTTCTGCTGAAAATGTTATTGCAAGAATCGATTCCTCGTTTAAGCATAAAGTGCGTACTGATATTTCTAAATGCATATTAAGTTCGAATTGTTCTGCAGCTCAAACCACGAGTCATAATTTAAATATTTTGAAAAGTTTGGGTTCGGATAACTCTTTAGTTATTACTAAAGCAGATAAAGGTAGAATTACACTAATTATGGATAAGGATATGTATGACTCAAAAGCTAAAGAACTTCTTAATGATCCGAATACCTATGCTATTTTAAAGAAGGATATACACAATCAATCCAACGTAACATGAACTTAATTATCTCGAAATATGAAAAACTTAAAAAAATCCCAACAGTTGTTGCTCAAAAATTGAAATGCTCTACCGGTTTAGTTTCGAGATTTTATGGTTTACCAAAACTTCATAAACCGAATATTCCGTTGCGCCCTATCATAGATTTTTCAAAATCCCCACTCTATTGTCTTTCGAGTTACTTGGCTAAGTTATTAAAACCCCTCACAGTCCATTCAGTTTATAGTGTAAATTCAGCCTTCAAGTTTTTGGAGGATTTGAGAAATCTTGAATTCCCAAATGACTGTGTTATGGCGTCATTAGATGTCGTGTCATTATTTACTTCTATACCTATTGAAATGATTTGTGATACCGTTGAAAAAATTTGGCCTGAGACTGTTCCTGATACAGAATTAAATGCTAGTGATATTATAGATTTATTGAGACTTTGTTTAACTTCAACTTGTTTTATTTTCAATGATTCCTTTTATAAACAGGTGTCAGGAACCGCTATGGGCTCACCTCTTTCTGTGGTAGTTGCTGAAATAGTGTTGCAGTTAATTGAAATAAATATTATTAATGCACTCGATCAACGTTTAATTTTCTGGCGTAGATACCTGGACGATGGTTACATAATAGCTAAAGATTGTGATTTGAATGACATCCTCTCTACTGCGAATTTGATTGCTGTACCTTTAAAGTTTATCATCGAACGGGAGTCTAATGGAGTGTTACCGTTTCTGGACATCCTCATCCAAAGAACAGAGAATGATAATTCACAGCGAATTTCTACTTCTGTCTATAGAAAACCGACATCTACAGGTCAGTACACCGATTTTAATTCTGTTTGCCCACTCAGTCATAAGATTTCTATTATTAAAAGTTTAACATATAGAGCTATAAAATATTGCAGCAGCATTGAAGCTTTCGAAACTGAAAGAAATAAAATTTATGAAGATTTAAGGAATAACGGCTTCCCCAAAAATCTCGTTAAAAAAGTTTTCAAGAATACTCTAGATTTGGTTAATTCAACTCCCCCCCCCCCCCCTTTTCAACAGGTTAAACCAAATTATTTCGTGTGTTTACCATATTATAATAATGTTTTTGAAAAAAATTTCTTCAGTTTTGAAATCATTTAACATAGGTGTTTCTTATAAACCATTAAATAAATTAAGTTCCTTCCTGAATAGCCACAAGTTCAAATATGAAAAAGAAAAATTAAGCGGCGTGGTGTACAAGATTCCATGCAATGATTGTGATAATGTTTACAGAGGTGAAACCGGCAGATCCATGGAAATTCGTCTTAAAGAGCACATCGGTGCATTTAAAAAAGGTAAATTAAATTCCAGGTTAGTGCAACATGCACTTGACAAGGATCACACCCCCTCCTTCACAGATTCTTCAATTTTGAGAAGTAATTGTATAGACTATATTATTATAGAATTTTTGTGGAGGGATGGTTTGCTAAATTGCATCCATTAACCCTGAATGAATCAAGTCCTGTTCCGAATGAATATTTTGTTTTCTTAAATCATTGACTTTAACTTTGACTGGGTCCGGTGTATGCACGTTGTTTTGTTATAAGTTGATTCGAATACTGATGAGGCTATGCGGTGCATAGCGAAACGTTTATTTTATAATGTATAATTTTATATGATTTTATCTCATTTTAATTGTTTTGTATGTTTTTAGTAATTGTATTAAAGTCTGTCTACTGTTTCCTATTTAAATATTTTGAATTCAGACGTTAAAATGTATGTATATCTTAGATCTTTAAATACATCATCAAAACCTAGAACGTTTCCATCCATTACAAGGCCGTCATCATTAGGATTTAAATGTTGTTATCATTTCCTTTGCGCTTATTCGGGAAATGTCCAAAGGAAAAAGATAGTAATTTAAATTTAAATATTGTCCGTCAGATGAGGTGCCAGATAAAGTTATTCAAAATTTCATCAAAACGATTTCATCTATTCTATAGCAAATATCTCCATACTTCATGGATGTCGTAGGGCAGTGTACCGTTACAAGCTGTATCTTTATTAGCAGTTATTCCAATTGATTCTCTTATAATGGCTTCCTGATAATTATTTCTACGAAAGATAATTTTTGATTTATTAAAATCTACTTTTATAGACTGAGTTTGAAGTAATCTTGATAGTGCAGATCTCAGATTAAATAGACACCATACTGCATTATCAAGATTAATTCAAATTCAACCTATAAAAGTAGATAAAAAATGAGGGATTTTCTTCCTTCAAAGTTGCTTTTGTATGACATTTTTGAACCATAATACCTTTCCACACAGTAGCGAAACACATACACGAAATAACGCACACAACTATCCACAAATTAATGAAAAAGATAAAACCTTCTGTAGGTAAACTTTACGTACGTACACACTTGCTATGTTTTGCTCAGTGAGTGTACCTTGTAAGTTAATTACACGTAAAACGGTACTTTTTTGTGAAATTTTACCATACAATGAGTAATATATGTAAAACAAAAAACTAAGATGTCAATTTAGACATCTAAGATGCTCCATATGCGACAACTAAGATGCTCCAGCGGCCATTTTTTAGCATTCGTAAAAGAATTTCGGTTTCACAAATTGTGCCTAATATACTAGCACATTTTTTCTTGTTCATTTTTAAAATTTTATCGATTTTTAATTCGGGTTGGGTTGGGTTGATTGTTGACGGCCAATTATCTACACGAGGGATATAGGCCCTAGGGGGAGTGCCTTCCGTGGAGGTCTTTCTAAGGGAACCTAATCCGTATTAACGCATGGAAATCCACGGCTCGAAGAAAACCACGAAAACTCCGAACGATTAGGCCGACGGGCGCGATTGGGTTCGAACCCAGCACCTGCCGTCTACCAGCTTCGAGAGCAGAACCTCTCAGCCACTGGTGGGGCGATTTTTAATTCGGTTTCAAACATTTAGCCTAATATAGTAAATTATGTCCTATACGAATTTTTTTTTAATTTTAGCAAATTAATATGGAATAGCCAATGTTGCTTTTATCGATTTTACAGATTTTTGGCTTTCAGCGTCGATTTTTTGTCTTCCATGAAAGAACTCGGATTACAATATCTTACCTCATTATAGTAAATTTTTAACCAAGCAACTATTGAATATTAAGTGATTTTTCGAAAACATGGCGATTTTTTGACAATGGAAATCGGAATTTCGCTTCCAACTTTTAGCCTGATATACTAAATTTTCTCCTCTACTTTATACATTTTTAGCGATTCTAATGCGAATTTTTGGGTTTCGCGGCGATTTTTTGACATTTCTGAAAATAATTGTTTCGAACTTTCACGTTAATTTGAATTTTATTTCTATCGTTTACCCTATTAAAATAAATTTTCAGTTCTGCGAATATTCAATTTTAGCGATTATGAAAAATATTTTCAGCGTTTTTTTTTTTTTTTTTTTTTTTTTTTTTTTTTTTTTTTTCCAAGTTTTGAGGTAACTTTTGACATTCGGAAAAGGAATTAGGTTATATTAGGTTATAAGACAAATGTCATAATTTTTTACCTCAATGATTTATGAATTTTGGAGATATTTAATGTAATATTTCATGTGGTTTTAGTGATTTTCATCGGTTTTTTGTGTTTCGCGTTGATTTTTCGTCAGTCGTGAAAGAATACAGATTACAAAGCTTTAGCCGATTATAGAAAAATTTTCACCTGCTATTTTTTAATATTTAGCGATTTTAATATAGTTTTGAACGTTTTTTCAATTCCCACGCCAATTATTTGACATTGAATTTTTGAATTTGCTTTTAAACTTCTATCCTAATAAAGTAAATTTTGTCCTCCGCGATTTTTAATGCGGTTTTCACTGAAATTTGTAGCCTTTTTTCCAGTTACACGGCATTTTTTGGCTTTGGTAAAATGAATTTCATTTAAAACTTTTAGCATAATAGAGTAAATTTTGTCCATTTTGATTTTCGAATATTAGCCCCTTTTTAATGCGAAATCCAATGCAATTTCTAACGATTTTTGAACTGTTTACCTTCCGCGTCGAACATTTGTCATTTCTGAAAAAAATCCGGTTACAATGTTGTACATATTTTAATAAATTTTAACAGAAGCAATTTTCGATTATTTAGTGATTTGTAATAAGTTTTTTAATGCGGCTTTCAGTGGGATTTTTAGCGGGTTTTTTTAGGTCCTGTGTTCTAATGGCTATTTTAGGTATTCGTAAAAGGAATTCGGTTTCACAAATTTCACCTAATATTGTACATTTTTTTTCTCTAAACTTTTATAATTTTAACGATTTGTAATGGAACTTTCAATGCGATTATCGCGATTTTTCGAGTACAGCGGTAATTTTTTAGAAATCGGTTTCAAACATTTAGTCTAGCATAGTAAATTTTGTCCTCTACGATTTTTGAATTTTAGTAATTTTTTATGATATAGTCAATGCGGTTTTTAGCAATTTTGAGCAAAGCCGCCTCAAGACTACAAGCCAAACACAAGGTTTCGTGACGTCACGACGCGGGGCTTAGATCAGCCGTGGAGAGCACATGCGTTATTAAAACATATTAATTCTTTCCTCTATATTTCAACTTATTATCACAGCATATGGGAAAAAAATAAAAACTTATAGTTTAAAGACGCTAATTAAGTGCTTTTTAATCAATTTCGATCACTCGAAACAATAATAATAACGAAAACACAAAAACAATATTTATGAAATAATATCACTGTGTCAATGAAAATGTGCATCAGAATTAAAGTTACATTAAAGAAAATTCGTTCGTTAATGAAAAAAAAAAATCCCAAGTATTAAATTTATTTTAGTAGACAGTTTTTATTATTTATTCTACTTTGAAATTTAGAAATAATATCAATTATATATTTGGTATATATTCAAAAACAAGACATTATACATTATTACACACACACACACACACACACACATATATATATATATATGTATATATATATATAAATTTGTAGTTTAAACACATAAATTGAATTATTTTGCTTTCAGTTATTTCAAAATAAATAAATAACAATAAGTGTGCGAATCAAAACCCACATTTAAAAATTAAATTAAAGTGGAAGAAAAGTGAATGTTAAATGAAAACAAATTCAAGTTGTGTTTTATTTTTATTTTCAATCGGGCTTGAAATTATACAGTAAATATCCTATTAAATATTAAGTGATTTCAAACCTGCATATAATAAATAGTAAAATTAAAGTATACATGAAATTAAGTATTCTTATAAATAAATTTTCGTACTGTAAACTTTACTTATCAGAAATGGGTAATTTTCACATAAAATCCATTAAATTAAAAAACACAAAACTGTTGTAATACTAAAACAACACAAGTTCATGAAACAGAAAATTATTATTTAGTTTTGTATTAGTTTGATATATTATGTAAGGTACAAGCAATAGATTTTTTAAAAAGTGTATTGACATATGAAGAGAAAAATAAAAGAAAGAAAGAAAAGACTTTCATCAATTGGAATTAAAATATTCCTAATTTATGTTCCTTTTCCTTGAATGTTTAGGTAATAGCTGATAAAAAAAAAACATCGAAAAACACAAAAACCTTCCACGAAAATATTTCATTTCCAAAATAATGTTGTGTGGGTTCTTAAATGTTTGTTCACATCTTTTAAGCTTAAAATAATCAATTTTTATGAGATGAAAAGTATTTCCTGACTAGATCTAAAAGTAAATTTATAATTATAGAATAATAATTTTATTTATTGTTACTTTTAATTAAACATTTAAATGTATATGAAAACACATAGGATTTTCGCGAAGGTGTGTGTGTGTGGGGGGGGGCAACTACTGTTTTGCATAAGGGTACTAACAACCCTTCCTCTAGTCTTGTATATAAATTGTTTACAGTTGTGGCAAAAATAGAGAGATTCAAAAACATTATCCCCATAGCTCTATTTACGTAGTACATAAGCATTTATAATTTAACAAAAAATTATAAAAAGAATTTTTATTAAGATAGCAAACGTTTAAGATTAAAAAACAACAATAAACTGATACATGTATATCGATCGGGGTTTGCTTTAAAAGAAGTAAACAAGATAAAAATGCTATGTATTCACAGCGACTTTTATGAAAATTTCTGAACAAATTAGAAAGAGAGGATGGTGTGACAAAATACAAATTAAATGATATAAGTCTTGACACGATTTAGGGATGTTTGCCATTTTAAATTATTGCTCTATGTGGAACGAAACAGAACCACAATAATATGTATAGTTTCGTTTTCAGACACGGTATTATTGATAGAATCGTACTAGGATTTGCTAGTTAATTTATTTCAAAGAAATTAAAAATAAAAGATTTTGAACACAAGAAATGAAAATTGTGCTGATAGCATATAAATATAATTTGAAAATAAAACTTACCTTGAAAAGAATATGTTATCAGGCTGAGTAAAACACACGTGCACGTAAAATAGCAAGATACAAAATTCAAATGTTCCGGGCTGGCGCGTTGGCAGTTAGCCAGCCCCAGGCTGTGACGTCACACGTGGGGGGATGAAGGGCGTGTCTGGCTTGTAGTCTTGAGGCGGCTTTGTTTTGAGAGACTTTTGGTGTTCCGCAAAGACTTTTTGTCGACGATTCTGTATTACAGTGATTTACCTCATTATAGTAAATTTCCCTCCTCAATTTCTTAAAAATTAGCGATTTTTCGAGTCCTGAATCATTTTTTTGGTATTCGGAAACTAAATTAGGTTTTAAACTTTTAGCCTAATACAATAAACATTTTCCTCCTTGATTGTATGCATGTATAACAATTGTAATTCAAATTTTCGGATTTCTCGGCTACTTTTTGACATTTCTAAAAGGAGTTCTGTTTCAAACTTCTAGGCTAATATGAAATGTGTTTAAAACTTTCGCCCTATTATAGTATTTTTATGTTTCGATGTTATTCTATTTTATAGATTTTAAATGCGATTTGAAGCAGTATTTTTTTTTTTCATTTTCGAGTTGATTTTTTGACATTCGAAAAAGAATTAGGTTACACATTTTTAGCATAATATAATACATTCTCTCTTGTGCGATACTTGAATTTATTTTACAGCTATTTTTATCGACTTTCACGTTTCAAGACAATTTAAGATAATTCATAATTATAATTACATTTCAAACTTTTATTCTAATAAAGTAAAACGTGTCCTTCTTGACTTTTGAAATTTTTTTTCTAATATAGTACATTCTGTCCTTTTTTCAACGAAGTTTATTCCGATTTCTTGCAGCAATTTTCAAATGTTTCATAGTTTTTTCGCGTTTTGCAAATATATTTCAACATTCGTCGAAGAAATCCAATTTAATCTTTTAGCCCAATACAGTGCATTTTGTTCTCTGCAACTTTTGATTATTTAATTGTTTTTAGCAATTCACTGCGATTTTTCTACATTAGTAAAAGTAATCTGGTTTCAAACTTCGTGGCCGTTTTTTTTTTTTTTTTAATTGTCTTCACAGTGAAGTTTATTACGATTCCGTGCAACAATTTTAAATATATATATATATATATATTTAAGAGTTTTTTCTCGTTTTGTGCTATTTTTTGAACCATGTTTCATTAACCATGCTTTGTTGTTTATAAATTGAAATGTCACATGATATTTAAGAATAAAAAGAGAAATATACTAATTATATCTCAAAATACTATTTCATTAGATCATAAAATCAGTTGACATGTGTAATACGTATGTTTTAAATTAACATGAAATGCTGAATTATTAAAAAATTTCGATTTACTTACTCTTAAAATATACACTAAATTTAGTTGATAACATAATAATGATAAGCGTTTTGCTTCAGGGGGAGTGGATTTCCGATCAGTTAAAAATTAAAAATATGTTACTTCTGTAAGTAGATTTTTTTATTGTATTTAAATTGATTAGATGTTAATAAGTTCCATCTTAGAAAATCTATTTAAAATAAATCTTAATTAAATGGTCTAAGTTAAAATCAATGAAATTTAGCGTCCATTTAAAAATATATCTAATAAAGAAATGAAATAATAAAAATTCCTTTATTTTTCCCAATATAAAGTACAATTACTTAATGAAAATACATTAACATTTTAATCAAAGTATAGATAAACAATAAAGCTTAACGATGGATAAGACAAAGAGTTAATTATGCTAATTTTATTTGAATAATAATGATATTAATTTAAATTAATCTGAACACCAAATATTCTTTTTTATCGAATTAAATTACAGTTACAGTCAATTATAATGAATAAATTGTTATTTAACAAATGCCTTTAAATAATACAGTAGTTAATTTCTTGGGCATAGATTGATAGTAGTTTTTTATTTTTAAATGTGATCCATACATTTTAATATGCTTAAAATGATGATTAAATTCACTAATTTAAAAGCAAGTGTTGAATGTATTTCGATGTTGCTTTAAAATTGTATAAAAAATATTTTCTGTTTCTAAATAATTAAACCACATTTTAAAGCATGTTATGAGTAGCAATGCAAATGATAATAAAGTTAAACAAAACTTTTTCGTTAGGCCTTATGTTTGGCAGGCCTGACATTTGTGAAGCGAGACTGATAAGTCTCAATTTTTTCATTAATATATTAGTTACACGAATATTTAATTGTAATTATGTTTCAAATATTACTATTAAAAGCCACATATGTTAAAAATAATGTGTTACATAACAATTAAAAATATAAATGAATATTTTGGAATCTACTAATGCATAACATCACCAAATTCCATTCGAACGATCTTTATTTGGTAAACTGTGTGCTCTGTAGCGAGTTTCAAATGACCGCCTTTTTTCCGATCCGCATAAGGCATTAAATATTGCCATTTAAAATCCACTGAACTCCCAACTAAAGGGCAAAACTGTAATGTTCTTTTATCTGTATTTTTTTCGATGTTTAAAGAAAAAAAATCCCAACATGATATAAATGAACGTAATTAAACATATCAATATAACCATTACTCAGTTTTCTAAAACTGCATTCTATCTGTAGAATTACATTAATTGAAATATTTTTTCTATTGCAGTGAAACATACAGCTCAGTGAAGTGATATATCAGTTCACTGGGCTGAGAAGATTAATTTTTCAAATTTTGTGACAGGAGAAACATAATCAACGTTTTCAGGTACACGAATCGTGCGTCATTCTGGGGATATCTACAAATTGATCCTATTATAATTTGAAGCTTACATACTGTAGAATCGCATATTCTACAGATCTGGTATAATTGTGTTCACAAGTCCTTTACGTATAAATTCTTCAAAAGAAAATATGCTCTACGTTCAGCGTGAATTTGAATTTATACTACATATTCACCTTATATGAGTGAAGGAGTACTTTTTAATAGTCTTTCGATTTTACTGTCGGTCGTTCAAGATGAATATGGAGTACGCACACTACCATTAATATATAAGAGGAAACTTTGTTGCTTTAAACAATAATTTCAATAGTCCAAATCATCTATTTAAATTCTGCTAAGCTGTTTGATTTTTCTTTCTCCATTGTTACCTAAAACTGCTGATGTGGCCCAGTTTATACAGAGAGAGGTTGCAACATTATCTCAGATTATTCCACACTGTTGAATGTGAAACATGCAATTTTCCATTATACCTCATAGTCTAGCTGTTCTAGAAGTATACTTCATGCATTGAACAACCAAAATTAAGCAACATATCCTGCGACTCAATTGAATGGCAATTATCAATTTTGTTTAATTGAGCTACGAAGTACACACACACATGTTCTTAAATTAGGAAGACCTCGGAAACCAGTTACTTTGGGGGATATTTTTATAAATATCTTATATTATAGGGTAAATTTTGAAGTATATAAATCAAATATTGCCAATGTTTATTAAATAAACTAGCAAAAGCCATGCTTTGTTTGGATACGCGAAGTATTATTTAAAAAAAATAAATATTGAAAGTAACAATATTTTTCATATATTATTTTTTGCATCTTTATTAAGCAAAAACGTTATTTTATATTTTGGCGCATTTTATTTTTAGAAATGTAAATTCAGCCAAATAAATAAGAATTTCCTCGGAATTTTTTATTTCTGATATAAGACTGGTATAAATAATAGTATTTTCGAAGCAAAGTTTTACAAAATATTTTTAAATTTTCAACTAAAAGCTCTTTTAAAGATGTTTTTACATTTTCCAACATCTTCTGGTGTTTTCTCAAATGATTTGAAATACGTATGTATCCAATCTTTGTAATTCACATCAAATACTCTTTGATAGCAATCTTAGAATAATATATTCAAAGAGAGCTTGAAGAAAGTTATTTCTTTAAAATCATATTTTCTGGAACAACATTTGAAATCTGCTCTCGTTGATACTAATAATTATTAACTTATTATATTACTGTTATTATTCAACCTTCGAATTCGAATAACACATTCTATAACGAATTTAAAAATTAATTTTATATGTTTACAATTCTTTTGTTGCCACTTTACAAAAAAAATCATAATATAATTCTTTTAAAATGCGTAAGTATCGTGTGCGTAAATGATTTCACATGATAAGAATAAACTGTGTATTTGAATTCTTAATACTGGAAATGAAATTAAAAAAACCGTTTTTAAGATATTTTTGCGGATTAATGAAAATACATTTTATTTATTTAATTAATCATGATTCTGACTTCATGATTTATTTTTTCTTCTGAAAATATCCGTGTTTCATTTTTTATTTGCAAAACTGCATCCGTAAGGGAAAAACATGTAAAATAAATTAATTAAAATAATAATTTTTTTTAAAGGTTGTTCTGTAAAAAAAAAAAAAAAAAAAAATAATAATAATAATGTGCAAAGCTACAGATAATAATTTATTTTTATGTTGAATTTCAAGTCAAAATACTGAATAGTATTTTTGTAAAGTGTACGACAAAGTGTAATTTGTGTAGCCTAGTAGAAGATTCGCTTCGCTCATCCTAATAAATAAATTCAACCATAAAACAGATTTCCTATAGGCACTAAACATTTTCTATTTTAATTTTTTTATGAACATGACCCTAATAAATTTTATTGAACGTTTCAGGTAAGAGGAAAATGAAGTCTTGAATTTAAGTGAAGATTTGGTCAAAAAGAGGAATTAAAGACCGACAAAAAAGTATAGTAAAAAAATATTAGCTCTCATCTTGTATTATAAAAAGCTGTAAATTGCAGATAGCGTTAACAAATGATTTCAAAGATCTCTTTCTGTGCCTGTGTGAATTTGTTTAAGAATAGAATGCGTATTTATGAAGATATAATTTCTTTTAAAAATCAAAAAATATTCTTTATTTTAATTTATTTTATTTTTATTTTTATTTTTATTTTTTTGTTTATAAACAAAAATTATCTATCTGTTTATTTTTAGATTCCTATCTTCAGTTTTCTAAAAATGTATATAATTAAACAACCTCTGTAAATAATATTTCAAAGAAACGACTGCAATAAGCTGTTAAATGATTTATACTTTTTTAAACTAATAGCTATTTTGCCGCATCAAATATTATTGATAATAGATATAATTAGTGAATTTTTTGTGAGATGTATTTCTGAAATATTCAGATAAATAATAAAAAAAAAAAATAAAATTCATACAGATAGGTCAGATATGGATCATTTGGATTCTTTAAAACGTCTATTGTTTTGCTTTGTATTTTTGACATATTTCGTAAAATGTTTTCTTTAAATGATTTTGTGGATGCTGAATGAAATCATTATTTAATCGATTTTTCAATGGAGAATAATTGCAATACAAAAACTTAATCTTAGCGATAAACTTTTTTGAATTCTACTTTAAAAAATGAGTTACATGTTTGTTAATAAGAATGATTAAACTTGTTTATGGATGGAAACACCTTCATGGCGAATTTTCTGCTATCCTCAGTTAACGGGTACAGTCGTGGGGGAAAAAAAAAAAATCCTACTAACTCCTCAACAAATTATTGTAGAAGAAAGTTACTGGTACTAAACGATTGCAAATAAAAGCTACTTTTAAATGATATAGATAAAATTTGCTTAGCGGGCCGTCTACATATTAAAAGTAACCATAACTTTGTTTTTTTTTTCAATAGCAGTACACAATTCTAACAGCATAAATAAACTCTGCACCCTTCAATTAGCCTAATTTTTTTATGCAATTCTTACCATAAGTTTCTGAGAAATTAATTATTTTAAAACGAACCTATTTTAAGGGCTGTATCCAAATTGAAGATCGGAACTCGATTGTTAACCGAGAGAGCCTCCATCTTGATCGAGGCACCTTAAGAAGACAATAAAACCTGCTAGATTACAGGACAGCAGAAGAAACTTCAAAATATCCAGTCACTTTTATTATGGACGGCCCTTTAAGCCACCGTTTTGCCGTTTTTTAAGCATAATTTGAAAACTACTTGGAAGAAAAATGTGAAATTTTGGATTTCCTTAGCAGGACTTAATAAATCTAAATCGATCATAAATATTGTAGGTTTCAATTCATAATTTTTTTAATAGTAATTTCATAATTCATAATTCATACCATAAAATTATAAAAATTACCAATTCAGCGTATTTATGTTTGGGTATATTAGTATTATTGCTATACAAAAATTAGCACATTAGGAGCATAATTTCAGGAGATATAAATAAAAATATGAAAATGTAATTTAACATTAGAAGCACTCAATTTTGAAGATTTATAATTCAAAAACGTATCATTCAAATGACTTGAAATTCAGTGTCTGGGCATAGTTTGAACCGAAGATTTGAAATATCTCGTTAAAATTGGGTATTGCTATTGAAAAAAAAATGAAGTTTGGGTCCGTTTTAATTTGTAGGTGGACCCTTAAGCAAATTTTATATACATCATTTAAAAGTAGACTTTATTTCCAATCGTTCGGTACCAGTAAGTTCTTTCTGCGATAATTTGTTAAGTAGGGTTTTTTTACTTTTTTTCTCACGACTGTACATACATAATACCTTTATATGTTATTGAAAATACACTTCAGTCCAAAATATTTGTTCATAATATTTAGATATTCGATAGTTTGTTTAAAGCATGTTATGTAGACGTTATACAACAAATATCATAATGTTTCACTTAATTTTAAAATATTTTATATTGCATAAAATGTAACAGTTTGTGCAGATATATTTACATGAAATTATTTTCTGAACGAAAAATAAAAATTATTTAATTTTTAAAATTTTAGGAGCTAACTGATTCTTGAAAGAAATCCAAATTGTTGTAGAAGACGTTTTTAGGCATTTTTGGTTCAGCAATTTTAAATTCTATTCACCATAAACCCGAATGAAACAGAAAGGTAATTTAAATGGTAATAATATTTTTTTAACTAATAATGATGGTGAGATTAATATATATATATATATATATATATATATATATATATATATGGAATTTTACATTGCGTATAAGGAAAAGGGCGGCGGTAAACGGTTAAAGTCGTTCCACATTGTTAAAAATTTGCAGCATTCTGTCCAGTCATTCGACCGTTTTTTTTTTTTTTTTTTTTTTTTTTTTTTTTTTTTTTTTTTTTTTTAAACTGTTTTATAGCCGTAATTTAACTACATTCTGACCATAAAATGGCCAATAACATGGTCAGAATAATATTAAATTACGGTTGTGCAACAGTTTTCGATAAAAACGCTCAAATGATGGACAGAATGCTGCAAATTTTTAACAGTGCATTCGAAAAAACGTATTCAAGGTGTCTTCTAAAAATCTTAACTTTGAAGAAACCTTAAAAGACTGTTAAAATATTTTTATTTTCTGCAAGTGAAATAAGAAGGGATTTTTTTTTAAGTTATGAAAGAAAAATAACTTACTAACCATCCAAGATTAATAATATATAATAATAATAAAGTCCTGTTATGTAAATTAAGACGACAACACTTTTTTGAAAAATCAACATCTAGAACATTTTAAACGAAGGTTAAAAAAAAGAAGTCAATGTTGTGTGTTTCAGTGTGCATGTAAGTCTACTACTCAGTAGCGTGATGAAATAATCATAGAAAAAGGGTACATGCAAATATGACAAGCCATTTATTAATATAACGAATCCTGGTGTGCAATATTACTTCTATAATAAATTTTAGGCAATTCTCTTACCACTATTCCGTTTTAAAACAGCAAAATAAAACATAGTCATTTCATTTTGAGATACTTCTTTTGTCAATATAATTGAAAAATATATTTGGATTGTTTCATCTTGTTTTTGAATTAATTTACAAATACTGGAATAAATAATTATCTGTTGCAGTAACAGAGAAATAAGAAATGATTTGGTATCTAAAAAAAAAAGTTGTGAAAAAAATTAACTTTAAATCCATTCAGGATTATTTACCCTATATATATAAAATCCTAATGAAACGAATTTATGAAACGAATATATGAAATGGTTGAAATGTGTATCGATTCTTTGAATTGACTGATTAAACAACTGATTATGTTTCACGGCGATTTCTCCTAAAATATGGAATACTTTGCTATGAAATTAACACCAAAAATCAATATTCCGCAGATCAAATCCACAGATTTCAAAACTGGTATTAGAATTTTTAAATTCGAATTAGTTTTCGAAATATTATTTTTTTTCTAATTTTATATACATTTTTCTAATGATGGCTATCATGGCCGGGTTCGGTATTCCACGATATTGGTGAAGAAAGAACACATTGAAGAGATTAAATGCTCCAATTAAATACATTTAATATTTACATTAGACGAACACAATTACAGCACACACACACAATACATATATTATTAGATAATACGCTTCCCGATTACATATCTCACGAGCGTCTTTTCGAACACATCCAAAGAACTACATCGTCTCTCTCTCCTCTGGCTGTTGCCATTCCGAGTTTCCTAAAGTCTTTCGACCACGGAGTATAGCCGACTTTCACACCTTCCCTCCAGTTTCTACATGTTGGACGGTGTCCCACAATGTGAAGCTACTCTTTAAAGTCTTAACACAAGTCTTACTTAAAAAGTCCTATCAAAAGTCCTAATTAAAAAGTTCTATTTAAAAAGTCCTTCACCTGTCCCATCGAGAGCATTTACTTAAACTACTTAAGATATATAAATTCTTATACACTATATACTAAAAATACACATATTACAAATACACATTATCCAATATATAATAATGAAATAATACAAAATATATATATACAGATTTTTTTTCTACTCATAAATGCGAGATAAAGCATCTGCCACGACATTAGAACTTCCTGGTTTATGAGCAATAGAAACCTGATAGCGAGATAGTGCCAACGACCATCTCTGTAATCGAGCGTTCTTAGGAGTCCCCTCTGTTAAGTATTTTAGAGGATTATGATCCGTATGCAATATTATGGTGGTTCCATAAGTCCACATTTCGAATCTCCCAAGCGCCCAGATTACAGCATATGCTTCTCTTTCAATTGTGCTCCACTTTGATTGAGTTGGAGTAAGCTTTTGACTGGCAAAGGTTATGGGCTTTAACATGCTGTCTTTGTCCCTTTGCATTAAACAGGCACCAATACCCGATATGGAAGCATCGGTGTTTATTTCGAACGGTTTGGACATGTCTGGGGTATAAAGGTTTGTAACTTCACATAAGCTTTCCTTTAACTTATTGAACGACTTTTCAGCATCTTCCGACCATGGAGTATCATTTGGAACAGTTTTTCTGGTCAGATCTGTCAAAGTCTTTGCAAAGTACAAGTCCTTAAAGGAAACTATAACTTCTTTACCCTCAGTGTCAATTTTGTATTTGCTTTCTTGTTTAACCTTCTGAACAGAATTAATATCATACTTTATAGCTTCTTTCTCAATTTTTAGAGTCTCCAGGATACTACAATACAACTTAAGATAAAATTGAATACCTTTTTCTTTCATTCCTTTAAATGAATCAACAGTATCTTTCAATTCTCTTTTTTTCATGGAAATTTTTGTTTCTAGATCTTTTTTCTTCTTCAAAACAATGCTTTTCATCATTTTTTTTCTCATATTTATCGTACCAATTATCTTTTTATTTTTGTAAGTAAGATCTTCCTCAACTTCTTCCATTTTGACTTCATAATCACGATTAACACGCTCCAGAGTCTTTGATTTAGTTTCTATCTCATCTTCATTCTCAATATTCTCTTCCGAATATTTGACAATATTAAAATCTTCATTAAAGTCAAACATTTTTTCAATTGTTACAGATTCATCCATAACTTCTTGCTCAATCATAGATCTTCTTTTAAATTTCCAATTTTCTTCTCTTTTAATTTCATAATACTTAATAAACACTTTACATGTTATTTTTGAAAAATTTTCACTAATAACATTTTTGTCAGAATATTTCTCTTTCAGTAAACTTCCAAGTATTTCAATTGTTCTTGATTTTACATTTTCTTCTACATTTTGCATTTTTATTTCATCCACAAGTTTAATCTTTTCCATGTTAAAGGCTGAAATCATTCTAGGAATTCCAGTTCTAACAAAAACTTCAATAAACGCTTCGCAAGCTGCTTTTGCTGTCAACGATTTAATAGGGACTGCTTCAGGCCAACGACTATGTTGATCCATAATAGCCAGAACATACCGATGACCTCGAGAAGACTTCGGCTCAATTGGTCCTAAAATATCTGCATTTACTACTTGAAATGGGAGTTCTGGTCTTCCGACCGCTTCAATAGGTGTTCTGTCTGTTACTTTTATTTTTCTGCGCATTTGACAATCATGGCAAGCTGCGCATAGTTGTTTTACTTCTTTTGGCATTCCTTCCCACCAAAACGACATAACAATTCTATCTCTTGTTTTCTTAGCAGCTAAATGCCCACCAGTTGGTGTTTCATGTGCTAATTTCAAAATTTCTTGTCTTCTACAGGCGGGTACAACAAGTTGAACATAATTTTGTCCTCCAACTTTGCCTCTATGATACAACAAATCGGATTCTACCCAATAATTATTTTTCTGCCGTTTTGCATCTTCAAAGCATTTTTCTAATGTAGAACAAGCCAATTGCTCCTTTTTCAACAATTGCGCTTGTGAAACGGAACAACTTTCCTTTTGGTCCTCGTTACCAACATTTTCTGGCAAAACAGTTGCCTCGACCGGGGTAGGAATCAGTTCCAAATCTGAAGCTTCTTTGTCTTCATCTTCATTATTTAGATTTGTTTCCAGGTTTCCTTCTGGACACCTTCCCTCCACATTGAATACAGATTTTTCTTTATTTTCTTCAACCGGGGTGATATCCACCTCATCCCCTAAATACAACTTCTGCTGTTCTTTTAACAGAGCGAAAACCTTGGGAGTGATCAAAGCTTCTTCGTGTAATCCTTCCACTACCGCAACCTGTACTCGTACATACGGAATAACCTCATCTTCTGTCCGAAGAATGAGCGGAACGGAAACAAGCTTTGCTTCTACAGGACTCCCTATTGCGGGTCTCAAGAATACTTTTCCACATGACTGTAAATACTCTTCCGGCACCACCGACTTCCGCAGCACTGTAATCTCCGCACCACTATCGATGATTCCCTGAAACTTCTGGTTACCGATTCCTAGATCTACCTTAAGGAGTCTCCCATCTGTTTCTTCCACCGGAATATTCACATTCAAACAAATTGCATTTAGACCCTTTTTCTCAAGATCGCTTTTGGAAGTTTTTCCTCCATCTTGTTTTGCTGTATTCAATTTGGAACAATACTTCTTTACATGCCCTTCCTTACCACATGCGAAACAGGTATATTTTGTGCGAAATTCTCTCTTTTCTCGTTGCACTCCGAAAGATGCTTCAGTCTTGGGTTCAAATTTCGGTTTACCATCTCTCGTATCTTTTTTTGATTCCGAACTGTAATTATTCCAACTTTGATTTCGAGAGTTAGATAAATTTTTCTTTGGAAATTCTTTTCTTTTAAAACTGTCGGTAATGCTCTCGTAATCATCAAGTTTTTCTGCCAATTCTAACGGTGTGGTAAATGTGAGCCAATTTTCTAAGAAATGTTCTCTTATTTCTACAGGCACACGGAATTTTAATTGTTCGGTTACTATTAAGTCTTTTAATTGCTGGAAAGTGTTAATATTTAATTCTGTGATCCATTCGGTAAAATAACTCAAAAGCTCTTGTGTATAATTTCTCCATGATTTTTCATGTGTTTTGTGATGTTTGTAAAAACATTGTTTTAATTTTTCACTGTTTAACTTGTATCGCTTTAAGATAAGAGTTTTTACAAAATCGTAATTAATTGCATCTTCCGGGTGTTCTCTAGCTAGCATATTTGCAATTTCCACCGGTAAAACTGCCAATAGGTAAGCTACCCAGTCTTTCTTCGGTACTTGTGCCATTTCCGCTCTTCTTTCAAAATTTATCAAAAATAATCCCATCTCATCACGTTTTTCATCAAACTTCGGGACAATCTGTGCTAATTGAATTTTTGGCGCTATCTCAATTTTCGATTCATTTCTTTGTTCCGGAAATTTCTGCAATTGTTCCAGTTTTTTCATTTCCAATTCATGTTCTTTTGCTTCCCTGGCAATTCGCTCCTCCCTCTCTTCTTGTCGTATTTTTTCTTCCCTTTCTTCCTGACGTCTCGCTTCTTGACGTATTCTTTCTTCCCTCTCCATTTCTTCTTTCTTTTTCCTTTCTTCAATTACAGAACTCAAAAATCCCTTAATAAATTCTTCTTCGTAGTCTTCGACTTCTAGTATAGCTTTTTTTAGATCTATAATTTTTAAATTTTCGACATCCTGAACTCCAAGTTCAATCGCTACTTTTTGTAAATCTTCTTTTCTACTACCTTTGCTTAAAAACGCCATATTTGAAAAATAAATTGGAAGCAATCAGCAATATTCAAACAGTGTTTCTACCCTAATTGGAACTTTCCCTAAGAACGCCTTAAACCAAATTTAATTTAAACCTGAACATTCTTTTGTAAATAACCCCTCAAATTGAATGAAATTTATTTTATTTAAATACTTATATTAGCATTACTGACTAAATTAAAACACATTTGCGCAATAATAACAAAAAAATATATATATAGAAAACAATTTTTGCAATAATTAAAATATACTTTTACCAATATGTCAAGTTAAAAAAAAATAAAATATTTGCGTTCTCACAAAATAAGAATTTGTCAATGCTTTGCGTATTAATTTTTAAATACATCCTTCAAAAATACATAATACATTAACAATTTTCTTTTTAACACTTCAATCTCTTACTAAATTATATTTCAAAACGAACCAAATATTTATAAATCTCAATATTAAATTAACACCTTTTAATTAAATTAAATTCTATCCAAGATATGAAAATCTTTCTTTTATTTTGATTTAAAACTCAAATTAAATCTCTATATTTCCTTTCAATTGGTAAATCGAAAATAAGCAACAACAAAAACAAAACAAACAAATGCTTAATATTCTGCCACAATTAAAAATAAATAAATAAACAACCCAATCCGTAATAATCAAATTTATACATCTAAGTTTCACTGAACAAAGATTACACAACTTTTATTTCATATTTCGATCAGAAGTTTCAAAGGATTCCAGAATAATACGTAACAAAACAAACAACAACAAAAAAAACCACTTCCTCTACATACTTTGAAATAGCACCTTTTTATCTTAATCACGAAGATAAAAGAATAAATAAAAAACATTTGAAATAAATCTGTTTTTCCTTTTTTTTTCTGCAAACGATAATTTACTTAGGTAACACTTTTAGTTATTCTAGTGCAAAGTTTATTCTTAGAGAATAAATAGCTTCATAGACAGACGTGTTATGAACTTTTAAAATGACAATTTTAACTCATTTTTATGTCTCTTTTTCTTTTCTTTTCTTTTTTTTTTTAACACAATAACTAGAAAATATTTATTTAAATAACAGAATTTAAACTTTCATGCTAAACATAGTTATTTTTAAACACCATTCTATCTGAACATTCGATCAATTTAACAATCATGATACATAATTCTGCATTCATATTATGAAATATACCATAAAAATATAATTCTTAAGTATACTTTTCAAACTTAATTACTGATAAAATACCATGTTTATTCCATTAATTAAATAAATATTAACCCGTTGTTTCGAAACATAACATAAAACATATACACATTAAATAACTATATTTTACTAACATATATTTAAAATATGCTCTCGATAGGAAGAAAAAAAAATACCTTTATGATAGCTAGGCCTGTCATTGAACTCTCGTTGCTGTCAATCAAATGCTATCGACGCAATATTATTCACTTAGATTAAGCACAACTTTCTTTGCTTTCACCACAATATCATGCGATGACATTTTTTCTTGCTGGAGTAACACCGCTTATAATTTTTAAAAGCTGGGGATCACCATCCTAGTCGTCTGCGACATTATCATGGCCGGGTTCGGTATTCCACGATATTGGTGAAGAAAGAACACATTGAAGAGATTAAATGCTCCAATTAAATACATTTAATATTTACATTAGACGAACACAATTACAGCACACACACACAATACATATATTATTAGATAATACGCTTCCCGATTACATATCTCACGAGCGTCTTTTCGAACACATCCAAAGAACTACATCGTCTCTCTCTCCTCTGGCTGTTGCCATTCCGAGTTTCCTAAAGTCTTTCGACCACGGAGTATAGCCGACTTTCACAAATTTTAATCAAAAAGATAATTTTTTTTCAGATTTTAGAAAAGGTTACTATTTTAAAGTAATTTGGCGATAAGTTTGGCGTCCCTTAAATGTATGCTAAGAAATGTATCATGTTACCTTTATTTATAATTCAATTTGTATTTCATTAGCATTTTATTTAATACAAACAGAAACATTTAAAATAAATGGTTTTCACTTCTTTATTTTTTTTTAAACGAAATGAAAAGAAAAATATTAGGCACAGATGTCATATACCTAATTGGCGCCAAAATGGCATTATTTTGGTTGACATGGTAACCATTGTCGTTTATTTAATAATAAGTGTTTATTTACTTTATTTTCTTTTTTTAAATTACATAAATTGTTTTGTTCTATAGTTAATTATTTTTTTGGTTATTTTCCTTTAAAAATAAAAAATAATAGAAAATAATTAAAAAATAATGTACTACTTAGTTATTCCATCGACCCATTTCGCCAAATTATATAAATCGCCAAACCACTCGCCAAATTATACAAATTGACGTAATTTTTATTTTAAATAACGAAAGAACAACGAAAATAGTATGACATTAATAAATATACTAATAAAACGTCAAAATAAAAATCACTTGATGACGTAAAGACGTGTCACTTGCTTAAAGTCAAGTGAATGTGACGTTTATCAGCCATTATTGACATTTAATCTTATAGTTTGGTGATAGATTTTTGTTCGACGGGATAACTAAGTAATACCTAAAATACATATGTAACTGGTATTCGAAAACGAGGATTTCGCAAAATTTTCGTAAAAAAAATCACGCCAAACCGGGTGTGTATATGGCATCTGGTCAAATATTTAATGATGTAACAAACTATCACATTTAATTTCAACTTCAAAGCAATGTTTTAATTTACCACTCGAAAAATTAAAAAAAAATGCTAACTGGCGAGTTGAAAAATAGTTATTGGCGAGATTTGCACCCGGCTAGCGTAACAGTACCAAGAATTTTTTGCGACAATGCTTTTATGTAGTATTATTCGAAAAAAAATGATTTTTTTAAAAATCGAAATGGAAAACTTTCGGCACAGATGCCACATACGGTCCCATATTGTCGCTATTTTTTTCTGACGCCAATGTCATATACGCAACGGGTACTTAACTGGCGCCATAGTATCGTTATTTTGCTTGATTTGATAAGCCGGATGTTGTTGTTTATGCTGTTGATCTTTTCCCCAAATTACCGTCGGAAAAAAAATCGCATCAATATGGGGCCGTATATGATATCTGGGCCAAACTTTCATATGAAAAGCGAAAGGATCAGAGCGTATTTATTTATTCAGTTGCATGACTTGGACTATTATAATATCGATGAAATGATGGCGATAGAATAATATTTGGCGACTTATCACCTGTGCCTGGCTAATATTAAAGTACCAAAATGGCACCAGGAATAAAAAAAAACGAAGTGGTTCGCCCGGAACTCTTGATGATAGTCACATGACTTAGGCTATTGTTATAGAAATTGTCTTAAAATACCGGGAGACAAACACTCTGTACACTTAATTCCTTTTATTTTTAGCTTCTTTTCAAACGTTTAACTAATCCTCTTTAATCAAACACGAAAACAACCATTAAATGCCTTAACAGCAACTGATTCGGCCTTAATTTTTTTTTCAATAAAAGGATATTGAATGGAAATCCGTTTACAGGGAGATCTGCAAAGCTTTTTTAAGTATAATTCAATCTTCTATAATATTTTTTAAACTGATCAGATTACCGTGTTTTTAGATTCTGCGGTGTCTGAACGGGGGTTGGCGAGCGTAGATTGCAGGGGGCAGAGCCCCCTAGTTAATATATAATAATAAAAAAAGTCTCGCTATATAAATTAAGACGACAACAATTTTTGAAAATTCAACATCTAGAACAATTTAAACGCAGGTTGAAAAATAAATCAATAATTGGGGGTTTCAGTGCGCATGAATGTCTACTACTCAAAAGCGTGATAAAATAGTCAGAGAAATAAAGTAAATGCAATTATGACAATCCATTTATTAATATAACGGATTCTGGTGCACAATTTTACTTTTATAAGAAATTATAAGCAATTCTCTTACCACTATTCCGTTTTAGAAGGGCAAATAAAAGAATATTCATTTCATTGTGAGATAATTTTTTTGTCAATATAATTGAAAAATATCTCTGGCTTGTTTGTTCTTCTTTTTAATTAACTTTTAAAGATTGAAATAAATAATTATCTATTGCAATAACTATACTTAGAATTCAAAATTACTTTATTTTATAATAAAAAAAAAAACATTGTATACTTCTTTAATTATATTTTTAAATTCACAGTATGCTTAATTTAATAAAAAAAAATAATGATCTTAATAAAAAAAAATCTAGTACAGGGATTATATTTTTAAATTTTGATTTCGTTTAACTTAATTAAAAAAATAGTAATCTTATATTTAAAATAAAAACGCTGTTAAAGATATTAATAAAAAATCTAAATGTGCTGAATATTTAAATATTGTTTTCGTCTCGTTTAATATAATTATATCTTCATAAATATGATCTATATAATCCTTTTATAAAAGAGTGAGTAGGTATTAAAAGAAATATCTTATTTCAATTTTGTTAAAGAAAGAAGGCAATTTGTAATTTAATTTTAAAATTCATAAACGTATTACAAAATCTTTTGAATAGATATAGATGAAAGATATTTCTTCATAAAATTAAAATAATTGATAATTTAGTAACATATAAGATGTCTGAAGTTCCATTTGATAAACGAATTTAGAGAAATAAGAAAAAATAATTAGTAAAAGGTATATAATTTTCAAATCAAAATTTAAACTCAAAGAAGAAAAGGTTATTGAATAAAGAAACTTCCTTTAATCCGACAACACCACTTCCAGTGTCTTGGGGAGACAGCTGATATAGAAGTATTTATTTTCCTTGAACAACTGAAATGATTTCAGAATTTTTTGATAGTTTTAGTAGTTTTTAAACTTCAAATAGAGTTTCGTCAAGATTTTCTAACATTGCAATAGTCCTAAAAAGGGTTTTTAATTTATTAACAAATGATAAATTTATTTCGCTGAAAAATAAAACTATAAAATTATATCTCATTTTCGTACGAAAAAAGGTATTTAGCAAAACATTTAAATCGCTTCAATAGTTCCACATCAAATGTAGGTCAATGGCAGCTGCTTTCTGAAGTAATTTACAGCTGCTTTTGTCTTTTCTTTATTTTCAGGGTTCCGTACTTAAAAAGTAAAAATTCCCTGCCGGCCGGGCCTACAGGCGGAGGTAGATTTCGAAATTAAGTATACTAATTTCACCACCAACAAAAACTATATCATAATTAGAGATAAACCCACTTTAACAATTTTATCTGGCCGTTTTTGACGAGTTTTTATTTCATTTTTATATAATGACTGGATTTATCAGAATCGTGTTAAGGAGGTATTAAAAAATGTTTTTCCATGCTCAACAACTCGAAATTTTCTGGCACATTTTCAGTTTTAATAGAAATTTTTAACGGAAAAAATATGAAACTTGCTGACGTTATTTTTGAAGAGATTTATAAGCGACCTGTGTTTTTATTTTTCATTCAGTTAATTGAAACTTGATTTATAAACAATTATTTTCTCAGTAGAACAATATTTTTCGATTCTAAGACAATCGCTTCGGGAAATTCTATTCAAAATGCCCACTTTGACATCGTTTTTTGAAAGATAGTCTACCTCAATCACAAAATCGATCATTACGGTACATTATATAGTTTCTCTGAATAAGAGAATCTACCAATTGGATGCGTTTGAAAGCAAAAATGAATTTAAAAATGAGTAAGAAAATAAGAAGTTTCGATTTAAATACACCTTTAATAAGATGATTTTTTTTCTTCAACCGCTACGTATTTTTTATTTGTTTTTGCTGTAAGAATTGCTCCTATAAAAACTTGTCTATATAAATGTTGTAAACAATATTAAGAAGATATAACTCATAGGGACTCATAGGGATTATATATCTTGTGAATATGTGAATTGACGGAGTTATGCATTTTCTTCTTCTTCGACACCTACCCCCTTTTTGTTTTCGTTTTTAATTTTTTTTTTTTTTTTTTTTTTTTTTTTTTTTTTCGCTACGAATTGGACCTATCAAAAACTTCTGAATATAAAAGTTGTAGATAATATTAAGGAGATTTATAATAAAATTAATTGTATTTGATATCTTGAGAATTGAGGGAGTTATGAATTTTTTTCTCCCAAAAACCCGATTTTTTCGCACCTTGAGCCCATTTATAATTTTATCAAAAATCTGTGATACATAAACTTTTGGCGCTATTTTTAGAAGTAATAAAAACTTTAAACTGATTTGATACGTACAAAAATTAAGAAGTTTTGGTGGTTTTCGGTTTTCACAAAACACCTCCCTATTTCCATCCCCTTTGTCCAATTTTGCCCATTAACGAACTTGACCGAGATTTTATGCCCCTTGATTTCATGTATCAGTTTGGAAAAGATTTTTGCAGAAATTTGGAAGTTATCGTGCCCAGAAGAAAGTGATATATATATATATAGTTTTTTTTTACTGGGGTGGTTTTGGGTTCTAGGGGTCATGATCGGTGTAGATCTGCAAAAAGTTTTCAGAAATTCCAACATAGGGAAAATATAATAGGTAGTATTTCATACGAAATCTACCTAAAAACGCCACCCGTATAAGATCACTCCTGTGTCTGTCTGTCTGTCACAGCAATTTTACTCGCATACTATGGAACGTGGAACGTTCAAATTGGGAAAATTAATCAAAACTATTGACCCACATATTTACAAATATTTTTAGAAAAAATGCAGAGGGGGATACTTATGTTATTTGAAAAACAAAATCATTTCTTTCTATATCAGGTGGGGTATCGTGTGAAAGCTTATTTAACGCTGAACTCGAAAATACATTTATTTTAATTTCATGTTTTATATTTTCAGAGATATCGTCGAAAATGTAGTGCAAAAAATATGTCATTCCACCATCTATTTCTGAATCTATTCAAATTAAAATTATGAAAAAATTAGAGGTAAATTTAAACCTTGCAGGAAAATTATAGCAATTACCATGGGTCACATAGTTTTTGAGAAAAAGCACATTTTTCCGTTGCATACAAATTTAAATTTGCTGGCATTCAGCAAAGGTGTTGAGGAGTGCTGGAAGTACCTATAAGTAGCAGAATTATACAAGTACTTTTGGCACTGATTTAAAAAAAAAAATCGTCGGTAATTAGTCGAGATATTAGCCCTTAAAGTCAAGGACGGTTTGGACATACACAAAGACCAGGACGGCGTACTCTATATACCATCAGCTTTGAAAGCCTAGATAACAACTTTTAATGATACATTTCTGTAATTAAAATGCCCAGTAGCAGTATAAAAGCAATAAACGCCAAATTGTTTAAAACAGACTAATTTAATTAGAATTAATCACATAAATACTATGGGATTCGCAACTAGTTTGCATTGGGTGGATCTCTCAATACGCCTCACGTGTCTTTACTGCTAATTAAAAATCTATCCGGAAAAATGCGGCACTGATCAAGGCGGCGTTGCTACTTTGCGAACGCTTTCGAAGCGCGCTAAGCCAAATGCCGTGTTTAAACTTTGAAAAGGGGGTTTGTTTTAGCTACACTGGAAAAAGAAAAGTTTATTACGATGCTAAATTTAGTTTTTTGAAATGCTAAATGAATTTTAAGTATGCACTATTTTAATTGTCAGTGCCAAATTAAGTTCATATTAAACAGATTAAGATAAGATTTAAATAAGAGTTATACAGAATAGCAATATTTCATATTGTTTAGGCTTGAAATCTCTTTGGACTTTTACAGTATAACCATTCACACTTTTCTAGCATATATACAGCTGTACCAAAACCTACGTTGTATAGTTTTTACAAATTCTTATTTTTCTTTTAGTAAAGATTTTTTTAATAATACAGTAATAATTCATATATTTATTGTACGAAACCCTCTGAGCACAAGTAATATTTCACTTGACAGTTTATTTTATGTCATCCTGCAGTTTGTTATAATCAGAAAATTAAATTATTTCTCTTTAAATAGTTCTTATTACTTATGTTCATTTCATATACTTAAAAGCAATCACTCATCCAATCCCTACATAAACTGTGTGAAAAAAAGAAAAATGTGAGTGTTTCTATCGAACAGAGGTCGTTCACCGGTGTTCAGCTGATCACCATTGGTTCCAGTGAAAATTTTGAAAAATCTGGGCATTATTAGAATGTTTTTTTTTTTTTAGGATTTTCTAATATTAGCTATACTCTATATATAATAAACTGAATAGAATAACAGACATCTGTGATTCAATAAATTTTTTTTGGTGGGAAATACTTGTTCTAATAGCTCGAAAGTCTTTTTCGTGAGTGAAAAAGCAATGACATTTTTTATTCAGTTTTCAAGAACACATTTAAGCTAAAGGACATTTTCATCTGTCACAGGACTAAAACTCGGTATTAAAAATATCGGTAAAATATTTTTTGAATATCGGTTTCTCATTAAAGAAAAAAACTCTCAGACTCCCTGTATCTTCACTGAAGGAGAAACATTGTCATTTATTGAACAAATGAACTTACTAAAAAAAAAAGAGGTGGAAGATATCACTAAAAATGCTTGATACTTAAATAATCTTCAGTTGTTTTACAATAGATAACCCAGCATTAACAATTTATTTACAATTAAACAACTTTAATGTTTTTGTTGCGATTAAATAAACTCTTTTAAAATTAAATGAGGGTAAGCAAGATGAAGATTAAAAAATACACAAAAGTTCAAAATTAGAGAATTTTCCAATTTGGTTCATTATCTCTAGAACTACTGATTATATATTTATGAAATTAGGTATGATCGTGTGATAAGACTCATCAGCGTTAGAAGGTATTTCAATATTAAACCAAAAAATGTGTTAATAGGGGGTATAGTCCCTCTTATAGTTATACAGCTTTAAACATGAATTAATACTCGAAATCAGTTAGTTTTTTAAGTCCGTCTGGCGGTTAGTCTCACTTTTCCAACAACGAAGTTTTCAGGTCCTGTGTGGCTCTAGGAGGTGAAAAGCGAATTCCAATCGTCCTTCCTAGAGTGTCCCATGTATGCTCTATAGGGTTCAGGTCAGGAGATTTGACTGGTAAATCCATCAAGCAAATGTCCTCATTTTCCAGAAATTCGTCAACCCTATGAGCTCTATCTTAGCATTATAGTCCATTAAAATGAAATCTGGACCAACTCCATCCCTGAAAAGGCGAACACAAGGTGCCTAGATATCATCCCTACATATCACACAAGTCACAAACCGTTTGACAAACACAGGGAGAGGTGTGGCTAATCTAACATGATGCTTGCCCAGAACCATCAAACACTAACTGCCATAGTGGTCACTTTCTCCGTGTTGAAAGGCAGGCAGTGGATCACTTGTTTTCTCCAGATAATTGTATGTCGCGAATTAGTGGTCAGACTAAAGCACTCCGTGAACAGGATGGCCACCATTGATCCCAGGTCATAAGTCCATGACCACTGCACCATGCTAAATGGGTTGTCCTATGTGCAGAAGGGAGCGGGATGCAAGCATCAGGATTTATTGCAAACAGCCGTCTGTCATGTAGCTTTCTGCAAACAATAACCCTTGAAACTCGTTTTCCTGCGGCCTCATACAGGTCACAAGGGGCTGAGAAGCTGTTGCAATCCTTTTACACCTCGCTGTGATGAACAAATAGCGATCTTCGTTGTCCATCATGGAACGTGCACAACCTTGTCCAGGATTTATCTCCATGGATCCACTGTTTACATATGTTAGTAATGATGATGGGCCTTAAATTCAAGTTTCTAGGAACCTGCAATTGAAACTGTCCTGTTTGCTGCCTCCGCGCGATTCACCATCTCATTCAATCTTCCAAATATTGGTTGTTACTCATTTGTAGTTCTTTTCTTTGAATGTCAACGAATGTTGCAAAAAATACAAAAATACTCAGCGAGATGTGCGATCGAGAAAAACGTGAAAATTGCCACGCAGGATGGTAAAGTCTGTCCCTCTACACATACACACGTGTACGCTTACGTGTGGGACACAAAAGAGTTGCAGCGTTGTTTCCAAGCATTAGTTTTACCTTTCGTTCAGTACTTTTCATCGAATTTGACAAAATATCCTGATTCTCCTAATTTTGAAGATGATGATTGTAGCTGTTTCCCGTGGGTTACAGTTTTACATCTCTCAGTTAAAATTTTAATATTAAGAACTCATTTCAGATTCATTTTAAATTTAAAACAGTCAAGTCTCTAAACACTATTCTAAAATTATATTTAATTTTAAAAAGAATTTTTTATTCGTGGTCCGCTGGATTTTAACTTTCGAATTTAGTTCTCCATGCGGTCTGAATGTTTGGCGACAACTGCTGTAGAACATAATATAGAAAATAGATAATAAGTTCAATATTTCATGCTTCATGCATTTTATATTAATTATATTCCGCAAGTTTTCTTCTAGTTAAATTTACTGTCAGTTAAAGGCTCTTAATTACGTCAAACAAATCAACTCTCCTGATACTAACGATGAACTCAAGTAACTTTATTGATGTTTAGAAAATGTATCGAATTTGCATACATGTAATAAAAAATTATCGAAATTTACTTATAACATAATATAAAATAAAATTTAAGACTACTTACTATTAATCGACTTACAACATTTCAGGTAATCATTTTTAAAAAATAAGTACGGAATAGCAGTTGGAAAAGTATTAGAAAATGTCAATTATCCAATATTAGGAAAATCTTCCACGCCAGTGTTGATTATTCATGAAAAAATGCAGCATTGGCAAGATATTTAACCACGATATTGCAGATATTTGTGTTGTTCTAGGGTACATATGAAATTTTATATGCTTTATGAAAAAAAAAAGAGCAATATATTATTCTGTTCTAAACTCATATTTTGAAATCATAGTCAGGCATATAATACAAAATAAAATCTAGAAAAGCATCTATACATATAAAAAATAATTTAAAATGTTGACATTTAAATCGATATATATTTGTTGAATTTAAATTTTGTAATCAATAAAAAGTGAAATAAATATGTTATTAATTTATAATTGTTTGGATTCCCTTGTTATGCTTTAGCAATGTTGATTTTTTTATTTTTAAATAATTTAATACAAACTATCAGTCTGCTTGTCAATTTCTGTTATTATGTATTATCCTTTTAATAATTTATCTTATTTGCTTTCCAGGAAACAATATATAAAGTACCTATTATGTAATGCAAAATGTATTCCTATTATACAATAGAAAGATTTTACAGAATACTCTAAAATGTTATAAAATCTTTCATGTATTATCCTATAAAATTAACTCAGTTTTGAAACAAAAATAAACACGACATTTATTAATACTTTAATGCAACTATTCAGATATGAATTCAATTAAGTGAACCACATTTCATTCATTTAAGTGATTTAAGAAACACATTCATTTCTACACACATACCTTTTTCAATTATGGGATTCGATATTTATATATATATATATATATATATGTATAAATTAATGATGAACTAAGACTACTTGATTAAAAGGTATGGAAAAAGTTTCATTTTACAGAAAGAAGCACATATTATTAACATGAAAAAGAAAGTGGAAAATTGATTATGAAAATTATACCGATAAAGAAATTGATAACCGTGATGAGGTAAAAAAAAAATTAATATCGGCTTTAGTTATTGTTCTGGATAACAGAAGCACGTTTAAAATTTGAATTCCTGAGTTATTAAAAATTTTTTGTAACAAAACTCTTCAAAGTTACGAAATGCTTCTCGCTTCTATCGCATAATAATAATGGAATCAATATTTTGCCAAATATTTAACCCTAATCAAAGTAATGAATAACATCCTATTGGTAGATCATAATAAACACGTTGATGAATAGCAGTTTTAATTAAAATAGTTCAAACTATAGAGAAATAATTTGTTTGGTAGTGTACAAATGCTTCTAAAAGATTTTTAAAAAGGTTAATATGCATTGTTCTCATTTTTGGTCAAAATAAAATCGTTCAGTAGAATGTCTTACTGTAATTTTTAGTTAAGAAAGATAATAACACATCACGTATCACTTTTTATATAATTGATTTATACAAGGACATAGTAAACTTTTATCAATTAAATTTATATTTAACATTTGAATAAATGAAAATTATACCAGACATAAGAATTTTAAAAAATACTATTAAAACTATTAAACTATTAAAAAATAATTTAAATATACTTTTTAAATACTTTGCAGCTCCCATTTTTATTGGTGTGTCTACGGTCAGTTTCCATACTTAGATTTTAACAAAATATTTTTCAATAATTATATAATAATTTATTTATAATTTCAATCATAATTTAATTATGGAATTTTTGTGTCACCAATAAATCATTTATGAATCATGCAGCCACCGATGCTTGAAAAGACTAACAGGATTATTGAACAATTTCAGTGGCATTTATTTGTTTCTGTTAAATAAGTCTTTAATAAAAAAAATTCTATAGAAGGTTTAAGATATCTATTCAATGATCTTCGTGGTGAGCAATTGCTTTAAACCTCAATTGTTAATCCTTGATGAAATTTATACTTCTCTTGATAATGCTTGTGTTATTTTAACAATTCAAAAGTATTCATATTAAGCATTTGCGAATGCAAAATAGTTTTGTAATCAATCTTCTACCAACATACTTTTCTTTTTCTTTATCTGTGTTATCATTTTTAATTTTCATGCATTTTCATGCATTTTTTATATATCAGTTAATTTTACGTATGACGCTATGTAATATTATTCCAGCTTTAAATGTTTTAAGTAAGTAATAATTAGTATTTGAAAGCTCCGAAAGATATTTTTAATTACAAAACGTTCAATTGAAAACCTTATACACATTTAGTATAACTAATTAGCACTGAGTATTAATGGATGCATATAAATTTCTGTAATTAACCTAGCATTTAAATTTAAAGCAAAGTACTTGATTAAAATGTTATTGTAAACAACAAATTTTAAAATTAGTTTCGTTTATTTATAAACTGGTAGTTTATTTTAATAAGTACAGCGAAGTAACGTTTCGTTATTTAAAGATGCGTAAATAAAGAAAAATGAAAATATTATCAAGACAAAAATTTCGATGTCTTAATTTATCAATGAAGCAGATATTTCATGGAAGTGTTATAATATTAAAATATATATATATTTTTTCAATATTTTTCTTTTTATCTGTTTCAGAAAACTTTTAATGAGATATCCATATATCAGCCAAATTTTTATGATAATATTACATAACATATTTCTAGAATAGACATACAAAACATATATTAATTGGTTACATTTTTGTAGCAAATAACTGTATTTATAAACTATTAGCGAAAAACTTTGTTCGAGCAAATAAAAAATTAAAATTAAATTACTTGTAAAATGTAAAATCTTCATTTAATAGTAACAGTAGTAAACAAGTAGGACAAAAACAAATAACTGACGTGTCAGATAGCACTTTAATCCGTTATCATAGTTTCATTTTAGATATAAAAACTTGTGATGATGAATTCTTTAACCTCTTCGGTTCCTGGGTCACCATACGGGGACCTCTGTTATTTTCCTCATAAACACTAAAATGTCCGATTTTTTTTACATTTTCACATCACTTCTTAACAGCTGAATGTTTTTTGAGTTCAAAGCAAACGGATAAATGGCAGCACCTAAGCTGATTCCCACATATAATAAATGATGTTTTCATCTGAATTTGCAAAATGCCTAAAAAAGTCCAACAGACAGTATGACCAAGAAAGTGAGAAATTTTCATAAGTATTTAACTTAAATCTTTTTCAATAAAAAATTTTGAGAATTAGTAGATTATTTCTTGTTTAAAGTTCTTAAATTTGTGATTGCGTCAATTTAGGTTAATGATTATGAAACTGATGTTTTCAAGGAGTTTGTAGCTGCTGATCCATATTTTTGAAGCTAATTACTAAGCGCCTAATGGATGAATTTCAGAAAAGATATTTTTTCTGTCATTTACGATGTCATTTTGTTTGTAAAAAACCCATGAATAAGCATTTGTATTATTATTTCAGCTTCAGAACTGAAGAGATTAAAATACCATAAACGAATTACGGTTCATTATTTTAGACTAAAAAAAATTTTAAACATTTCTTTTAAATTCTTCTTCGCTGTATCCTCTTTGGAAGGACGAGAATAAAGCGGATGATTTAATGTATACTCCCATTTTTAATGGTTAATTTTTAGTAACATTAGTGGAATTCAATTTCATCTATATTTCAATAAATCAGTGATTGTTGGTTCATACGGTGACAGTATTTTTTCGGAAAAAAGTATGTTAAAAATATTAGAAAACTCTCGTTTATCGACCAACCTTGCATGTAAGTAAAATTTAGGTATACAAAATAGATAATTATTAGATGTTGTATGATAAATTTATTAAATAACATAGTAACTCAACATCCTTGTGAATTAAAGGTTTAACATATTAGAATAAACTCTTATATAGAACTATATTGCATCTATATATATAAAAGAAAGTCTGGATTTTGTATTAATCAACGCGCAGCCAAAACTACTGAACCTAAAATCTTGAAAATCGGGGTAAAAATACTTCTTATGATATAGCGTGCCGCTAAGAAAGGATTTTCTAAAATTCCACCCCTAAGGGGGGTAAAAAAGAGAACGAACTTTAAAAAAATTCCCTAAAAATCTGATTTTATAGTTATTTTTCAACTGATAACATATTTTGGTGTATCTTTGTATGCTGAATCGAATGGTACTAATTAAATTCTTTTAAGCCCAATAGTTCGAGAGATATTTCCTATTTTTCTAATTTGGCACTATCTTTGGCGTCAAAACCTGATTTTTTCAAGTGATAATTTCTAAAAACTCATTCTTTTCATTCTGTTACTATAGCAAGGGAAAAAATTCAAATTGAAAAATTTTTTGACCAATCCTTTTTGTTAAATAAAAACAACTTCGTCAATTAGAAAAAAAAAAAATTCAAACGCCTCTAAAACTAAACCTAAATAATAATGAAAAAAAAAAAACTGTGGTACTATTTCGTTCTAATTTTCGTCGCGATACCATGCCAAAATGTATGGTATAGCGCCATTTATTCCAACCCTAATCGTGCAAACGATTTTTATTACAAACCGTGCCACACATTTGCTAATTATTGAATATTTTTATGCAGGAATTTTTAATGATGGAATTTCTTTTATTCCATCATAATCTCGCAAAACTTTTTAATTTGCTATTTTTTGAATGGAAAATATTTATTACTGATACTGATATAGATTTTACCATTTTGCAGTTATCTGATGATGAGGAAGCTACAATAAAATTATTTCAGAAGTTAGGAATTATACATATAAAAATGTTTTGTTCAAAAAACCATGAATGTCTTCATTGAAAGAATGAAATGTTTACTGCAATGTGAGACATACGTATTACGTACGCCATGCTTCAGTAGTAAAAGACATTTACATTTTCAAGACTGCAATTTAAATTGACTATATTTTATTACTTGCAAAATATTTATTTATTCTTATATTTTAAGTATTTATTTTGGTACCCGTCGACCAATTTCGCCAAACTACTCGCCAGATTATACAAATTGACATAATTTTTATTTTAAATTACGAAAGAACAAATAAATTAGTATAACAATAATAAAAATACATTTAAAACGTCGAAATAAAAAATCACCTGATGACGTAAATACGTGTAACGCATTTAATCTTATAGTTTGGCAATAGATTTTTGGTCGACGGGTACCATTATTTTTATTGATTTAAAAAACTGGTAAGTCAAAAGTCAGTAATTTCGAAAGTTATATATTTTAAATGCTCATTTTTTGGCACAGATGTCATATTGCATTAGATGACAGAAGAGATGCCAATATTGGCGCGATTTTTTTTCTAACGACAATTTGACGAAAACATCAACAGCATAAACAACAACATCCGGGTTACCATTCTAAGCAAAATAACGACACTTTGGCGCCAGTTAAGTACCCGTTGCGCATATGACATTGGCGTCAGAAACAAATCGCGCCAATATGGGGCTATATGACATCTGTGCCATTTTTTTTTTTTTTATCAACAAAATTATTTTTTTTTTCAAATGTATTATTTCATTTTTATGCCAAATATTACGCTTGGTGACAATGGTGTTGGCATAACAGGGAATTACCAAAACAGTTACTGATTTTATTTCAAATGTAAAGGAAAAAGGTTTAATGAGCAATAAATATTGTAAATATGACTATAACTCAGATTCTACTGAACAGAATTTTGTAGAACTTACACTATTAAATAGTAAATTTGGTTTATAAATGGTTTAATGTAAAAACCGTCATTCTAAAGTTGCTACGGGAGTTCTAAAATTAGGTGAACTCGATTATGAAAGATTTCAAGTCAACTAATTAAATGCACTGTAAGTTAGGTACTATTTCAGGGATTTTTTCAATATTTATCATATCATTCTGTGTTGTTTAGTTTCGGAGCTACGCGGAAAAAGTTCTCAGTGGTACAGTAAAGAAAATTGGAAGATATACGCTACAGAGATAGGGTATACTAGAGAGTATATATGCTATGGTTATGGACGTTGAGCTGAGTTCCTTAAAAAATTCAGAAGTGATGCAGTATAAACCTACCCCTACCTCCCAGAGAGTTCTGTAATCAGGTTAACGCGATTATGAAAGTTATATTTAACTATCTCAATATATATATATATATATATATATAATGCAAAGAGAAATTTCATTCCGGCCGGCCGCTTATATTTTGAGTTCTGCTGAATAGATTTTGACGGGATTTGCATCGTTAGTTAGAAAATTTTTCAGAAAATATGTTAGTATAAAACATAACGTTCTACGTTGCGTAGTTAAATAATTATGGGGAAAGTTCTAAATCAGATGAACCCAATTTTGTAAGATTTGCTTTTTTTAAAGGTTCCACTGAATGAATTTTTATGGAATTTTAACTGTTAATTAGATCATTTTTAGAGAAGGTTTCGGTATATTTTCCAGTTTAAAAGATTCTGCTAAGTGGATTTCGATGCAGCTTGATCGGTTAATTAATTTTTCAGTGAATGTTTTAGTATAAAGCACATATCATTTGCTGTTGCTTGGTTGTTAGGTTGTTTGATTCTAGAATTATAGATGAAAGTTCTAGAATCAGGCGAACCCAATTATTACGAACGATCAGCCTTTTCAATAAGTCCAATTAACAGATTCTGGTGAGACTTGCATTGATAACTTTTCATGAACGCTTTTAGTATATTAAATATTGTTCTATTGTTCTTTACCGAATAATACACTAACAGATCAACTAAAGAAATTGGTCCTTAACAGTCTAAATTTTGTATGACTCAATAAAAGATATAATAGCGTAATGACATTCATATTGCTTTCAGCAATTCGGTTGGATACACCAGGTAAATGAACATATTGCTTTAAAACGCATGATCATATTCACAGATATATTTTGTCTCATTCAAGATTTCTTTAGAAAAACCGACCAGCGTAGCGGGCGAAGGCGGCTAGTAAGTGTATATTGATGCAAAAAAAAAAAAAAAAAAAAAAAAAAAAAAAAAAAAAAAAGAGAGAAGCATAATATTCGTCACAATCTGGATGAACTACATATTCATAGGAAAGCATTTGGCTTGAGTTATTCGAAACATCCAGATAAAAATAATATATACAGTGTGGGAAAATCAAAAGCTTAAATATTTTAAAATACGTAACACAAAAAACTGTTTTGTTGCATTATAATTACAAAATTTAATTCAGGAAAGATGTACGTCACTTTATGGGTTGAATAACATTCAAACGTACCGACGGTACCGGCTAAAGGTGGTTTCTCCGTAAAAAGGACAATGTACCCTGATTTTGATTTCGAATTACTTTAATTCATCTTATAACTGATTCTTCAATGAAAGACAAAATTACAAATTTTGAAATTTAATAACTGTGTCTATTTTTGTAGTGCAGATGTCAAACGTTTTGTGTTATATCTGTTATGATATGCGTAAACTTTTACTAAATATAACTATAGGGACCGGGGACTGTATAAAAAGTTAGTTTTCGTAATTTTTATCAAATTGATTTTTTACTTTAAATAAAGCTGCAACATGAATATTTACCTCATTTGAAACGTTTTTGTAATTGGAACTATATGTCTACGACCAACAGTTGAGAAATTAAAGGTCGGCGATAGATAACATATTGCACGCTGCGCTGTATATATATATATATATATATATATTATTCAGTGCATAACAAATAAATATATATGCAATTAAATTATTATTTTTGAATGCTTTTTCAACAAATATATTTTAATGCAGAAATAATTTAATAAACATATTACGAATAAACACTACATTTTAACCATATGCTCCTAAATTAACTACAATAATATATTTGCTATGATGCATTCTCAGAAAACATTCTTTTCTGTTTATACTTGGCGGCAATTCCGTTTATCTTCCAAGTAAATATAAACAATAGCGTTAGATTATATTTTTTACGGCTGAATTGCACATTCCTATGAAAATTCTTAGCAAATTTGAAATGTGTTTTCCCAATGTCCGGGAGAGGACCGTTATTCATGATCTCTGAATTTGTATCCAATATCTAATAAATTTACACGGAATTCTGTAGAAGTAATTCGATAGGGAAAAAATTCTTATGCATTTTATTACAATATTTTAGAGTTTAATTTTGAATATCATTTGATGTGAAATAAACATAGGGTTTAAAAATACTTCTAATTGTAAACTGGAATTGGTAGTGTTTTGATAGTCTTTAATTTGCTTTTAAAAATCATTAAATATATAGGTTTTTGAAGTGCTATATTCTCTATTTCAATACGAGCAAATCTTTTGTCTATGCGTGTGTGTGTATTTATGTGAAAAATCGGGTCAAACGAATTTCACTGAATTTTTAATCCTACTGTTTTGTGGTACGAGAAGATCATTTGGCTAGGTTGCAAGTTCGAGAAAATTAGATTAGCAGGTTATTTTGGGGTATCTATGGGTCACTATATTGCAATGAGAATAAAAGTTGAAACACTTAAGTTGTTCAACAGTTGACAGTAAAGGAAAACGCAAAGTTGGCAACATTTCGCGAGATTTGGAAACAATTGGTGAAATATTGTTGACATTGGTGAGGAATTGCGGCAAAATCTAATTTCAAGAATGCTAGCACCAAAACATACGCTTGAATAAAAATGAAAGAATGTCGCCAGATTTCGCAATAATTCTCGGCATTTGGAAAACAATGCACTTTCAGAACACGAAGGAATTTTCTAGAATTTACCATTAGGAGCTGTGATAGATGAGTGAACCTATCAGCGTCCATAATACGTTCTCGAAAACAGAACAGAACAAGTCAAGCTACATAGAAATTTCTCAACCCATTCTTGTCGAAAAATTAAACAATGTCGCCAAATTTGGATATAGTTGGCGTTATTTTGACCAGAAATTTCCGAGCAAACATTCGACTTCGTAGGCGTGGATTTAAGTGTCTCCGTACACGATTACAAAAAGTTGCTATCATGAGTAAAAAAGGCGTTCAAGCCTAAATGTCCTGCTACCAAATGAAAGAGTGCAAAGTGTTAAAAATGCAGTTTGGTAGGATGCTTTTCATTGTAAATGTGTAAGTGGTGTAAAATTTAAGAATATGTGAAATATGTACAAAGATTTAATATTGATAGTTTCTGTAAATGATACTACTATAAAATAAAATGTTTTTTTAAAAATAATACTGCAAGAATTTTTTTGTTATTTCAGGTGAAAATGGCTAATTTTAAATTCGCATAGCTCGGTCTTCCCTGCTGGTTTCTGTTTTTAGGTAGATTTCATATGAAATACTATATATACATATACTATATGTATGAAATAATATATATATATATATATCACTTTCTTCCGGACACGATAACTTCCACAATTCTTCACCATTCTCTTCCAAACTGATACATAAAATCAAGGGGCATAAAATCTCTGTCAAGTTCGTTAAAGGGCAAAATCGGACCAAGGGGATGGAAATAGGGAGGGATTTTGTGTAAACCGAAAAAAACCATAACTTCTTATTTTTTGTACATATCAAATCAGTTTAAAGTTTTTATTACTTCTAAAAATAGGACCAAAAATGTATGTATCACAGATTTTTGATAAAATTAAAAATGGGTTCAAGGGACGCAAAAAATAGGGCTTTTGGGAGAAAAAAAATCATAGCTTCGTCAATTCTCAAGATATTAAATAGAATTAATTTTATTATACATCTCCTTAATATAATCTACAACTTTTATATTTACAAGTTTTTGATAGTAGCAATTCGTACCGCAAAAAAATTAAAAACGAAAACAAAAAAAGGGGGTGAAGAAGAAAAATTTCCATAACTCCGTCAATTCACAAGATATAAAATCCCCATGAATTTATCATATAACTTCTTAATATTGGCTATTGATAGGATCAATTCTTACAGCAAAAACAAATTAAAAATACATAGCGGTTGAAGAAAAAATCATCTAATTAAGAATGTATTCAAATCCAAACTGCTTATTTTCTTATTCATTTTTAAATTAATTTTTGCTCTCAAGTGCGTCCAATTGATAGATTCTCTTCTTCAGAAATTATATAATGTACCGTAATGATCGATTTTTTGATAGAGGCAGAATATATTTAAAAAAATGATGTCAAAGTGGGAATTTTGAACAGAATTTCCCGAAGCGATTGTGTTAGAAAGAAAAATATTGCCCTACTGAGAAAATAATTGTTTATTAATCAAGTTTCATTTAATTGAAAATAAAAATAAAAACACACACCGCTTATAAGTCTTTTCAAAAATCACGTCAGCAATTTTCGTGTTTTTTCTATTAACAATTAATCTGAAAATGTGCCAGAAAATTTCAAGTTGTTGATCATGGAAAGTATTTTTTTTTAATACCGACTTAACATGATTCTGATAAAACCAGCTATTATATAAAAGTGAAATGAAAACTCGTCAAAAGCGGTCGGATAAAACTATTAATGTGGATTTATGTCTACTCATGATTTAGTTGTTGGTGGTGCAATTAATATACTTAACTTCGAAATCTACCTCGGCCTGTAGGCCGGGCCGTCAGGGATTTTTATATGCCTATATTTGTGAGATTTTGTGTAGGGAATATTCTAGTGAAATGTGCAGAAAAATAAACGTTAAAAAAACACATTGAACATATTGTTTTCCATTTTTAATGTTATAATAGCTAATGCAGAAAGAAACCCTCGGAATTTAGCAAGGAAAGTATGTTGACTGCTAAAAAACCTTTTCATTGTTATTCCGTTTTTACTATAAGCATCACATGTCCATGAATATTAATAATTTTCGTAATAGTTATACTGTTAAAAAGCATATGAAAAAGCATAACTACTGTATGCGATTAATTAAATGTCGTACATAATTATTCTTCATATCAATGAAACCGTAGAGTAAATATGGTGTATTACAAAGAAATATCATGTTTAGTTATTTTAATTTCGCAACTTGTTATATATCAGAAGTAGCAACTTAAAGCAACCATAAAACGTACAAAAATACATTCCCTTAATTTGAAATTCATATCTTAGAAATTCTTAACATAAAAGAAATAATGCGTTAGAGTCCGAGGTAATTTAATTTAATATGATATTCTAGAAAAATGTTCCAAAAAATAAATAATAAAGTTTATTTTTATATGCTATATTACATAATTACATGTAACTAAAAATTACATTGTTTGTCTTTTTTAATTTATTAAGTATCAACAAAGTGTATAATCAATGAATTTGCAAAATTTTTAACTTTGTAAAATATTTTATCCTCATTTGCGATAAAGAAAACCATTATTATTTTTCTATTTTTCCTCCCTGCTTTATCTAAATTCCATGACACAAATTTTTAAAGCGATGAATGCTTACCAATATATCATTAAAATGTAAATAAGATTTAATAATTTTTATTAGAACAATTATCTTTTATGTGTATTTTATGTTACAGAAAAGCCACAGTACACGACAGAAAATAAGCTAGTTTTATGCTGCTCAATAATTATACAATTTAATAATTAATTGCGCGCATGTATTACTAGAATATAAAATTCTCCAAACAATTTTCTTAAGCTTTCAGATGAGCAGCTGTTTAAAATTAATTTAGTAACTAACATCTGCGTAAAATAAATCTGAAAATGAATCTGAAATTTATTTGAATAAAAAACTTTATTGTTGAGTATTAGTGTATCGTATTAAAAGTTGTAGAAACATGGGAAATTATGGATAAGAGTATAATTTATTATCCTTTTGCATTAAGAAGTTGTATAAATCGAAATGAGCATGGCAAATTTAATTAATGAGATATTTGTATATATGTATATTTTATGTTTATAGATTTAATTTTTACTCTACTTAATTTCATTTTTAAATTAGTGTTTTTGCCCGTTCAATATACAAAAACATCAAGAGTCAAGCAAAGATTATGAAGCAGTTCCCAACTCGTCCAGAATACTGTAACAAAACTTCACTAATTAACATGCTGAAAGAAGATATCTAAATGAGGAATTAATTAAACGCATAACACATTTGAAAAAAAAAGAATATTTGAAAACACTGTTTACAGTCAGATAAGATACCGGAATGTTTTGAGCAGCTCCTGTATCTATAGATTTGTCTATATTGTACACTCTGTTCTAAAATTTAGTTCAGTCAGAAAACTAATAACACCGATGATTATTCAATTTATCAATTTCCACCAATAGACTAAAATGAATTCAGATTCTTTTATACAGCGTTGTGTATTCTATAAATATTTTCATAAACACCATATATTAAAGGAAACATTAATTCAGGTAAAACGCATAACGAAACTGAAATCGAACTTTCAACCTTTATCATCTATACACGGCAGAAAAAAGTTATTTTCATTGCACTGTATATGAATTTATTATCAACAATGCTTTTATACTTCTGCTATGAGAGATAGCTACAGCGCTCCTCAACACATTTGCTGAATCACCGCATATTGAAATTTGTGTTTAACGGAAAATTGTTCTTTTCTCAAAAACTATGTGACCTACGGTAATCTATATAATTTTCCTGCAAGGTTCAAATTAATGTCTAATACTTGTTCAAAATTTTAGTTTCAGTATATTCGGAAAAAAAAGTTTGGAACGATATATTTTTGAAAATATAATACCTAAAATTAAAGATATGTATTTTTGGGTTCAACATTACGAAAGCTTTTACACGATACCCTTCACGATATACAAAGAAATTTTTTTAATGTAACTTCATTAGTCCCTCTACATTTTTCAAAAATAAATTTGTGTCTGTTTAATAATCTGTAAATATGTGGGTCAAGAGTCCAATTTCAACTTTCCACGTTCCATATTTTACGAGTAAAGTGTCTGTGACAGTTGACAGACAGACGCAGGAGTGATCTTACAATGGTTCCGTTTTTAATTTTTAAGTAGGGAAACAGCGGTCGTACGCTTAGGCGATTTTTTTTTCAGGATAAATATCACTATTTGTTTATAAAAAGATAAATCTAGGTTAAGCGCGCGAAATTTCTCCTTATTTACAAACAGATTTTTCCGTAAGAAGTACTGCTACCGAAGAATTTTCTGGACGTGAAATTTCAGGACAAGTACAATCCCTGACGGAAACATAAATGAGAGGAAATATCTTCAGCTATCAGAGATAGAATACAAAATGAAAAGGGATTAGAAAAAAATTAATATACGTGGGCTGACTCTGTATAAAGTACCCGACTGACCAATCACAAATTGGCGTAACTTCTCTGACAAATGACAGAAATCCGAAGAGAATAAGAATTGAAAAAAATCTAACTATAAAAGATATATTTTTAACAGAAAATCACAAAAATGAACTAATAGGATATTAAAATAGTTCCATCTGTTCAAAAGAATAATCATTATAGCCAAAAACGGCTAGGAAACGATATGAAAGGAACCCTTTATACCCTTAAAAAAAAAGGACAATTTCCTTGCTACATATTTAGTGAACAAAAGAATAAATTTAGAATAGCATTTAGTTTCAGGAAAAAACTGTGATGCAAACTGTATAAATAATGTTTTTTTTTAATAAGTATCAAGTTAAAGTTAATAAAACCAATTAATTTTAGAGATATGATGAAAAAGTACCAGCATTTTCGCTTGTTATGCAGTTAAACAAAATGAATTTAAAATTAGGAGTTATAAAGTTTACATCTGCATAATTCACAAGCTACTTTATCGAATGAAATTCCGTTTTGTATATCAAGGTACACATTTAATGAAGTATACAAATATTACGTCAAATTTCCCTGTTCGAATTGCAAAAATTTAATCTTTAACTCAGTTTTTCTTAGACGGTCTTAAGCGTTTTTTTAAACATACATTTAAAGAAAATGGAATTCACAATAATCGAGTAACTATTTTTGTTTTTGTCTGTGTTTATTCGTCTATTCGTCTATATAGAAGGTGGATTGTATATATATATATATATATATATATACATATATCACAAATTGCACGTAATAACGTATTTTCTTTAGGAAAAAATATATTAAAAATCAGTTTTGTAAAATGCAGAAAAAAGATTGTAAATATAAGATATCTCATTGAGAATTAATAAAAAGAAAACATCAAATACTAACAATATAATTGCAAGCAACGAAAGATTTAAAAAACGTTTGCTTTTGTCTCGCTTCATATAAGTTTCAGCAAAATAAATCACTAATCAGTTTCTCTACAAAAATATCCCAATTATATTCATTCAATTCATCAAATACTTCAACAGTTTGTTTGTATAGATTTCTATGATACGAATTTTTTGCCGGTTTCTTGGGAATTTAGAATCAGAACTTGTTCGTAAAGAAAACTCTCACTTTTTATGATAAAACAATGATTATTTTCAAAGATAGCATTTTGCCTGAAGGAAGTAATTCGGTATTGTCTAAAATATACTTAGAAAGAAGCAAGCTTTTGAATGCTATGATTTTTTTTAAAGAGAATTAATAAAATATTTTTAAAATTAAACTAGAAAGAACACTTTGTCAAATTTTTCTGAATTAATATATTTATTAACGAGGTGTATTTAATTACTTTTATTTAAAAGGCACGGTTTAAATTTGCAACATATAGTGATAATTATACACCTGGTGTCCTAAAAAGGACTGACTGATTTTAAAATTCAATAACTTGCAAACGATAACAGATATTTAAAAAATTCTTGCAGCAGGGTTATGCATAAGCTCAAAAGTTTTTTCACAGTGATTTTCGATTTTAGTTCGAATTGAAAACAATAGATGGCGCTGTAAGCAATAGGCGCTAAATACAGGCTCAATTTTTTGGCCTTTCTCTTCTTCCATGCAGAAAAAGGCGATTAAAATGTATTGAGTGGTTCCCGAAGTACCAAAAACCAAGTCTGAATTTAGCGTCTATTGATCGCAGCGCCATCTATTGTTTGCAATTCGAACTAAAATCGAAAATAACTGTAAAACACTTTTGACCTTATGCATAACCCTCCTGCAAGAATTTTTTAAATATCTGTCACCGTTTGCAAGTTATTGAATTTTAAAATCCGCCAGTCCTTTTTAGGACAACCGGTATGTATAAATATATGGTTAATTTATAGTATTGCTGACAAAAAAAAAATGAGTTTCTTAATTATGTTTCTATATAGGTACACAGGAGGCTTGAAAAGTTTGTTGAAAGTTAACTAGTTTAAAAATAACACGGATGATATACAATTTTGTTTAGGCAAACATAAAGTTCGTTTTATTGGATTTGCTTCTAAACAAACAAGAGATTCCAAAATTTCGTATTTCTAAAGTTTACCGATAAATTGCAATAATCCGAAATATCAATTAGATATGTTCAAATTAATCTTCTAATATAACGAATTAATCTGTTAATGCTGGTCTGCTTTCTGCAATGAATGGAGATATCATGTATATCCAGGTGTTTTACGAATTATCTGATTTGCATAAATCTGAATCATACAGGCTAGTGCACTCTATCGCTGCCTTTTGTAAATTGAGCCTTTTTTTTTTTTGTTTATATCTATTTGATCCAATTCACAAAAACTGCAATTACTTATCATTCGTTGTTCCTTTTAATTTTTAAACTTAAAATTTTTTTGTGTTGATTTTGTATTGTGTAAGATGTTTCGATTTTGAGGGAAAAATAAATTTAATATATTTTTTTTTTCCATGTAGAATGGATTTGTGATATTATCTTTAGTAGTATTTTTAGTATAAGAAATCAAAAGTATTTGTAATAAAGGTTAGCTGGATCTCACATTTCGAAAAGTACGTGATGTGTTTGCTATTCTATTGAATTCGATTTTAAAGAAAATTTTGGCTTACGAGTGATAAAATTTGATTACTCGAGATCCAGATAACGATTGCCAAAAATCTTTGCGAGTAATAACATTATCTTGAACTTGGCAGTCGTGCAATCGTGGCTGAGCTAATTTGCAGCGTTGCCAGATTGGGGAATTTTTTAATTCAGATCATTTGACTGCCACCAATTTTTTTAAATTTAATTCGCCTTATTTTTCAGAATTTTTAATCTATTTCTAAATAGGAAGAATATTTTTCTATTTCAAAAAATCGGTGGCAAACAACAATCTGGGAACAAAATAGTCCCCAAACTGGCATCACAGTTAATGTGTTTAACTGATCTTACTCATCGAAGTGAACACATCTAGTTGTAGGATATCGCCAAGCCTTGTAAAGTGGGGCTGGTTATTTTGAAATTTTAGTTTGTGTGGCTTTTACACAATACAGAAACACGATACTTAACATTAACCCTTAACCGGAAACGTACCGTCTGTGAGACGGTTGCATCTACATATCTGGCCTTAATATTTTCTCTCTCCGACATTCAAAACTTATTTTTATGCTGTTATATTAAAGAATTGGTCGTGTTAATGCATTACTATTAAAGATTAAATGTTTAAGTTCATTATTTGGTAAATTATTAAGTGTTCTGTTTGTGCACGGGATTTTCACGTTTACGGTTAAGGGTTAATAGTGTAAATAATATTTGTATTGATTTGAAGTTTGTCAGTGTGTAATATATTAATAAATGTGCCTACTATTTTTAAACGTTTTATCTAATTCACATGTGAAGACTGGAATTTAGACATGGAAACCGAAATTTATATTGCAATGAAACTAAAATTGTCAATCCATTTTCTGGCTTCTATGAACACTGAGAGAAAAAAAAAGCAAAACACTTATTTCCATTAAAAAAAATAATTAGATCTTACTTCAAAAGCCCACGGAAGTGAAAGCACAATACAGAAACTCACTCAACCATCTTATAAATTTGAAAAGTAGCCAGCAGTCTAACCCAGTATCTTGTCATTCGACCTACTGTTGTTTAATAAATTTGTAATTGTTATTACTGCAGTGAAAAACACTAAACCTTTTTTTAATATTCAGCTAAGATAAAAATCTCACTTACCTTGTTTTTCAGCTATCGATTTAACTAGCTAATTCGTTCACCAAAGCTAGCATATCCATTAGTTAAGACATAGAAATGCATAAAAATGAAGTCATCAATCTTCTGTATGCAACCTCTATCCTAGAGTGCATTTAATAATAGATTTGATATATATATATATATATATATATATATGTATTATAAAATACACACTTACTGATATAAATACGGAATAATTTTTCATTAACAGTATTTAACATATTAATAAAAGAGTACTACACAATGACAGATTACATACTCAATGACAAGAAAGGAAAAAGATTTACAAATATACAGATCAAACTGTTTGCACATGAACTGAGTCAGCTTGTTCACGTTACAGTTTGAGAGCAGTTGTTCACTGCGCTTCTAATGATTTATCTCTGATGAAGAGATAGTCATTATTCTTAACTTATTTCAGCAAATTGTGAAATCTGGTTTGAACAAGGAGTTGATTATCCAGCTGTCATCTGTTCGCTAGTGCAATACTGTAAATCGATTACAACTCTTTATTTCAGATGCTTAAACTGTGAATTTTTTTTATCAATATGTAAAAGTTTTCTTCGAATTTTATTGTGGGAATTCTTTGTGGTTGGTCTAAATTTTTTAAGAGGTTTATTTTCACATTTAATTATTGAGGATCCAGATATTCGAAGTGTCACTAAGTTAAATAAGTTTATGCTGGTAAAGTTTCTATCCCATTTATCACGCGCCCAAACATCATCTTCGTAAGTTGTTAAAATGAGCTCTTTCTGTGTATTTATTATTAATTTAAGGTTTTTACTAGCTTTTAAAAATTTTATTACCCATATGCCGGCGTTCCATTATTTTTCTCTTGGATATTTTTTCCTGAGTCTAAATATGTTTATAACCACCGATATGTCAGTCTACTCACATTTGCTGTGTATATAAGAACTGTATATTTCTCTCGCAGCCGGTCAGTATTTTCTTTTATCCGGCAGTAATTTGACATCGTAATCTAATTTGGAGAAAACGTGTTCTTTTATAAGTGACGCTTGGCTTGGTTTTGTATCTTTGAGACTGAATTGTCAATTATTTAACCCGGCAGGACGCGCGCCGTGAAATGTAACGCGAAAACTGGTATGGGGTGTCAACACACCCCAAACATATTAAATGATATAAATACGAAAAAAAAAACCCTTTAGAATTCTGTTAGTGAAATTCATGATAATTACACTCTTTCTCGTGAAAAATGATAGCTGAAATGTTAAATTATCGTTAATTTAAAAATAAATAATAATAAACAATAAATTAAAAGCACTCACCGACAGCACACGAATATTTTCGGGCGTGAGGTGTCAAAACACCCTGCGCCCGGCCTGTCGGATTAAATCATTCTCTTTCATTGATATAAAACCATGTTTACCTCTTACGTCTTCTCTATAATTATTCTCAAATAATAATTCACTAGTTTAAAATTATTCAATTCATATTGCACTTTTAACTCATCTATTATATTATCTTCCAGTCTTTTTTGGCATTTAACAAATAGTCTACATAAATGATTATATGTAATGCATTTACTTCCTTTTTAGTGTTAAAGAGAAATGGGACGGGAGTACTTTGCATCAAGCTTCTTTCATAAATCACTTATTTTAATTTTGCAAGCTCTAGCTACATGTTTTATATCCCAAAAGGGTTTGCTTAGCTAATTTTCACGTGCTTCGAAGTCAATGTGATTTTAGCACAAATAATCCTGTATAAACAGACATGTTATAAATTAGTACATCTTGTCAAAATTTAACTAGTTTAAGTAAGTTATTAGCTTGCGAGTGTCTTTGCGTGACTGAAGTAGCCCCTTACAACCAGCTTTTTCTCTAAAGCTATTTTCAGTTTCTCACCAACTTTACATTTGTGATAAAGTACACATTTTTTGCATTTCCGGTCAATAAAAAACAACTTAACATGGCATGGTTTTTATACAGATTAGAAGAAAATCAGAAAGTGATATAAGTAGATAAAGTGCGCAAAATTTTTCATAATAAATATATTTGTATTTAGAATTTAACACAAATAATTAAACACATAGTATTTGAGTCGTTTTAAAATGATATATTCCGGTGGAAGTGATCAATGGAACACTATATCAATTCCAGTTAATACAATATCACATAAACTTATCGGGAAAAAAATCTCGCATATTTTTAAAACTTGTGGCATATTTACATCTTTCATTCCACAGAACTCTTTACAAGGCTCTGTCTATAATTTTTTATTCAAGTACCCAGTTCTCAACAGACAGGAATAACATATGGTATTTCATGTAAACAGCGCGACGCAGTATATGTTGGAGAGAAAAGCCGTACAATTGAGATACAATCAAAAGAACACCGGAATGACATTAATTCAAGGATCTTAACACGTTCACGCCGGCGTGCATCACCGGTTGGTCACGCTTGACTGCCCCATCGGGCGGCGTGCATCACCGGTGGGTCACACTCCACTGTTAAATAGAAGGCGTGCACTACAGGTGGGTCACACTCAACTATGCCATAACGGCGTGCACTACAGGTGGGTCACACTTGAATATTCGAAATTTCAGTAGTAAAAACAATTCAGTATTATAAACCTTATACATTCACAACAGGAAACGAGAATTATCGTTTTCATTCAAAAAATATCATTGACTAAGGGCGTGCCTTCTACCTTACAGAAAATGCATTTATATCATGTTGTCCATATTTCTTTAGATTTTAAGACATTTTATATTAAATTCGTACATATGTAGTCAGTAAAATCATGTCTCTAAGTAATTTGCTTGCTCCTTACGAACTTTCAGACATTCACAGTCAGCTGTGCTTGTTATATTCGAGTTCAATTTAATAAATATGAGAGGGCGTGTCATTACATACAGTGTCTCAATAGGCGAAAGTACCCCGACGCCAGATGAAGCAAAATACGAATTCGAGGGCCGCGCACAGTGAAAAACATTAATATAGGCACCGGCGTGAACGTGTTAAACTACAAAATTGTAGCCCAAGCAACAGAAATCTATTTTTTCCAGATTTTCAGATGTCCAATATCATTAAATCAAATTTCAACCTATATAAAAACTGTATTTTCCTGTAGGTATAGTTTACTAGAATGTCCAAATTCGGTGCACTCAATGAAACTATTTCACTTCCACCTGAATATACTATTTTAACCTGAGTCAAATACCCAACTCCGTGTTAAATAGGATGTTGCACATGCTCTAAACTGGAAATTTAATTACGTTATCCCTCGTTAATTTTTGTTTATTTATATTACGGATGAGGAACTTTAAGCAAGTTCGAAAGTTTTAATGTAATTTTTAAATAACTTTTATGTGTTTTTTTAACTATTTAGATAATTTGTCTGAAAATTTGTTTTTGTTTTTAATTACTTACTGGTATATTTATGTCACATTTTTACAGCAGTTTTAATACTAATTAATAATTTAAAATTTAAAATTTTTAAATACTTAAAAATAAATTCTAAGTTTTAAGAACAACAAAGTAACTGAAATTATAATCGATAATATTAGATATTTTTCTGAGAGATTCTTAAAAAAAAAAAAAAATCGCATTTTTCATTAAATAAATTATAACATTTATAAACATGTCATTTTTCATAAATATTGCATACGATTTAGGGATAAATTATATAAAAAATTCATTAATAATACAAAAAATGTATGCATATATAAATATGTTATTATTATTATAATGAACGTATTTTTAATTCCATTTTTAGATTTCGAGAAATTTCCATATAAATTACTTTCTTCATATAAAATTTACTTTACACGTGGATCTGAGTCAGTAAAAGTATTTATTTTCTCCTTTAAGTATTTCAAAATTCAAAAGCAAAAAATTCATGAATTTTGAATTTAAATCAAGATATTTATTTGCATGCAATAATACTTTTTATTTATACGTCTGAGATTTTTTAAAAACAATTATAAACAGTAAAATCAGTAAAATGCAATTAAAATAAAACTAATTTAGTTTATTAATACAAAAAAATAATGCTATAATTATAAATTATAATTAAAATAGAATAGAATAGCTTTTATCCAATAAAAGGACACATATTTGCTTATACTGTTAACGGGATAAAAATATTTTAATTCAACTTCTTTTGCACGCAAAAAAAAAAAAAAAAAAAAAAAAAAAAAAAAAAAAAAAATCCGATAGAACTATGTAAATAAAGTGACTTCCTACTAATAAATACTTAAAATTTCTTAACATTAAAGCAGCATTCCTGCACTTGAAGTTAACAGATTCCCTCTCTTGCTATTCTACATTGAAAATTTCAAGCTGTTTACTCACATTAATTAACATATAAGTTTATGCACATTAACTTGTGTTGAGATATTAATATGTTTTAAAATATTAACGCGTCTTCGGAAAATGTTATTTTATTATTATAAAAAATAAAATAAAATCTAATACTGCGACAGTAATATTTTTTCAGAAAAGTCTGACGTATTATTATAGTACTACGGTTGCTACATGTACCTAAAATTATTTTTTTTCTAACAGTTAGTAGTGTTTTCATGTGTATAATAGTACTGCTATATTATATTAAGTTTTCATGGTTTATTTTATCTTATTTTATTAAGTAATCTGTATGACCGAGTTAAAAATACAGATGTATTGGCCAGTGTACAGAACATAAATATAAATCCCTTTTAATGAAAACACTGTTAGATTTTATTATTATTATTTATTTATTTATTTATTTATTTTTTTTTTTTTGTCTACGATAATTATATATTTATCAGTCTGTAATAAAACCTCATAAAACACAATAAAACACATTTGGTACATTCAATTTAGAGGCATGTGAGCGGTCAGTCGTGAAATATTTGAATAATTACATCAATCTTTCTGTTTTTGTCTGTTTCAGTGTTTATACACATAGTTCGACTTCATATATAATTATTTGGGAAGTTTTAATTTCGTTTGAAAATTAAATTGACTTCAGTTTATTTATTTATTTATTTGCAAATTAAGTGCAAAGGGATTACTGGATAAGTCTTAAGGGTCATCCGTAATTGACTTGCACGCAGTTTTAAAATATTAATGCTCTAAAATTTACCTGAAAACCATACAAAATTAGCAAAATCATATACAATTTTCAAACAAATTGCAATTAAAATAAAATATTTTGTTGTATTTCACAATGTAAAAAACGAAATTGAGGGATGATTAAAATGTTGCTGTAAAAGCGAATTTTATTGGTATTGTTGTTACCACAGCAAGATGATGTGAATGTTTTTTAGGGACATATTTTGTAAATCTATCAATCATCATGTAATTTATTATTTTAAGTCTACTCTCAAGTATTTTAGTACAGACCTGGAAGAAAAAATATGTCGCTGTACTTATTTTCATAGAAATAAATATAACAATGTATTAAAGGTATTATTCGATTAGGAATTCTTATAAATGCATTACAAATTTATAAATTTAGGAAGTATAAATTGAAACAAATAAATATAATTGTATATTACAAATTCAGATCATTGAAGAATCGTAGTTTCAAAAAATATGTTTTGAATAACTTTAAATGTTCTATCTGAGAAAAAATTCAAAATAGTTATTGTTTTATTTAAAAGTTAGATGCTTAGTTAAATGTTAGTCTACATTTTAATATGTAAAGTCTCGAAAAAGTGAAAAAAATGTTTAATACTCGACATTAGTAAAATAATTAAATATATAACCTCAAAAATTTTTTTTTAATTCGCTTTTAATAAAAAAAGTTGCGATATTACTTATTATATTTAACAATCATTTTCTTCGGTTTGTTTTATTATAAATACTAGCAAAGAAACAATATAATTGTGGAAGTATTGGTAGAAATCGTTACTCGTAATTACGTAATTGAAATAATAATTATTACTTTCTTTTTTAATAGTTATGGAAATATTTTTAGTGAATATTTAAAATGATATTTTGCCATGTCATTCCTTCAAAAATTTCTCGAAATAGATATAAGTATTATTCTTTTCTTCCTTAAAAATTTTTAAAAAAGTATCCTTTAAATGATTTGAAACATTTTTATATTTTTAAAAGATTGCTTTCCTTTTCAACGGAGCCCGGGGCTCAAAATTCTATTTTTTTTTTGTATTTGTAGAGATTTTGTTATGAAATTTTTTTCTGAAATATCTTTTAATATACACTGGTGTCCAAAATTAAGGACCAGTAACAAAATGCTAACTTTTAAGTAAGCGAATACTCAAAAGAAATAATATAATTCAAATAATTACTATCCCTACAGCACAGCTAGTCCATATAGCATCTTATTCATGCCATACGTGGTCACAAGTGTCACAGTCACTACGGTGAAACAAAAAATAGGAAATTCCACACGTCTCATTATGAGTCTAAAATTCTGACTGTATGTGACTCCACTGAGACGTCACTCTGACTGCTGCTTTGTGACGAGTCACCAGGTGATTTTATAATGTAGTTACATTGTGACTCTCATGTAACTGTCATTTTTAGACTCAATTTCAAAGTCATAATGAGCGTTGCATTAGAATAAGTCACCAAATAATATCACATTATTGTCACCTGGTGACTTTTCACAAAAGAGCACAGTCGTGACTTCACGGTAGTCTCTCAGTTACCTGGAAGTCATCATGTGACTTTAATGTGACATTATTTTGTAACTTATCACAATGCAGCATTCACGATGACTTTGAAATTGATTGTAGAGATGACAGTCACATAAGAGTCACAGTGTAACTACATTGTAAAGTCACATGGTGACTCGTCACAAAGCAGCAGTCACGGTGACTTCTCAGTGGAGTAACATATAGTAATCATTTGAGACTCCTATTTTTTACTTTACCGTAGTTACTGTGACACTTGTGACCCTGTGTGACATGAATGAGATGTTATATGGACTAGCTGTGCTGTAGAGATAGTAAATATTCGAATTATATTATTTCCTTTTCAGTATTCGCGTACTTGAAAATTAGCATTTTGTGATTGGTCCTTAATTTTGGACACCAGTATAATAAGAATATTGCATGCAAAAATATCTGAAAAAATTTAAATATTAAAAAAAAATTTAATTGTAAAATTGTATACATATTTAATTCCTATATAACTCTGCAAGTGCTTACTCGATTTACAAAATTTTTACAATTTTGGGTACAGAAAATGTGTCATTTTAATTGACTTTAGTATTTATTAAAATATTGATTAGGAAATTTATAAAAAAAAATTAAGTAAAAAATTGAAGTTTTTTTATGAGTGAGTTTTGCATTAATTAGCATATTTTCACAATTATCATTCAAAATTAAACATCCTGAAGACACTTTGCTGCAAGTGTAGCATAAAATCTCTGTTAAAAATTTTATAGATATATCTTGCAAGGAACATTTGTATAGTTTTAAAGTTGACAATCGTGAAAAAGTTCATTCTGAGATAAATGGAGCTATAGTTCTCGTCAACGGGCAACTGATGTATCGCTTCTCACGACAAAAGGCGTTATAGCTCTGGATCTAATGAAGATAAAGCATGCGGTTTGAGGTATTTAACGCTAAAAACTTAGTATTTTTTTAAAGCCAATAAAAAAAATTGCATTTTTTGAGAATTTTTAGCCCCGGACACCCTTAAATAATGTGTTGAGAAAACATATTTTAGTTTTTAATTATGATCTAAAGAATACTCTTGCACCTCTGGATAAAAGTAAAACACCTATTTGTATGGTAATTGGAAGAAACGTGTAGTAAAGTTATCTAAGTTTGACATCTACATAAAAAAATAAATTTTGATCATATTTATATGGTCAGCAAATAAGATTCTACATTGTTTTAATCTTGAACGTTTTTTACGAAATTTATTTATGCTAATTAAGAAAAATGACTTCACACATAATACATCTCAAAGCGGCATTTTTATAGTAACAAAACCCGAACGAATTCGAAATTCCTTTCTGAAAAAACAACAGAAGCATATAATTCGTGTAGCGTGGATGCTATTTTACATGGCAGGATCGTGTCATTAAATATCGTTTGAAATTACCAGGCTGTGGAGACTGTCTTTAAATACTGTTGAAATTACGTAAAATAAAGCTTTCAAGGCGTAAAGAAAAATTATTAAAGATAGAGATTAGATGACTTGTTTTTCCGTTAAACAAATATAAATAAGATGTCATCTAACACAGTTGCAGTTCATCTTCAAAATAACTATCAGAAATTGGTTAGATATTTAAATATTTTACGGTTTAAAACATATGAAAGACAGAGGCAAACTTAGGATACTGAATACGCACAAACTGGGCTGAAAATAATTCCAATAATAAATGGGTGAAGCTTTCCATGCAATTGAATAATGTCATATTTTCGGATAAAAAACGGTTCAGTCTTGTTGGTCAATAATGGCACAATTGTTAAAGGAACTGAAATGTTGCATGAATTTGACAAAATGAAGTAGGAGTTGCCAATGTTTGGACTGCTACGTCAGCTCGAGTTGTAGTGTAATTTAACCCGGCAATACACGCGCGAGAAAAACGAACGGGATTACTCACGTTGGGTATGTCATACCCATAGCGGTTTCTTCCAATTTTTTACCACAGAATCTGTATAAAACATAAAACACTAGGAAAAAAGAATGGATAGTAGAGTTTTAAAGAGATATTAAACATGTTACTTACATTTATTTTGTATATTAGCTGCGTCTATTTTGAATGCACGTGCGAGAAAAACTGCCGGTTTTACACCCTGTGGGTATGTGGCGGTTTCTTCCAATATTTTTACATTAAAATCTACATAAAACAGAAAACACTACGAAAAAGGAAGGGATAATATAGTTTTAAAGATATATAGAAAATATTATTTACATTTATTCTGCAAATTTTCTGCGTCTATCTGTACTCAGAGCTGTTACAGAAATGCTCGCGCTGGGTGTGAGATACCCATACGCGGCGATTACGATAGATCTATATTTCGAATTATTTAACCGAATTTCCCCCCTCTAAGATTATGACCTTCGAGGCAGCTACACAAAGGCTCATCCATTTCTGAAGAAAGGTTAGGGAGAAAAACTGCAAAAATGTAGCACTGGGTGTGACATACCCAGCGCGAGCAAACTCGGGTTAATTTTAGTTTCTATGAAGAGGTCTAAAATGTACCCAAATATTTTAGAATTGAAAAAAATGATAGCTTTTGATTTAAACTGCTTTTAATTACTTTTAAAAGGTAAAAAATGCATTTACCAATACGGTAATAAATTATGCTAAATCTCACAAGTAGAACCAAATGGTTCAACGGCAACAATATTCCAATATTCGATTGCGGATCTAATCGACCATATTAACAAAATTAAAAAACGACTGAAGCACAATAGTGATCTTGTTTGTCAAAATGACAAACAATATTTATGTATTACAGATTTTAAAGTAGGTATTTACTAAACCTGAGCAACTGTACCCACGTCCTAATTAGAAAAATTGATTTAGAGCTTGTCGCAACGTATGGACGAGTGTCTTAAATATAAGGGTAGCTAAGTTTGTTACAAAAATTGTATATATTCGAACATACAAGCAATGTCCTCACAAAACATTTGTTTTATTTTTTTATAATTGTAATTGATTTTTTTATTTAAAAAATAGGTATTTTTATTTTTAAATTAAAATGAGCTTCTTGGATAATGAAAAACTTGAGATATGATGTTATTAGTACTTAAAATTGCAAAACATTATGATTCATTATGTTTTTTTAGTTTCATAGACGTTTTCCACGGGTGTGATGTATAAAATATATTATGGTTTTACAATTTTTGTAATTGAATAATAAATATATTTTATAAAGTTGTGTTAAGGTCTAGAAATTATAAAGAAATATGTAGATGAGACAGGGTCAGTTCGGGCCCGATACGGGATCGGGATCGATTTTCATACCAGCCTTCCGGCTCGGACGGGCTCGGGCTCATTTTTTTTTTAACCTGGAAATTTTATTTATTCCCGTATGGGAAAAAAAAAAAACTTAAAAAATATATAAGAAGTAATATATTAATATCTAATCATCAAAATTGCTTGTGTTCACTATATTATTCTGTTAATGCTTTTTAAAGTGTGTTAATATCTAAAATTTATTTATTTTTCTAAAATAAATTCAGTGTTCCTTATATTAACCCCTGTTAAAAAGCTTTTGTTCTTGTAAAAGTAATTTAATTACTCCTTTTTATAATAATAATAAATATTTCAGTTTCCTGTAGTTTCAATAAATAAATGAGGTTATCACCTACTGTAGGTCTGTTCTCACATGCTTCTCGTCCTTACGACGACGCCTGAAACGTGTTGAACATGTTGAAAATTACGTGTTGAAACGTGTTACTACAGCGTGTTGAAAATTACATTTTCATAAGAAATCATTTTAATGTTATTTTCATCATAATGATGAAAGTGACGTATCAGTAACTGTTTAGCTTATTGCACAAAACAAAAGCAAATGATCAAAAAATATTTTTATTTATTCGTGAACGAATATAAAAGCATTTCATTTTACTGTCTTTTAAAAAGGGTGAGAAAGTTGATTTTTTCTTTGCTTTGTTTTGTTAACAGTTGATACTTTGGTATACAATTGATACAATTGATAAACATTCAAAAGGAATATTTATTAGCTGTATAAGAGATAAAACGGACATTACCGTGTAATGAGAATGTTTTTAAAAGGGAAGGAAGTTTCAGTTAAATATATTTGTTATAGGAGAATTTTGGTTTTATATGGGTATGATTAATTATATGTGATGATTGATTAATGTTACAATATCACAGCTATTTTAAAAGGCATTTGAAATACTTGCATATTTACATCATACACGCTAAGACGCCAAGACAAATAAATAGTAGGATATTTTACAATTAGATCGTTTATTTTATTTTATTTTATTTTATTTTATTTTATTTTATTTTATTATTTGACAATCTAGGCGAAAAAAATAATATCCTTTGTTATTAGTCAATGAGCGTTACAATCGATCAGTGTTTTCTTTTTTCCTATAAACAGCATCGGATCTTTCAGATAACCTTGTTGAACTTTTCATTTAAGCTGATTTTCAGGAACACGAGAATTACGAAAGATGTACATCTTTTAAAGGAAATAGAAAAATATTGTTCAACTCTTCGTCAGATAAATCGTATTTTCTTCAAATTTCATTCATTCATTTATTTCTAAAATGCTCTTCGTAATATTTCCGTCAGATTTGCTTGTTGCGAGAGAAAAATATGAAAATCATTTAGGGACTTATCTTGTGATGAGATTAAATGCAAATGTCATAAAATTAATTATGTGCTAGGGATTAACAGTTATTGTGATGTACGAAGTTGTTAAAAAATGAGATATTACATTTAGAACAATTTTTATGCAATTTTTATTAAACTTTTTTTTCCGGTTTACATTTTTGGTATCGAGCTCGGGGTCTAATGACAAAAAAATGTTTCGAGCTCGGGCAGGCTCGGATTTAAAATCGCCGGGCTCCGAAAAGTGAACCCTAACTCATCTCTAATATGACTGTGCATAAAAACACATATTTCGATTAAAAAATATTTTTAATATATTTTTCAAAATTTAATAAAATATATAAAAATAAAAACAAATAATTTTTCTTTAAAATATGCTCTTTTTGGGCACATTTTTCACCCTATATGTTCTTTTTCGGTTAACGATCCACTGTACCTCTCTCTGAGAAGTTTTATCTAAAGACAAAAAAACATGAAGAACGTTAAAATATATATCACAGTACAGTCGTTCATGATTTTTTTTTTTTTCGTTTTCACAATAACACCAATCAACAATAATCGTTTAACAATAATATAATCACCAACTTACTGTACCAGTTTTTGAAAGAAAGGTCTGATATTTTTTCATTTTTTTAAAATTACGAATATAAAGACTTAAAACTGCATAGGAGGGCGATTAGGGAAATATATAATTTTTCATTGAAAACAAATTAATCGGTTCATTTCTTGCCAAGATTCTGCTCATTTGTACAGACTTAAAAATAATTATTTCTAGAATATCGTATTTAAAGTTTTGCTGCCTCGTACACTGCGCGATAGGAATCGCCAGAACTTCTACATGTGTTTCAGTTTTTAAACACGGCTTCGAGAGGGATTTTATAAAATATCAGGCTTTTCGAAAAATCTAAAACTGCATATTTTGAACGTGAAATTTCACTATACCCTTTAAAGAAGTGTAACATATTTATAATAAAAAAGTATCCCGGTTGATTAAAAGTAAATATTACAGCGATCATAAATTAAACCACTGATGATAGAAATGGATTTCTAACAACAAAATTATGCAATTCAGGTATACTGTAAAATAAATACTGCCACTTTTCAGGTAGGAATCGGAAAAATAGTTGCCCTTATTGTACCGGAATAATTTCCGACCCAGTTCGGAATAAAATGCGTAAAAATAAGGAAATAGTCAGTATTTTACGGATTTTATTCCGGTTTTACGGATTTTATTCCGAGCTAGGTTGGAAATTATTCCGGTACGATAAGGGTAACTATTTTTTCCGATTCCTACCGGAAAACTGGCATTATTATTATTTTTTTTTTTTACAGTGTATAGATTTTAGATGTGGTAATTGTTTGCAAAGAATTATATAGATATAAAAGCAAAGAGAAATGATTTTTTTCATTTAAATTTGATTATTAACATATTTTTTTAAATAATTTTCTAAAGAAATTAATTTAATTTTTAAATTTAAATCAAAGTTTAGAAACTTCAAATTTCTCGATTGTTCCGCAAAATAATCGTTTAGTTATATTTAAAATAAACAGCCCCTATTTAAATAATTTTTCCAGTGATTAAAAATAATTTTATTATTTGCTCAAAGTTCGAAATTTTAAACCTGAATAACTCTGTAACTGTACGAATGAGTGACTTCTCTTTTAGTATACTAAGTTAAATTTACTGAAAAAAAGCGTGATGTTCTTATTAAACATTTGAAAATTTTGCGCAATCCTGTTTTGTAAACATAAACTAAGGAAGACATAATTTCGAATAGAATGGCCACATTTTTTATTATAAATGTCAGAATTACTATTAATTACATTCTTTAACAATTTTTAAGATGTAAAGAACGCATAAGTAACTTTTACATATATGATATTACAATTCATATGAAAGTATAAAGAATGATTCGTTTTGAAACAGATTTTTATAATCGTATAAGTAACCGTAAACTAACGAAATATTTATTAAGTGCGCTAGAGAAAAATGGCTTATCTCATTTTGACTGAAGTACATTTCAGTTATTATTATGAGATAATATGATGATGTCTTTCTCACTGATGCGCAAAAATATGTAATTGCGTCTTGGATTATATCGGTTTATCTTCGTGCAGATAAATAAAACATTATCCCTTAATATAATGAAAAAGTAAGAAGCGAAATTTCGATTATCTGCTTGTTAATTACTTCTTATGTATATATATTAATCGTTGTTGCTCATGCATTTTATGGATTTTTAGGCAACAAATAAAAAATAGGCGTAAAATATGTAGTGCGAAACAATGGATATTTTTTTAAACGTAAATATGGAACATATATTGTGCTTTAGGAAATAAATTATAACGTTCAAAAAGGTTTTAAGACATTTGACTTAACAGCTATATTCCATAAGCAATTTTCAATTTGTATCAGGCGAACAGCATTCTTTAGGTCTAAGAATTCTTCCTTTTTTCTTGTTCTCATAAAAGCTTCCAGGAAACTAATATTTTACTTAGTTTGTGAATATCATTTACCTTTTATTTGTCTACAAATTAATCTGAACTGCAAGTTTTTAAAAACTGGTCAGAAATATTTTCAATATTTCTTGTTTGAATATCGTTTTTTGTGTGATAGAAGAAAAAAGGGAATTAGTTATGCATTAAAAGCATTTTAAAATTTTAAAAGTATTAATAAATAAATATAACTAAAATTTCCGTGTCAAATATTTAATATTTATATTAAAATTGGTGATAATTTCATTCACTTTATGGAAAAGAAAAAAAAAATACATAGGGTGACCGACCCAGTAGTTGATCAAATAAGGGCGGTGCTACGGGGTTTTTATTATATTTCCTTCCTTTTAAGTTTTAGAAGTAAACTAACATTATTTCTACAACCTTTAATGAATGCCCCATAACGGACAATAATTAAATTCTGCTGAAATTAAATAGCAACAGAATTATAAATAAAAAGTTTTTTAAATTGCCGTTTCCTCAGTAGTTTATCAGACGAATCCAGATTTGGATCGATTTCATCCCAGTAATTGATCACTGGTCATTTTGATCGTTTTTTCCAATGTAAGTAGAAAAAATTAACAATTTGAGAATAGTAAACATTTTAATTAGATAAATAAAAGAAAAAAAAATACAATAACTTATAAGCAATATTGAAACTCGAAGTCAGGGACAGAGAAAAGATTTCTTGTTCTACTGTGGGTTCTGGGTAGAAATAACTTGTTCCCACCTATAAAAAATTACCTCTTCCATAGACGCCCACATGCCGACATGGAAGCCGCCGTCGCTCCTTCTTTTACCATCTCCAATATTTTCCAAAATGGCAACGTGCTCATCAATATACTTTTGCACCGTCTGCTATGTATGAGCAGTTTTCTCATCTGAGGATTTCACTCACACACACTCTCACTGGACGAAACTTTGCTCAGGGCTCAAAGCTGTGTGAGTTGCTCAGTCGTTGTTTTTTCCGCCTAGTTGGAATTTTAGATAGTCCTATATCTTGTCTTTGATGTATAAGTTATTGCTTCGTCTCTTCCCTTTTCTGAATCATTTCTTTCTTTCGGGTTCCTTTCTCTTCTTTTTCCTTTTCCTTTTCTTCGAAAGAGTTTATCCACTGTTTTGGCGCTGTCACATAAGGCAACCGTCCCTTTTCTGTTTTTTTTTCTAAGGCGAGTCGTGAGGCCATAGAATGTTATCTGAAAATCTGGACTGACATTTTTTACTTTAGCTACACCTAAGATTTTTGGGCGCTCAGGAGTTGAATAATTTGGAAGTGTGACCGTCTGCCTTGAAGTACCTGGTGTTGCATGATCATAATCAAATGTTGTTGGAGGATCCTGAGATTGTAGCGCAATAAAATCCGTTGGTGTTAGGAGATCATCAACTGGTGACTCAGGTTCGCTCTCTGGTGTCGCAATGTTCGTTTGATTTGTTCAAGACATTTGTTTCGCATTTGCCTCCATAAATGGAACAATTCAAGAGCCTGAATATCACCCTCCCTTTCGCCCCCTTCCACGCTTCTGATCTTCTAAGCTCTGCCTTTTTTGAATAGGGATTCAATGTACAAAAGCGTCTGGATGTTGAAGTTTTCCGCTACTCCTACTCGAACCAATTTTCACGTGGGTTTGTAGGCGAACAATGTCGTTGCTTACTGCTATTGCACCTTTTGTAGTCTGCTGCATCTGGGTTAAATGGAAACATGCCTCATTTCCGGAAGCCGTTTTTAATGACTTTCGGAGTTGCTGCTTCTCGAAATACACTTGCAATCAAAGGCACAAATACTGTTTTTGTGACTACTTTGTTTCCAGTTTTAATTTCCCTATTGTAAATGGTTTCCCGCCGGCGCACTTTGACAGGCCTGAAAATAGCACCGTCAGCTGGTTGGAGTATGTGTGTTGCATTCGGGTAAAGAGCGAAATGAAAGATTTGATTCTCTGAGAATAACTTTGCCACTTCAAGAGTTAAGTGGCTCTTGTGGCCATCTACCAAAAGTAATATGGGAAGTTTGATATTTTGCTTTCTCAACCAAGGCAAAAATACATTTGTGAGATATTCAAAGTAGGTGCTCCCACACATACAATTTTTCTTTGATCTACCTATTCCTCAGTCGTCTGGCACATTCTGTGGAATTTCACGTGATATTTTCTGCAATGGGTAAAGGATCATCCCAGGAATAACCTCTCTTTTTGCGTTGAAAGTAGCCATCACGATTATAGCTTCTTTTTCATTACCTGTTTTTATTTCATATAAAATGCTGAGTGAAATGTGTCCTAAAACTTTCTCCGTTTTTGGACAAGTTTGAAAACCGTTTTCGTCAGCATTAAAAATTATCCTGGAATCAAGAAAAATGTCAAGGCAGCCTTCATACTGTGAAGTTCTCGGAACAACTCGCGGATGTTGGGCTCTGACACTTCTGTTTTTGCAGTGTTGATAGCATCTGCATACCTCTCAGCTATCAAGCTATTTCTTCGCATGAATCCTTTAAACCATGTTTTTCTCGGAGTTGAGTTTGTAAAAAGGTTTGGACTTTTATCGGCTTCATTGATGTTTTTTACGGTTTCAAATAAAGTCCTCCTCTTAATCGGGAACTCTTTTTTGGCATAAGCATTTATTCAGTCAACAAGGAGCTTTTCCTCTTCTTTGCTTAAAATCTGATGAATTTCCCACCAGTCTCACCTCTGGCGTTTTCCCTTTAACCTAAAACAGAAAAGCTTTTCAGGGAAACATAGATGGAACATTTCGAAAAGAGCTATTGATGCGAAATTATGGAAAAACCCTTTTCTCTTACGTTTTCAACGGCTGCTCGCAGATCATCCTCTGAGTAGTCGAAGAATGTCTTTCCCAGCGGCATAATGAATTCTGCAAATAAGCAATAATGGCCTGGTAAGCAAAGAAGTTAAAGTGTGATCAACTAATAACTACGCATGTTGTCAGCTAGTTGTTTATATACTGATCAATAACTAGAGTCCTCGAGACCAATAACTGATCGCAGCTGATCAATTTCTAGAATTTGCTTATTTAATAAGACCAGAAGTTGATCAGTCAAATTTCAACCCCTAAAAACAAGTCAATCGAAAATCTAAAAATTAATATTTAAAATATCATCCTTGGGTTGTGATTAACAACAAATCTTATAAAAATATTAGTTAAAATAAGCAAGATGGAAAGGGATTATTTTAACTTACCGTTATTGTCTCCAACTAATCAAAAACTAAATTTTATACTTTCTAATAAAAAAATTTCATAATATGGCTTCTCTTACAGAAGACAGCTGAAAACTATGAGACAACAGGTGCACTAACATTCAAACAAAAATATTAGATCTAGTGCCACTTGTAAAACTCATTTCAGCCGGAAATGTCGAAATATTTCAAAAATTTGATCAACTACTGGTGGGGTATCAACTACTGGCGCGGTCACCCTAATTTGAATTAATACTCCCTAAATTAGTGAAAATATTGATTTGTATGGCCTCCGTACTTAAAAGGTAAAAACGGAGCCATTATAATATCACTTCTGTCTCTGTCTGTCCATCTGTCACATCCATTTTACTCGGAAAATATAGAACGCGGAAATTTTAAATTGGCTGAAGTAATAAAGTCAATTGTCCCACATATTTATAGATTATTAATTATTTACAAATATATTGAAGAAAAATGTAGAAGCTCTAATTAAGTTAATTTATAAAAAAATCGTTTCTTTGTATATCGTGTGGAGTATCGCGTGAAATCTTTCGTAACGCCGAACTGAAAAATACATTGCTTTTAATTTTAAGTATTGCATTATCGGAGATATCGTCAAAAATGCAATGCAACAATGTTTCCTTCACACCCGTCCATTTCAAATCTACAAAAACTAAAATTTTCAAAAAATTACGTGTAGTAGAAATTAATTTTAAACTTTCAGGAAAACCATAGCAATTATCCTAGTTCGCATAGTTTTTTGAGATAATCGCATTTTTCGGTTACACACAAATTACTATTTTAGGCATTCAGGAAAGGCGTTGAGGAATACTGGAGGTACCTGTCGTCGAATAAGTAAAAAAGGATTTTTGAAAATAAATTTCGAAAAGAAATGCCGATAATTAGCTGAGATATTAACCCTTAAAAACGCGGACGGTTTGGGCATATATAAAGACACGGGTGGCGTATTCTACACGCCATCTGCTTTTAAATATTAGATAACAACTTTTAATGATGTATTTTTGTAATTCAAAGCCAAGTAGTGGTATAGAAGCAACAAACGTCAAACTGTTAAAAACAGACCAATTTGATTATAATTAATTACATAATTCCTATTGGATTTGCGACTAATTTTCATTTAGTGGCTGTCTCAATACGTCACATGCGTCCTTAAAGGTTAATTAAAAGCATATCTGGAAAAATGCGGCACTGGCCAAGGAGGCTTTGCAGCTTTGCGACCCCTTCCGAAGCGCGCCTAGCACAATGTCTAGTTTAACCTTTGAACAAGTGTTTTGTTTCAGATACACTGTAAAAAAAAAAAAAAGCATTACTACATTCAGTTTGGGTTCATGAAATACCAAATGAATATATAATAAATGAACACCTTGAAATAATATACTATTTCTTATAGCTAAAAGACGTAACATTCAAACTTTAAAAACAGAAACAAAACTTTATTTGACTGTTTACTTGTTTTGACTGTACCTGAAGCATTTTCAAAACAAATAATGTATCAAACAAATAATTATTTCTTTTGAAAATGACTACGGTAGAGTCGAAAAATATAAAGAGCCAAATAAAACTATTTATAGTATTTTAATTTATATATAAGTTTTTATCGTACACATTTTAGCAATTAGAAATAGTAAGTTAAATATAGTTTCAATATGCACTACTTTCATTTTTAGCACCGTTTGAAGTTCATCATAAACGGATTAGGATAAGATTAAAAAAAAAAAAAAACAGTTATACAGAATAGCAATATCTGATACTATTTAGGCTTCAAATCTCTCTCAACGTTCATGGCATGTCCATTTATACTTTTCTTGTATATACAGCTAAATGCAATCCTAGGATGTATAGTTTTTTTTTCAAATACTTATTATTCTTTTAGAAACGATTTTAATGTAATAAAACAGTTACTAATTAATATATTTATTGTACGGAACACTTTGAGCGTGAGCAATACAGAATAGCGATTATTTGTCACCAAACAAACATTATGCACGACAACTTTTGTATGTACAACTTTTGTATGATGAAATTTTTTACTTTGCGCTCGGGAAGCATTTCCGGAGAAACAAATCTGAAGACATGGTACGGATATAGGCGTATTCAGGAAGTACCTAAGCTGTCTTCATCCTTGTAACTCCTTTACGAAATTGAAAATTCCTAGTATAAAAAGTATAAATGTTTCTAATTCGGAATAATTATTAAATTTTCTTCGCAATGGAATAAACATTTTAGGATAATGGCACAATTTTATCAAAACTGCGATAACTATTTTAGATGTTTCTTTTAAAATAAGTGTTTTCATTTAAACCTGACGTCATGTTTATTTGGAATAAACAGCTTTTATTTCCTTTTCCAATTAGTTTCACTTCAAACATGAAATACTGGTTTAAATGTGTTTATGTGATTAACAATTATATTAAGAAATTTTGGAAAGCGTATTTGTGATACTAAATAATTACCATACTTACATACCATTTCGCGCATGTTTTAAAGCATTTTCTTGTTTATTATAGGTTTGTATCTTGCAATTAATCATAAAACAGGCATAATTGGAATTCTTAAAAAAATGTAAGGATTTTAGGTAGCTTTCATTACAAAAAGCTACCTATTGCAGCCGCTCGGAGGAAAGCGATTTCAAAAAATTTTGGTATATTTTCATCGATCATGACCCCCAGACCCAGAAACCACCCTCCGTTCAAAATTGACACACATATATATATATGTATATATATATATATATATATATATATATATATATATATATATATATATATATATATAAAAGAAAGTCTGGATTTTGTATTAATCAACGCGCAGACCAAACTACTGAACCTAAAATCTTGAAATTTGGGGTAAAAATACTTCTTATGACATAGAGTGCCGCTAAGAAAGGATTTTCTAAAACTCCACTCCTAAGAGGGGTAAAAAATAGAACGAACTTTAAAAAAAAATCCTTAAAAATCTGATTTTATGGTTATTTTTCAACTGATAACATATTTTACTGCATTTTTGTACGCTGAATCGAATGATACTAACCAAATTCTTTTAAGTCCAATAGTTCGTGAGATAGTTAATATTTTTCTAATTTGGCGATGTCTTTGGCCCCAAAACCCCGAAATATCTAACATTACAATTGGTAATTCATAAATATTCATTCATATTGTACATCCGTTACTGTAGCAACGGAAGAAATTCAAATTAAATGTTTATGTTAATTCATTTGGTTAAAGAATTGAACCGGCTATATGAGTTTGAAATAAATAAATACATACAAACGCCTTGAAAAAAAAAGAAAAAATATATTGATTTTATTTAAAATACTAGGAAGCGATCCACTGAGAAATCAACATTATAAAACGAAAATATTTAAAAATAAAAGCAATGTTTGTGCGACTTAAATTTTTTTTGGTACTTACATCCGAGCTATGTCAGATACAAAATAATTACACTAATTACAGCAACCCTTATTTTTTGTCCATTTGATAGTTTATTTATTATAGGTTTAAATTTATTTTATAATTATAGTTTTTTTTATTATAGTTTATAGTATGTAGTTTTATGTTACATATTTTATTTATTTGTTTACTTTAAACAATTTTATTTATTTATTTACTTTAAGCAATTACTTTTAACAAGGTTATGCATTTAAGAATGTTAAATTACTGTTTTGAACGTAATTGGCAAACGATAAACAACATTGGCAATTGTCAACCATTTTTGGCGATCTATCTCATGGTCCGGATATTAAGTAAATACCACTTTTTTCAACGGAAGAAATGGGAATTGAAATAATGCATGGCGATTTATCGTTTGCTCCTGGACAAGAAGAAACAAGTTGGAAATTGCTCGTCAAACGTGGCAAATGAGGTGCGTTCGTACTATAACTAGTTTTAAAATTATTTTTTGCACCCCATATTGTACTGAATGTATAATTTTTTGCACTTCATAACGTGCATAGTCTGATACATCATTAAAATGCACTTCCAATAATTTTTTCGGAACACTTTTGACTGTCCCTGTAATTAAACTATACATCCGATTTTCCTAAAATTTGAAATAGCTCAACAAAATTTTGCAACAATTATATCTTTAAAATTTCAGACCATTCGAAAGGCTGTAATATCATTAAAATGCACTTGCAATAATTTTTCCCATTGGCCGTAATGTAAAGAAAAACTTTTGGCTGTCCCTGTAATTAAACTATACATCCGATTTTCCTAAAATTTGAAATGGCTCGACAAAATTTTGCAACAATTATATCTTTAAAATTGCAGATCATTCGGAAGGCTCTAATACCATTAAAATCCACTTGCAATAATTTTTCCCATTGGCCGTAATGTAAAGAAAAACTTTTGACTGTCCCTGTAATTAAACTATACGTCCGATTTTCCTAAAATTTGAAATGGCTCGACAAAATTTTGCAACAATTATATCTTTAAAATTTCAGATCATTCGGAAGGCTCTAATACCATTAAAATCCACTTGCAATAATTTTTCCCATTGGCCGTAATGTAAAGAAAAACTTTTGACTGTCCCTGTAATTAAACTATACGTCCGATTTTCCTAAAATTTGAAATGGCTCGACAAAATTTTGCAACAATTATATCTTTAAAATTTCAGATCATTCGGAAGGCTTTAATATCATTAAAATCCACTTGCAATAATTTTTCCCATTGGCCGTAATGTAAAGAAAAACTTTTGACTGTCCCTGTAATTAAACTATACATCCGATTTTCATAAAATTTGAAATGGCTCGACAAAATTTTGCAACAATCACATATTTGAAATTTCAGACTATTTGGTTGGGTAGTTTTTGCTCTGTTACATGCGGACAGACGGACAGACGGACGGACAGACGGACAGACGGACGGACTGAACGACGACTATAGGTGCTACGTATTTATATAATTACGAACGCACCTAAAAATGGGTACTTTTATGTCAGCCGTGTGTAAATCTCGCCTTTTTAAGTTATGGCATTATTATTGTTCTATTATTGTTTCACTTTTCAGTTTTTTCATTGGAATTAGTGTAAGGCATGTATTTTAAATGAAATGAGTGGAACGTTTATATTTTGAATGAAAATAATAAAATAAAAACTAGAAAACAGGAATACTGCTTTTTTCAGAATTTAGTGTTGTCCCCGAGGAACAAAAATATATGTATATATGAATAGTACAAAACATATTTCAATTTTAAGACTTAAAGCACACATTTTTATTTTATGTAAAATGACGTCATTAACATCCGCTTAAGAATTCCACATTTATGATCCACTTTTAAACATCTACCGTAAAAAATGCATAGGATGTCACTATCGCAAAATAATACACAAATGCAGCAAAAACATACCGTCATTAAAGAAACTTGACAAAAAATGGCTATCTAATGATTCATAGGCATTCATTTGTTTGTAACATTAATATAGACGATTTCAGTCGTGACGCCAGTCATGACGTTTTGGTTGGAAACTGACACCAAACAAACGGTTGCTATGTTGTATTTTCTATTTTGTTTGTGTATGGCAGCTATATCTTATATCTATATCTCACATCTAAGTGTTTTAATACTTGATGTGTACTGGTAACATCTTCCACGGTTTACATTTAAAAAGAAATGACGCAAAGCAACCGTCTGTTTGGAGTCAGTTTCCAACCAAAACGTCATGACTGATGTCACAATGAAAGCGTCTATAGATACTAAAAATTAAATATAATTTATAATAGCTCCATGTTTTAACAGAAATTTTTCAATTACATTTTCTTTCAGTTGTTATGAGAAAATGGCAACAGAAAGATATAATTGCTATTTTTCAACTATTTTCCCTTTACTTTCTACATAAATGGAGTACTTGAGTTGCCAAAGTTAGACAAATGGTGCTGAAAACTACACAAAATTAATATTTGAAAAATAAATGGAGATACAGTTTTCAAACAAATTACATTTAAAAGTGCTTCCTCCCCCCCAATACGAACGTATAAAAATTTAAAATGTGCGATGCTTAGAAATTTAAAAAATTGCTATACAGTATTTAATCGTACTGCTTTGTTTTACGGCTGGTTTCTGTAAGGTAACATTATTTTTTTAAGACAACACAAAATAAGCTGGGAGAATTAAATAGCATACCGTACCGGGGGCTAATAAGGTACGGAAACAATCTTTGTTGATTTATTACTTGAGCTCGGCTAACATAAAAGTATCACAAAAGCCATATATCCAACTTTCTTTTGGTAGTTGTTCATGGGATTCCTGGTTAATCTTCCGTAATCGGATACCTCGCCAATCGGTGTATTAGCTACGATGTTGAAAGCATCGTTTGAAGCGTATGAGCGAACGTATGAAGCGAAAACTTCATGATGAATTCTATTACAAAATATCGTATCATCATCATTTACTAAATATTTAAAACGGAAATTTGTATTTCAATCCGATTGTTTATAATATTTTGATAGGATATGCCACTATGAGTTAGGTAATGTTTTTGGAACGGTTTTTGCGTATACACAGTGTTCTACGTTGCTTAGTTATAGAGATAAAGGAAAAAGTTAAAAAATTAAGTGAAACTGATTATTAAAGTTTAGCCTTTAAAAAACATTCTATTGAACAGATTTTAATCTAAGTGGCACTGTTACATAACTTTTCAGGAATGGCTTTATTAAATAACATTTCATTATATGTTGTTATAGAGCTATTGTGAAAGTTATAGAGAAAGGTGAACGCAATTGTGAAAGATGCATCTACTATAATTATATAAAATGCAAATTTGTCTTTCCTTCCACCCATTTATAATTTGAGTTTTACTGGATGTAACTTAACACTGTTAGTTAGATAATTTTTTGTGGATGGTTGGTACTCCTTTAATGGTTGATACTTCTTTCATGGTTGGTACTTCTTGCATGGATGGTACTTCTCTGTAGCGAAGTTTTCTTCTGGGTTATTGTTTTTTCTGAAGCACAAACTTGACAACAAATCAGATTTCAGAAAATCACATTACAAGAGAAAGTTCCAAAACTAGGTGAACCCGAATGTGGAAAATTACCTTTTATTTAAAGTTCTACTGAACGTATTTTGATTGGAGTTGCACAGTTAGGCAATATTTTAGGGATTGTTTCAATAAAAAACATATCATTCTACATGTTTAATTATGGAGCTATTATGAGGAAAGTTCTCAGTGGTGTCGTTGTAATAAAAGCAGGATAGAATCTACAGGCAGAGGATATATACTAGACAGTATATATGTTATATCTATGGAGGATGTGCTGAGTTTCTAAAAAAATCCAGAAGGTCTACGGCGTATAGCCTATGCTACATTCCTGAAAGTTCTGTAAACACGTTAACGCGATTATGAAAGATATATTTAACTATCTACTCAACATATAAAATATAAAAAGCAATTTCAACCCAACCACTTATAACTTGAGTTCTTTTGAATAGATTTTGATAAGGCATGCATTGTTAGTTAGATAAATTTTCAAGAAAGGGTTTCGTATATAACACATATCATTCTACGTCGCTTAGTTATAGAATTATGTACGAAAGTTCTTTAACCAGTGAACCCTATTTTGAAAGTTTATCCTTTTTAAAAGATTCTACTGAGTTGAGTTCGATAGAATTAGCACTGGTTGTCAGATAATTTTTTCAGGAAAGTTTTTAGTATATAACATATTGTTTTACATTGCTTTGCTATAGAATCATAGGTGAATGTTCTATAATCTGGTGAACCCGATTATGAAAAATTAATCTTATTCGAAGGTTCTACTGAACGGATTTTGATGAGATTTTTAAATTTTCACTGAATGATTTTAATATGCTACATATTGTTCTTCCGTTCTTTTCCATATTCAATTGCAAATAATGAACTAAAACATTTGCTTCTTAACAGTCCAAATCTTATCTGAGACATTAGAAGATATAAAACCGTAACAGCGTTCATATTGTTTTCAACAATGCGCAAGATCATTGCAGATAAATATATATGCTATAAAACACAAGATCAAATGTTCGTTTGATTAAAGGTTCGTTTGGAGAAACGGACCAGCGTAGCGGGCGAAGGCTGCTAGTATATATATATATATATATATGACGTTTTTCACACTGTAACTCTCGTATTTAAGAACCGATTTGGATGTAACTCGGTATGTACATAGTACATACTAATGTCTCGACCGAGTTCGTTGGCCAGCTTCATCCGCCATTTTGTTTCAAAATGGCGGCCATTTAATTATTTTTTTAATTTTAAAATTTCAAATGTGATACCAAAAAATTGAAAATGGAAAAATGTTTTTTTTTTCTTATGTATTTGACCTTTATACAAAGATTCCGTAGCAGTTTTTGTTTCGTCTATATCTTAAAAAATGGCTGAGTTATAGCAATTTGAATTTCTAGCGTGGCTGGCATTTTGAAACGTCCTGATGTTTTTCACGTGACAACGGGCGTATTTATGAACCGATTTGGATGTACCTTAGTGTGTACATAGTACATACAAATATCTCGACCGAGTTCGTTGTCCAGCTTCATCCGCCATCTTGTTTCAAAATGGCGGCCATTTAAAAAATTAAAAAAAAAATAAAGATTAAAATGAGATACCAAAAATTGGAAAATGAAAAAGATTTTTTCGTATGTGTTTGACATTAATACAAAGATTTTGGAACAGTTTTTGTTTCGTCTATATCTAAAAAAATTGCTGAGTTATAGCATTTTGAATTTCTATTGTGGCTGACATTTTAAAACGACCAGATTTTTGTCACGCAATAACAGGCGTACTTATGAATCGATTTGGATGTAACTAAGTCTGTACATAGTACATACCAATGTCTCGACCGAGTTCGTTGGCCAGTTTCATTCGCCATCTTGTTTCAAAAGGGTTACCATTTAAAAAAATAAAAAAAAAATAAAATTTAAAATGAGGCATTAAAAAATTGGAAAATGAAAAAGATTTTTTTTATGTGTTTGGCCTTGATACAAAGATTCCAGGGCAGTTTTTGTTTCTGAAAATTTGTTCTTTTGTTTATATCTTAAAAAAATGGTTGAATTATAGCACTTTGAATTTCTAGCATGGCTAACATTTTGAAACGATCTTGTATTTGTCACGCGATAACACACGTATTCACCTATTTCGATGTAAAAAGGCATGTGGATAGTATACATCAATATCTTGACCAAGTTCGCTGGCCAACTTCATCAGCCATCTTGTTTCAAAATGGCGGTCACTAAATTAAAAAAAAATATATTTAAAGTTAGGTGCAAGAAAATTAGAAATTGAAAAAGTTTTATTTCTTATTTATTTGACCTTGACATAAGGATTCAGGAGCATTTTTTGTTTGTCTTTATCTTAAAAAATGGCTCAGATATGCAATTTCAATATCTAATGTGGGTGACATTTTGCAAAATCTGATGTTTTGCCTGCGACAGCACTCGTATATATCAATCGGTTCCGATGTGAGTGAGCATGTGCACAGCAATTACTAAGGTCTCGAACAAGTTCACTGGTTAGCCTAATCCACCATGTTGTCTTAAAATGGCAGGCACTTTAAGAAATCGCCGAATTTGGCAGCCAAATATAAGTTACTTTAAATAAAAGCAGCTTGGATAAAGCTGACTAATTTCGCGAAATTCTCATTCATAATGATTTAGTATTGACAAAAATTAGTATTGAATCTCCTATATACGGTTTCCACTACATTGAACTTCGTGTGTTTGAATAATATAAGTTGGCTTTTTTAAAATAAGGCATATGAAATCTACCTCTTCCTCACGGCACTGGCTGGAAGGACTTTTTATACTTATTACACTTCGCATACTACATAAACTTAAAGGTTGTAAAGTAGTTTTCACATACTGTACCTCACTCTCAGTGCTTTCGAAATAATAGAAGTGATATATTTTGGTATGTACATGACATAAGAACTTCCATATAAATCCTTTGAATGAGATAACATTTCTCTTTAAGACTGTCATTTTAGATTTCTAGCTTAGCATGACTATTTATACTAACAAGGGAACCACTTTTGGTGTTGCTCGCACCTAGTATTGAGACCGGGTGCATTTTAAAGCCCTATATTATGAAGTTTGAGAATCGATAAAATCTTTCTGTTAAAATAATATTTCTTGATTATACAGCAGCATAACTTTCTGAAAATGCAATTTTCGAGACCACTTATCGGACTATTAACATTGAATTTTTTTAAAGAAAAACATTTAAAAATAAAAATTCGTTAATAATAAGTATAAAATATTGAAAAAAGTTTGAAAATTTCTTCAAAAACCCACGAATTTAATTTTGAAAAATTGCAACTTTATATTGATATTTTTGGCGGGGAAACAGTTGGCATTTATTTTCAAAAGTAGAGCTTTCCGGCAACCATAGCCAAATGTCATAGCTGAATTTGTAATAGCTAGAAATTGCAATGTCCGAACTATGTCGCCACAGTAATTTTTCTAAATTGTGTAAAAATATTAATTTACTTGATGATTACTTTTACCGAAGGACCATTTATACAGCAACATTTCATTTTAAACATTCAAAACTTTATTTCATTCGATTTCAAAAGAAAATAGTTTGCTTATTTTGTATTTCACTAAAAAATAGTTTTCAATGATCTTCGAAGCTTTTATAGAATTATATTTATTACTTATATATTTATCGTCTGCACAGAAAAAATAAAAACCTAATATTTCTTTCTTATGCTATCAATTATTAAAAAAAAAACGCAATCTGATATAATTCTAGTAATATGTTCTGTGCATTTTCCCTTTGGATAAAGCGGACGGAAAAATTTTAGCGCCATATTTGGCGACTTAACTAACTTTTGGCGTGAAATAAACAAATAAATATGTAATAATAAAAAATTAAAAGTATAAAAAAGTTTATAAAATATTATTTTAACAGAGAAATTTTTTCGGTTCTCTAACTTTTATGTATAGGGCTACAAAACCCACTAGGTCTCCATTGCTAGGTGCGAGCAACACCAAAAGTGGTTCCCTTGTGAGTTCTTTTTGGTGAAACAATTGATAGTCGAATGCACAATCTAGTATGTACGCAGTTATTGTTGATAGCCAAACGGCAAATTTATCATCTATATCCTGTGAAATTTTACAGAGCTATATTAATTAATTAATTTAATATGAACCGTTAATTTATAACACAAACGTGATATAACAAAAGATGCTCTTTTTTATGATAGTAATTTTCTTTCCCTGCGCAATAAAAATAAAATTGTATAATTGTTTCATTTTTTAAAGAGATCTTATACTTCAAGTTCGCATTGAATTTTTTTACGCAAAAAGCATTGAGCAATAAACATAAATACAATTTTAAAGGCAACTAGGGAATAAATTAAAAGAGAAATGATAGTGTTTTTATTAAGCCCACAACCTTGATGCAACTGACTTTTAAATTGAGTTAAAGTAGTTTACCATATTTACAAAGAATCTTGATTTATTTTATTACAGTTTACAAAATACAACAAAAGTTCTTTTATGTAGGTTATTTCTAAAGAATGAAAACATCATTTTAACATCTATGGAATTGTTTTTTTTTCTTTATTCAGATACTATGTTTTTATTTTCAGTCATGTCCACAGACAAATATAATCTTTAAAACTATTTGAAAAGGAAAATAATAATCATTCCTGATTCTGAACTGGCTGCGTATTAATTCATCTATCCTTAATTGTATATTGAAAAGACTTTATGGTGTAAATATATACGCATTCTTTATACTTCATTTTACTTAAAATTTTAGATATATTTTTCCTATAAAGAATAGGGCCGTTAATATGCTATGTGGAAGTACCATTTTTGTGACGGGTAATAGACTATATTTCAGTTATAATCAGTGCTTAATTTCTAACAAACCCTAAAACTTTGCAGTACTATCAACCGTAGTCTACCCCTTAATCGTCCCCCTTTACCCTTATATTTATATTTAATACATTATTTGTGAAATTGAAAGAAATTTTGTCTTCAACAAAAGAAAATTGGTAACATATTTTGTATATCTCCATATAAATTTACATAAAATAAAATCTAATATATGAAAAAAGCAAAACAATTAAAATCATGAGCAGAGAATTTTCAGAAAATCCTACCAGCATAGGGATTTTTGTATCAACTAGCAAAAACGAAACAGTTTCATTGGACTCCAGAGTGCAGTATTTATGGGCTCAGGCGAATTTCAATCACTATTCAAATACTCACTAAATTGTAGAAGTACCGGAGCGGAGCTCCAGTGAGCTCCGGGGCTTTAGGGCTGGTTATAAGTTTAAATAAATTTGAAGTCTATGCATAATTTTTGTCTTATTTCAGGCAATATAGATTGAACTTAACAAACCAAATAGATTCCACTTGATCATTTTTGGAAGAATCGCTATGCCTAATATCAATAATATAAATTAGAATTTACTTTTTTAAACTATCTCTGGCAGAATTAACAGTGCGAAATTCCTTATATACAAAGTATACTTCATTAAATTTGCGTGTATGTATGTAACACATTACTGCAAATCCATTTCATGTGTAATCTAAACACTGAATAATTCCTACAAATAACAAAATATAAAAAATTGCCATAATATCCATACATGTAACAGAAACGATACCTTCTGGAACTCGTTATTCAAAGTATACATTTCCAAGTTGGTAAACTGAATGAAAAAGAAAGAGATTTATTTTGGGGGAAAAATGCAAAAATGATATATATTTTAGAAAGATTCTTCAAAAATATTATGTGTGGTACAACATTTTGCGAAAGTACGATCTTGACGGACGATTAGCATTTTATTAGATTTTACGACAGCTCACAATACTTCGTAAAAACAATCCGATGCAGAGTTTTTCAACATTTATTTTTATTTAATCACGACACAGTTCAATGTATCGTTTTACTACGACGCACTAGATTTCATATATTGCACAGTTAAATGATCCTATTAAAAAACGTAGAAAAGAATGTGCACTCTGACATATACATTAGGGTAGGGTGAAAAAGGCAACAAAATACTTTTTTTAAATTTTAATATTTCTGACTCAACAAAATGTGCCATTTGGCTAAAAAGACACTGTAAAAAAATTCCAGTGCAATAACCCATCGTCATCAGGTTCTACACTGATGGCCAAAGTAAGGAATGTAACTCAAAAATTAAAAGAATCAATTTCCTTTATTTCATTTTAATGCTTATAATGGCTTTATTTTAAAAACAGTTTTAAAAATGAAAAAGAAACCGGCAGATATTTTACTTTAATAATTTTGGGTTTCACATGAGGGACAAAAATTTTAACTTTAGTGTCAAACTTTGGAAGTTCATTTCGTTACTTGGTTGCACTGCGAATGTATCCATTCCTGCCTTTTGCACCACGAGTTACCAATGATGCTTGTGCTACTAGTCGCATATGACTCTCTACTGCTTGAGAATGACATGAGAGCTTCCCTATTTCAAATTATGAACCGTTTCTGATCATACTTGCTATGCATTCGTCACTGAGGTTCATGGTATATGGTGGTTCCAAAGGATTGTCCAGGTGAATCATCTCAAAATAGTCATTTGCTTCGAAATCTAAATTTGTAAGGTGAAATTGGAGAATTTCCCCCTTCCAGTCAGTTTTTCTTGCTTTTAGTATTTTTCGGAGTCCCAGTTTTCGAATATGTGATCGTTCTTCTAACAGAATTGCCAGCAGACTGCTTTTACAGTGAGCGTAATAAGAGTTTCTCTGAATAATTTCTTGAACGATTGATTTCAAACCTTCTGGCCAGAATGAGCCTTTTTTTATCATTCTCTGCACGTTGCGTGCTCCATGATTAGCTCCGGGGCTTTTCTTTATTTGAAACCAGGATGTCATGTAAGCTTTCATGACGTATTCTACTAGGAGCAGTTTTCTGTTGGTTCGGCAGTCAACACATACAGACACAGGACACTGTTGGCTGTATTGAGAAATTTTCAATGAGATGACGTTTCGGGACTTCTGTTTGCTATATCTGGAAGGCACTAGGCCGAAGATACTGCCCTAGAAATATCGAAGAGATATTTTTTGTCTGCACTGAGATATTGTTTATGAAATTTACGCAGAGCAACTGGAATAGAAAGAAAACTTATCACAGCAAGGGTTTCGCACGTTTCCAGAAATTTTCCTATTGTTCCGGAAACCTGGTGTTGTCCAAATGCAATTCTGTCAATCTTCTGCAAAAGTCGGCGTAAAATAAGTTCTATAGCATGCAATAAGCATACAAACCAGTGTAATTGTTAACCAACAAAAATTTCAAACTGCCTAACTGAGCCATTTTTTTGTCCCAACATTGACGTCCGTTTCATCACAGCCAACTGCAACCTGTTCCGAAAATGTAATCGACGTTCTCGCCTCGGCTTAATCCATTCAATAACTTTAGATGGTGAATCCTTGGATACAATCCCTATATCACGAAGCATAGATGATGCAATGATAGCAGCTAACCTTCCCGATACTCCCGTTCTATCACAGGAAGCGGCTAGATTTGGCAGTGATATTCCCATATGGCCTTTCTTGCAGGTTAAGGGAGTATCATAGATATTAATTTCCGACATTTGGCTTCATGACAAGCGTAATCGTCTTCATCTTCATACTTATCTTCCAATTCAGAACCATATCCTAAAACGGCGTTTTCTTCTAAATCCGTAATATTTTATAAGTATTATTATATATATTATATTTTATAAGAATTATATATTTTCCTCTGCTTTAGATTCCTGATTTCCTTTCTACATTGCCATTCTCTAATACGCTTTAATTTTTGAGTTGCAGAAATAATAATTTTCCTGTTTTTCTGTCATACCGTTAGTGTGCAAAAATAAAATTCGTCCTATGGCCATTTTTTATCCATAGGAAATGCTTCATTAAATCAATATACATGGGTAACAATGTCTCTTTCAATTGTACTGGAGACCCAAAAACACTACAAAAAGTTTCATTTTCTGTTGAGGTCATGTTTAAATTTTAAACTTCCGTATTGTCTTGTCCAAAAAACAAAAAACAAATTATTGTCTAAATATTAGGGGTTGAAACAAAGACAAGCATCAAACAAAGACAGCCATCGCAAAAAACGAATCATTCCGCATAATAAAAGTCACGTGTCAGTCACAGTTTTTAGATTAGAATACGTGCTGCCACCTATTACATTTTTAAGTTTAATTTGCTATTTATTTACGAAAGCACTTGCTAGCACTAACATCTGACAATAACGTTTTAATAAAGTCATTTATTAATGAAAACGTAAGTAATTAATATTAATTTACGAATTAATAAATTATTCAATTAATTAACTATAATGTTTTGTTAAGAATGCATTAAAAACATTTTAAAAAGCCTATACAAATATTCACTTGAAGTGTGGAACCTCAAGATGTCAATATTTTGAGCTGAAATTTGGTAACAATTTGTTTCAGCCAGTTTGGCACCGTATAATTACTCAGGCAATATTAATTTCGAGGAAAAGTTTTTTCGCTCCACCCTAATATACATATGTAAAGCATATATATATGTATATATATAACCATTATATAATTACAATTCATCATCTATTTCCAATTACTAAAATTAAATTAATAAATTTAGATTCAATACATAACACTGATATTATACAAAATAGATATAGAATCTTCAACTGTTATACAAAATCAACCACAATACAAAATCAACCACTAATTCACAGAACATTGCGGCCATTAATCCATATGAAACACATGAAAAATCACCTAATTTTGATACAATAACCTATTAAAGATAAAATATACAAATAACCAGCGAAATATTGTCGAACAATTAAAAGACGCATAGTAAACAAATAAAAGATCAACCGGATGGATGTAGCAAGAAGCTTATATAGCATTTCACTTCTTCAGGGGTACATGAATTACAAATATAAGCAACAACATGGTCGATTTCTGCAATAGAATCCAGCAATAAGCTAGAAATTGAATTCCATTATGCACCGATCAACTATACACCAAAAAGTATAAATTTATCATGCCATATAAATTGAAATAAATAAATTATTATTCTATGCAAGATCCGTAATAATGAACAATATGACGAAAAATTGTAACATTTAAATTGAAGATATACCCAGCATTAGAATTGACATGACCATATCACATTCTCAAGCATGTATCTCATTTAAGCACAGCAAAAATCTGCCTAATTAAATGGTACAGTTAAAAGTGAATCCTTACGGTTTCAAGTCATCATAGCTTGCAGATAATATTAACATTCGTATAAATATAACTAGAAGAACTACGCGGCTTCGCCCGTGTCAATTATAAGGAGCCTTCCAGGTAAAATAAATTAAAACGAAATAATATGACAATTACAATAACTAAAACTTGTGCATTCCTTCCCATCCACAAAACGTTATAAAGGCAATCAGTAAACATGACGTTATTGTCTCGCAACCATAGTAAAATCCCTGAGCTTTAATAACAGAATGCGCGTTATCTTTGTCGGATGTAAGAGAAAAATGCGTGATTTTCCTCACAATACAAAAAAAAAAAAAAAAAAAAAAAAAAAAATCCACCAAATCGCGCAGCATTTAGTGAAATTCTCATTTGCATGGTATATATATAAAGTACAAACACTATATCAGTGCCCATAAATTGTACCCCATAAATTGTAACCCATAAATTGTACCCCATAAATTGTAACCCATAAATTGTGGTTTTAGTGCAATTTTTCTAACTTCTAAACATCACACAATTTCATTTTTTACAATGTCGAATTGAAAAAAGTTCTTTCAAATGAAATTTGTTTCAAAAATTGTATCTCAATTTTCTGATTTTAATGGATTTTAAAATAATTTTCAAGCATGGATATTTTTAAAGGTACGTGCAACCAGATTACGAAAAATGAACCCGTTTACTCTTAATGCAATAGTAAAAAGAAAAGGCATGTCTCTGAGTTACCTGGTATCATATTTTCTGTGGCAACAACTTAACACAATAATTAATTTTCCTTTTACTGCAATTTAACCTCTAAAACTCGCACATTCGATTGTTTCAACGTCTTATAGTAAACAAAAGTACTTTCAGTAAGATTTGTTTGTAATGTTTATCTCAATTTACAGATTTTTTTATGGATTTTAAGGTAATTTTCAAGCATGCATATTTTTTAAATATGCTTGCAATCCAATTACAAAGTATTAACTCAATTGTTCAAAAACATTGTAACTAGTTTAGAATTTGTTCGTTTACGTGTAATATTCAATAACTAAATTGGCAAACGAAATTAAAACGCCAAAAATGACATAAAATAAAACACGAACTTAACAGATTATGGCTGTAGTATACAATCGAGGAAGTAAACAAAATATAGGAGCCATTTATTTACGGTGAGTTGACTACACGTTGAAAAGATATGATGGAATGTGAGGTCATATCTAGCCTTTTTCTTCTTGTTCCTAAATTGTTTTCATGAAATTTGACTGTTTGTATTAAAGTAAATATTTTAATTTTAAAAAAACAATTAAATTAAGGTGCTACGTCATTTTACCGCTGTTATAGTTTAAGTTTTTATTTTATATATAAATAATGTGTGTTTTTGTTTAGAATGACGTCAATTTCAAAAATGGAAAAATATAGCAACGCGTTATCGTTATTTTTTTCACATTATTGCGTTATTTTTTAGGGTGTGGCTACGGGAAAGAAACGATTTAATTGGAAAATTAAAAAGATATATTTCTATAATGTTAAATTACGGAACATGGTAGAAAAAAGGGATAAATAGTGTTCTGGTGATTTTTTTAAAGTAGACAGTGCTCTTTTCCACGTTCTAAAGCCTACGTAAATGAAGTTTCGTGCAAATCGGTCAAAAATTGAAGATTTGTATAAAGGACATACACACAGAGAAAGGCTTTTATATATATAGATAATTATAAGTAACTTAAATAGTCTATATATATATATATAATATCATAAATATATATATACGTAATATAAATATGTTACGTAAATATATATATATATATATATACCCTATATATATAAAATCCTAATGAAACGAATTTATGAAACTGAAGTATGAAACGGAAATATGAAACGGCTGATTAAAGAACTCATTATGTTTCACGACGATTTCTCCTGAAATATGGAATACTTTGCAATGAAATTAACACCAAAAATCAATATTGATCCGCAGATTTCAAAACTGGTATTAGAATTTTTAAATTCGAATTATTTTTCGAAATATTATTTTTTTTTCTAATTTTATATACATTTTTCTAATGATGGCAACTCAAATTTTAACCAAACAGATATATATATATTTTCATATTTCAAGAAAGATTACCTTAAATGTATGCTAAGAAATGTATCATGCCATTTTTATTCATAATTCAATTTACTTGAACGATATTTCGCCAAATCGAAAGATTCTGATAGAGAAATCAATTCTGACGGTATATTTATGTTAGCGAGACGCAGGTGATAATTCGCCAAACATTTTCCCCGTCGCATTTCTTCATATTTTATTCATTTCATTTAAAATATAATCCTTTCATTCATTTTATTTAAAATATACAACTTTCATTTAAAATTGATGGCTTTCACTTCTTTCTTAAAAAAGAATAAAATAAAATAAAATAAAAAAATAAAAAAATAAAATAGGCACAGATGTTATCTACGCACCGGGGTACCTAATTGACGCCAAAATGGCATTATTGTGATTGATATTGTAACACGGCTATTGTTGCTTATTTGATAATAAATGTTTGTTTACTTTTATTTCTTTTTTTAAATTATATAAATTATTTTGCTCTATGCTACCCGTAAGGCATGGTGACGTCACGGCGACGTCGTTGTGAAGTCACACTGTGATTTTGTGACCGTCGATGTGACGTCACAGTGACTAGAATGCGAGGTCGTTATGGCCGTTTTAGAGGTCGTTTGTGACGTCACATTGTGATCACTCTGTGAAGTCACGGTGTGGCAAATTTGTGAAAAGTGTGTCATTTGTGACTATTTTGGCATTAAATTTGTGACGAACCTGTGACGAAACAGACAATGCTTTGAAGTCACACTGTGACCAATTTGTGAAATATGTGTCATTTGTGACGAACTTGTCATAAACACTGTGATTTCAAATGAAAATCAAATTTCAAATTAATTGCTTAAAAGACGCAAATAGTGAAAAAGATTCCATGCTGGGACTCGAACCCGGGCCATTAGTACAGCGCACTGACATTCTACCGACTAAATCACATGGAACGATACCCAGGCTGGAAAATTTCTCACTATTACATGATGGCGAGGCTACAAACTCAGCACAAGATGGAATATTTAGCGTGAACCACCAACATGATGCAAACACGAAACTTAATTAAATCCAGCATCGATTGAAATTATATTAATACTTGGAAATTTTTCCAGAGAGAATCATTCGCCTTGCATACAATATTTCAAATGAAAATCAAATTTCAAATTAATTGCTTAAAAGGCAATTTTAATTTGAAATGTTGTATGCAAGGCGAATGTTTCTCCCTGGAAAAATTTCCAATTAATAATATAGTTTCAATCGATGCTGGATTTCATTAAGTTTCGTGTTTACCCCATGTCGGTGGCTCACGATAAATATTACATCTTGTGCTGCGTTTGTAGTCTTGCCAACCTGTAATAGTGAGAAATTTTACAGGCTGGGCGTCGTTCCATGTGGTTTAGTCGGTAGAATGTCAGTGTGCTATACTGATGGCCCGGCTTCGAGTCCCGGCATGGAATCTTTTTCACTATGTTGGCCTTTGCGCCTTTTAAGCAATTAATTTGATATTTGATTTTCATTTAAAATATTGTATATAAGGCGAAGGATTCTCTCTGGAAAAATTTCTAAGTATTAATACAGCGATGAATTTTGAAATAACCTTTTCCTGTAAATATAAAATCTTATCTTTTTACCGTAATTTTTAGCAAAATATCGCTATTTTGGAGTCCTATTCTTCTAAAAAAATTTAACATTTTCCACTTAAAAAACAATGCTTATCAACTGACATATTTTTTTATCCAGTTCTATGCTTGATATTAAGTTCTATGCTTGATATTGAGTTCAAGCTTGATATTTAGAATGTGTAATTTTTTTTAATTTGTTTGATTTGTCATTGCTTTATTAAATACGAACATGGAGACTAACGGATATTAATACAACTATTATTTATAGAGCGGCATGATAAGCGATATTTATTTAAATTTTTTATTCCCGTGTATATTGTATTTTGTGAATATGAGCTAAATAGATTTGGTATGTTTTATAGGAAAAGACTGATCTGGGAAATAGAAAAAAAACGAGTAAGAAAAATCATGTGTTAATCATAGATTATAAAGTACTTTCCAACACTTTCTGAATGCTTTAACAAGACATCGTAATTTAGGGAAATGACGTAAATGAGATAACTAAGTAAACATTTTAGAAAATTCATAAAACATTTGAAAAATTGATTTCAGCAGTTACCGTCCATAGCCAAATATGTTTTCCAACTCTTTTGAACAGCCCTGTATTTGATCTGTAGGTTGATACACTGAGAAAAATGAAGTACTCAAAAATAAGTAAACCGACGTACTCATATCGAATTGAATATTTTTGGATCAAAAATGAACCCATGCTTTCTCTATTTTGAAACATCACATGTTATCAAACCCAAACAAACGAATAGTTTTGTACCCTGTAATGGTTCATTTCATTTATGGCGGCATAAATGATGTTTATTAATGTAAATATTAAATTATGCACAGCATTTTAAAAATAATTTAAAAGTGCTTGGAAATAATGCTCTTGTCATAAAAATATTCGATTTGAGTATCTTGTTAAGAATTTTGCTATTTTTCTTAATAAATAATCAATTAAACATTTCTTGTTAAGAACTTTGAACGGGAAATAAATATCAGTACATTTTTACTTTAAATTTTAGGTTTTTCTTTTTTTTGCGGGGGGGGGGGGGGTGGCAGTACATAACGAGTCATATTTGATCACAACCATGGAATAAAAAATTAGTACATGTGTTTCTCAACTTTGAGTACATTTGGATCGGAGCTATTTTGAGTATGTGACGCATTTAAAATTGAGTACTTTTTACTCAATTTTGACTTCCCATTTTTTTAAGTGTATATATACTATATAATGGGAAAATCTAGTTTAGCAAGAAAATGCCTCACAGGTTGAAATTCTTTTTCAGCAATTTATACTAATGTGTGGAAACATACTTGAATACTTTTGTACAACCCTGTAGTTTACCTAGAATCTTTATTACACGCCACTATTTAGTTAAAATTTAATTCAAACTAAGACACTCTTAAAACTGCTGAAATCATATTTCCAGAAATTATAATTTATAGACGGCCATGTATCCAATTCTTTACGTGACCCTGTATATCATTTTATCTATATTCTACAAATATTTCTTGGTAAATTAAATGCAGTTCAGCAAAAAAAAAAGCATAACTCATTTAAAAACAACTTTTAAGCAATTTGCGCCCATACCCAGTAATCCTTACGAATACTTTTGTGTAGCCTTGTATAGGAATTATAGCATTTATATACACCATATACTATGCATTAATATAGTGAATCATAAAAGCGCATATCATAATTAAAAATACATTTCCAGCAATCATCGCTAATGAACAGTACTTCGGATACAATATAGTATCTGAAATATTTAGTGTGTCCCTGTAAATGCTATATACGTATTATTCGTATTATACATGAAATAATTTATAGTATGTAAACCTCAGCGACATATATCAATTTCATTATACATGAAATAGATTAACATAATTAAAGTATGCCGCAAACAATTCCCTCCACCCCTATATCATTATGTATTTGAATTCATTTTTTAGCCCTGTAAATGAACAATAACTATTCTTTGCATCGCATAGTCAACAGAATGCATATTTTAGTGCACTTCATAAATGCATATAAATTTTATTCTGTTTGAAAGCGTGCGTAAAATCATAAAAAATCATTTGAAACGATTTTTTCCCACAGGTCGTAATGTAACGGAAAACTTTTGGCTGTCCCTGTAAATGACCAAAGCATGCTACAAACTTCATTACAAATAGGTACCGTGCTATGGTAAACTTCAATAACATCCAAAAATTTCAGGGCAATCCGAGTATATTTTCGAGAGTTAGAGTGCGGACAGACTGCTAGACGGACAGACGGAGAGACAAACCGAAGTCATAAGCACTTTTCAACTTGTGTCCTTTATTATGTATCCTGCATTATATGAACTTTTAAAAAATATATACTAAATCAGTTTAATCTATAACTTCCCATAAGGCATGAAAAACACTTTGTTTCAATGCTTAAATATCATATTTTACTTTTTAGTGCCAATAATTACGCGTATCATAAACGTAGAAAATGAATTTACAATAGAAGAAAATTTAATAACCGATTCCGAATGTCTATAATTAAATGTTTGATTAAAATCACAAACAGAAAAAATGCTTACATACAATTTAAAAAAATAAATATACCAATTTGAAAAACACTAAAAATAATAATTAGTATTTATAATTGTACTATTAAACAACAGCAAACTCAATAGATAAATTAAATGCATTATTAGATTTAACAATATCTCAAAAATATTTCCATCTGGTATAAGGAATTCCTATTATTTTATAATTTCGGCAAATGTTAAATCTGAAAACATTGGTTTGAAGATTTAGGATTTTGAAAGATAATTTAAAATATTATTAGCACTAAAAGAAAATTCTTTCAAATGTTTCACTACTGTAATATGTAAAAATACATTTTCCCAGTATAATGTTAATTTCTAATCTGAAACAGTTTCGTAATCTCATGATAATCGAACATCATATTTAACCCCCAAATAATAATAACTATAAGTGTTAGTAATCAAAAAATAGTAAGAAGCCGATAAAATAATTCCAAATCATTGTCGTTCCGTACATTTTCAATCTCAAGTAAGAGTAAATTAATGTTTATATTAATTCCAGTATGAATGTAGGCATGCACAGTCTCTACGCAGTTTTTTTTTTTCAAGCGATGGCAGATTAAGATATTTTTCTTTACAGTTATCGAATTTGAAAATATCGCTTCCTGACAGTTAAAGATCAGTCTCTTACAAATATAACATAGAACTATTTAACTCATATGTACAAATCAGGAATAAAATATTTAAATTAAATAAAACTTACTTATACGTTCTATTAATATCCGTGTATCCTAAAATGGTCATTTCCTTATCTTAAAGTGTTGTAGACGTGGTGAAGGTGATGTTCTAAAAACAGTGAACTATTTATTTCCCGCGTCTTCTCATGTTTATTTTTTTGTGGGCAGACGATTTTCAAGCAGATGGTCTGGTACAGATTATTTGTTTTTGCATGCAAGAGATATGAAACTTGAATGCGCAGTAATTTTCTGAAAGTATGGTTAATTAAAATTTTGTATTTGAAGAAATGTCCAATGTATTTAATCTTTTCTTTTTATCCGTACCAAATAATTCAAGTTAAAATGTATTGTAAAGTTCCTTCTTTCTAAATAATTATAATAATAATATTCATAATTAGAGTTTATTAGATATACCATTGTTTAAATTTTCAAAAGGTGTAAAAATTTAATGGTAATAACGAGACCCCCCCCTTTTTTTTTTTTAAGTAAAGTTTGTTTTGCACAAATTTTGTATATTTCTTTTATTTTCGGAAAATCCTAATTTTATTTAAAAAGTCTGAAAGAAGTAGAATTTATGACTTGAATACAAATTATAAAAATATTCTAAAGCAAGAAATGCATAGATGACTAAACTCTGAAGACTCTTTCTACGTGCTCATTAAAAGGTGCAGATTTAACTGTAATAGAAATTTTTTATTTTGAAACCACAGAAGTGTTTCGAATAATCCTGGTGGGTAAAAAAAGAAATAAATAAATACATTTCCTCCCAGCAAACTAAATATGTAAAGTGTATAAATTTAATATTCCTAATTCTAAATATATTATCCAAATGCTAGATAAAATTGAAATCATGAAAAAGTATACATTCACTATCTTAGATATCAAATTGATAAAATATAGCCTGAAAATTTAGTTTATTAATGCATGTATCGTGCACTTTACTTATTATGCCCCCCCCCCCCTTCCCTTTAGTGACAGAATTTACCATTTGCTATCCACTAATATATTTTATTCCTTATGCCATGTAACTCGTGACTGTTTAAAATATTTCTCTTCATTTTCAAAGATTTTTGAAGTTCATATTTTTGTCACACTGTGACTTACAATATGGTGGTTTTTTCGTCACATGTGTGACGTGACGTACGTTACATAGCAGTGACATAACAGTGACCTCACAATTTTTTTTAAATTGCTAGGAAAACATAATTTTACAGTAAATAACATGTTTTAAAGAATTTTCGTAACTTTTTAAAGTTTTCTACGAAGTTCACATCTCAGTCACAATGTGACATCACTGAGTGGTGGCATTTTGATCACAGATGTGACGTGACCACAGTGACTTACAGTGACGTCACAACGACGTCACCGTGACCATGCATGCTATGAGGGTACGGCACTACTTAGTAATTCCGTTGACCAATTTCGCCAAATTTTATAAATCACCAAAACACTCGCCAAATCATACAAATTGACATAATTTTTATTTTAAATAACGAAAGAACAAATAAATTAGTATAACATTAATAAATATACAAATAAAACGTCGAAATAAAAATCACCTGATGACGTAAACACTTGTAACTTGCTTAAAGTCAAGTGAATGTGACATTTACGATCAACCATTATTGCCATTTAATCTTATAGTTTGGCGATAGATTTTTGGCCGACGGGATATCTAAGGAATACCAAAAATGCACATGTAACTGATATTTGAAAACGAGGTTTTCGCCAAATTTTCGTAAAAAAATAAAAATCACGCCAAACCTGCGGTGCGTATCTGGCCAAATATTACCACTCGAAAAAAAAATGCTAACTGCCGAGTTGAATAAAAGCTATTGGCGAGATTTGCATCCGGCTAGCGTAACAGTACCTAGAATTCTTTGCGACCATAGCAACTTTTATGTAGTTTTATTCGATTTTTTTTTTGATTTTTTAATCAAAATGAAAAACTTACGTTCCCATATTGGCGCGATTTTTTTTTTCTGACGCCAGTGTCACATACGGAACGGACACATAACTGGCGTCAAAGTATCGCTATTTTGCTTGATATGGTAAGCCGGATGTTGCTGTTTATGCTGTTGATGCGTTCTCCAAGTTGGCGTCGTTAAAAAATCGCGCCAAAATTGGACGTATATGACATCTTTGCCAACCTTTCATATGAACGGCGAAGGGATCAGACCGTATTTGTTTATGGCAGTTGATGACGCGAACTATTATAATATAGATGCAAGGATGGCGATAGAATAATATTTGGTGACTTATCACCTGTGCCTTACTAGCATTAAAGTACTAAAATGGCACCTAGAGTATAAAAAGTGAAGTGGTCCACTCTGAACTGTTGATGATAGTCACATGATTTTGGCTATTGTTATAGAGATTTTTTTTTAAATACCGGGAGACAAAGACTCTGTATACTTAATTTATTATTTTAGCTTCTTTTCAAATGTTTAACTGATCCTCTTTAATCAAAACAAAAACAATCGTTGGATGTCTTAACAGCAACTGAATCTTCCTTAATTTTTTGCAATCAAAGGAAATTGAATTGAAACACGTTTAGAGGGAGATCTGCACAGCTTTTTTTTAGTATAATTCAATCTTCTCTAATATTTTTAAAACTCATCAGATTAGCGTGTTTTTAGATTCTGCGGTGTCTGAACGGGGATTGGCGAGCGTAGCTTGCAGGGGGCAGAGCTCCCTAGTATATATATATATAATATATAATTATCGTAAAATTTAATAAAATGATCATCGTCTGTCAAAAACGCACTTTCACAAAATGTTGTATTTATTTTTAAATTTATATTAAGATGTTTAATTGGATTGCAATTTCTTCCGAATTAGTTTAAAATAAATCTAAAGTATGTAAAATTTGTTCATTGAGGTTTTTATCCACTTCAATATTTTATTTATATGTATGGGAGACCGGGACTAGTAGGCGCAGTTTTTAGTTATTGATTTTTATTAATTTTTTGTTTAAGTTTTTTATTCAACTTTAACTGTACTTATAACAGGCAGTGGACTATAATTATCCAGAGTTTTGAGTTTATAGCTTTTGTAATTTATGTTTAGTGAAAAAATATAGTAAAAGGAAAATTTTTCGCCAACGTACCCCGGCACAAGGCAAGCTGCCTATACCTATGGGGTAAGCTGGCACACGCTTTATAAAAATTTAAATGAAACTCAAATAAGACACGCAGTTAAGAGAAATCAATTTCATTATTACCTGTAAGTTTAAACAAAGGCGTTACCTCCGTGCAATGTAAATTCTAAATTATACAGACATAAAAATAATGAATAAAACATTAACATTGAATAACTTCTATCGTACTCCATATCATCATCAGAGATACAGTTGTCACAAATAAAAAATCCAGTGTCTTCGTTTGGACAAGCCTCGTGTTCCCATAATCTTGCATTGCAACCATTTTCTCGGTGTTTGCTGTCTTTCAAGCTACCAACACACACCAGACACCTTGTCAACTTGCACCGTGATCAAGGCACCTACTAGCCTCATAATAAATTTCTTCACAAAAGGGACACCTCACCATCTAAGCATAAATAATCCAAGTAAGGCACATATGGGGTAGGTACAGTTAATTAAATACTACGAAAAATTGCACAAGTTAAATCGCAATTATTAAGATAAGATTAGAAATTAGAAAAGAATGAAGCAACAAAAAATTACTTATGAGTGCAAAAATCGAAAAATCGTAATAAATGTCCACTGCACTTAGGTAACGCTGCAAAACTACAATGAGGATTGTAAAAAGCAAGAAGAAAGGTACTCTTTGGCTGGTTGCGCAATCTATCCACAAACAGGCGGTTTATGCGGACTGCGCCTACTTACCCATGTAGCCAACTAGCCCCGGTCTTCCCTACTCCATTTATAACGGCTCTTTTGTGAGGAATAACTTACCTAAAAAGTAATTAACTGTAAACCTTCTTTGAGAATGAGGACTTTAGAAAAAAATAATGATTTTCTTTTTATTATTTCATTACAAAGAACAAGTTTTTACCATTCTTATATCGCTTTATTTTTGTGTTTACCATCTTTTTCAACAGAAGTTAAAGTCAATTTTTAGAAAAAAAAATATACTAATATAACCTTTAAATGTATTTTTCACAAAATTGGTTTTTACTCAAAATTAACTCATTTAAAAAATTATAGCAAACATTTTATTATCATTCTTCCACGTAAGCTTTCTCTACACAATGTTGTCTAGTGCATCTACTAAAAGAATTTTAAATACATGAATTTATTAAAAATTATGGCCAATTAATTGAACAAAAATATGGTAAAATTTTTTAAAATCTTATAAATGACATTTCAACCATCACTAAAATTATTATTTACTATGATATCATTAACCTTGTAGTAGATACACTAGATAAAACTATATAGATTATTTTAGTCGTATTTTTTTTCCTAATAAATTTGTTTGTTTTTCTTGTAGAATTTTTCAAGTTTTTGAAAAAAATCTTCAAATATCCATACATATTTAACATTTTTTTTTTTTTTTTGTAAATTCATAAGTATATATATATATATATATATATAATTTTAAAAGTAAATTATAAATGTTTATTAAAACTAAATAAAAAAGTTGAATACAATGTTTCTTTGCAAAGTCCTTTTTTAAAAATATGATGTGAACATAAGCAGATTCCTTAACATAAGGTAATTTTCTGCAAATTCTCAAATATACCTAAAAGGTAATCCAATGAAAGTGAATCTCCCAATAGTGTATACGCGTTTGAAAATGAAGAATAGTGTTCATGCGTCAATAGAGATTCTGAGTGTAACGAATATATGCGTTATCAGTGGAACCCAGGTGTTGTCTGTTAGCCAGTATTGAAACAAAGCGTCTGAAACGACCTACAAATTTTCTCTGAGGCCGCATCTGGAAATCCTTACAGAAACTGAGAACATGGTATTGTGTCTAAAAGAGTTATTCTCAAGTATGTTAACAGCCATGTGGTTGCCACGTCAAAATTTACATTGCAGAGATTTCTATGGGAAGTTACTGAACATCTACCATATAGCCCTGACATCTCACAGTTCTCACTCAGCTTCCAATTTCCCCTGACTAATGTAAAGTCTATGGGCATTTGATGCATTCGTATATTTAAAATATCTCCTCGAGATATTAATATTTTTAACTTCAATTTTTTGTGTACACTTCCTAAAAAATGTCTCTTTTTTTTGTTAGTTCTCAAAATATTTCTAAAATATAGACTTAATTTTATAAAAAGTGTTAAAATCTTAATCATAGTTCGCCCGCTTTAACATAAAATATTAAATTCAGCATAGATTTTAGAAATATTTTGAAAACTAAGAAAAAAAAGACATTATTTAAGAAGAGTACACAGAAAAAATATGTTAAAAATATGAATTTTCCTAGAAGATATATTAAATATACTAATGTATCAAAGTCCATAGACTTAACATTATGGAGGAGAATTCCGAAGCTGGGTGACCAGCCCTCTTAACATGTTATGGTCAACTCAAAAAAAATTCTTAATGGGATGCGATTCGAAAACATTAACCAGAGAGTAGTCTCATCTTTTCTTAGAACGTTATTAGTCGCGCTAGGTCTTTTTGCCGCCGGTCCCCCGCATACAGAAAGTGTAAAATAAAAAAACATTTTTCACTTAATATTCGATTATTACATTTTGACGAAGTTATAAAAGGTCTAGCCGGATAAGCACAGCGAAATGGCCCCCACGGCCGATTCTTGAAATAATATGTGTGGTAATAAGGCTCACCATAAGAATACAATATAGAGAGTTTTCAGCCCTGACCTTGAACTGCCCTTGAGATAACCGGGAAAGTATGTGCTACTACTTTCCTGCGCTACTATTTTTCAAATACGCTTATCTCAAAAAGTACAAAAGTTAAAAAAATTAAACGTCAATTATGCAAGAATATATTAGTTCACATCATATATTTTTTTCATATTTTTACACAAATTTTAACATAGAAAAATAAACCAAAGTATTTTTTGAAAAATATATTAATGTAGTAATTTTATACTTACACCAACCAAACAATTACTGAATAATGCTTAAGGTATGCACTTTTAAGGAAAAAAATTTCGTTAAAATCTAAGATGCGCTTTTTTTTTGTTATATATAAAAAAAAACATAACGCTAGCAACTCGCTAAAATATTAGTAAAGTTCCCTGTTTGTATTTGCAGAAATACGCTACTATCAATGCATTGGTCGATTCGTGACATTTTCATTCGGGCAGGATGCGCAGTGCGCCAAATTAAAAGAATGTTTCCATATATACCACTTCACTATAGGTTTGCTTCGTGTTTGTAAATATTCTATTATTCCGGCGTACTGTGCATCCTTCTCGTGTTATAATATCGAGAAATGACAAACAAAATGGTAACATTTGTTTACCATGTATTTTTTTACTAAGAAGAAGGCTATGGACCAATGAGAATGTATGACGAACAACTTTAGAGCAGAGTGTATGTGTGTGTGTGTGGGGGGGGGGGGGGGGGTCTGGCACTTGACATCGGAAGATACCTGTAGGGGGATGGGTTGTTCTGATTTGATATCATTATCATTTTTGGTCAAATCAAACTCTACTATTTTGGTATCTTTTTCTTTATATATGTAATCCTAATTTTTTAAAGTCTGTTTTTTTCTTTTTATGAAAATACAAAGTTATTATTAAAACGATATTCAATGTTTATAAAACATTTCATTCCAAAGTATCGAAGAACCCAATGTTCATCAGTAATATTCTCCTGCCATATTTGTATATAAATTCTTTGCTAGAGAAACCAGATTCGAAATGACACTTCAAGTTTTTCTAGTAAAAGATGGGGAAGAATTTTGTCTACCTGTTTTGTTTACAAAAAGTTCTGGGTACTTTTGTACTACGCCCTTGCACTGGGCGAGCCCCGTGCAAGGCCGAAGTGCAAGATGACAATACTACTGTTCAATGCATTATAATGTAACAAAGAGCTATTATTAGAAACTTTTAGACAATAAGTATTGCTTTAAAATGTTATTGATATAGCGTTATTTTTTTATATAAAAGTGATATTTTATGAATTCCTTCTCTTTATTTAAATCAGTAAAATGTGCGAATAAAAAATGTACAACCAATGCCTGTATATCGCATTGAAACGTATGAAAAGGAAAAAAAGGAAAAACAAATGTAAAAAAGACATTTTAGACAGTGATAACAATATTATTAGGGGAGTAGGGATTTGAGAAATGACAATATCTGATATCGGAAGGCTGGTAAGTAATGCAAAATTGCCAAAACGTTGGTAACCTTATATATTTGCAGCCCCTATTCAGCTTCATTTGCACAATCGACTACACCATTGACTTGATATTATTACGCGAGAATAATGCACTGTACGCCAAAATAACAGAATATTTACAAATACGAAACAAATCTATAGAGAAGTGGTATGTATGGAAGCATTTTCTTGTTTTGGCGCACTGCGCATCCTGCCCGAGTTGAAATGTCTCAAATCGACCAATGCATTCATAGAACATCTTCGATTTTAACGATTTTTTTCTCTTAAAAGTACATACTTTGAGGATTATTCTGTAATATTTTGGTTGGTGTAAGTATAAAATTACTAAATTAATAATTTTTTCAAAAAATATTTTCGTTTATTTTTCTATGTTAAAATTTGTGTAAAAATATGAAAAAAAAATATATGATGTGAACTAATATATTCTTCAATAATTGGCATTGGTTTCACTTTTTTCTTTTACTTTTGTACTTTTTGAGAAAAACGTATTTAAGCGCAGGTGCATATTTCTCCGATTATCTCAAGGGTAGTTCAAGGTCAGGGGCTGAAAACACACTATATTGTATTCTCATTGTGAGCCTTATTACCACAAATGTTATTTTAAACATCGGCCATGGGGGCCAGTTCGCTATGCTTATCCGGCTAGAAACTTTGCAGTTTGCTTTAATTGTACATTTTATTAATGAGATTTGGAATAATGGAAAAAAATAAAAATGAACTGATATTAGGGATTATTCGTAGTCTTTTCCACCAATTTCAACTTTGCTTGTAAAATGTGCCTGAAGGAAAACAGAGATGTCTTGTTACTGCGCTATGATGGTGAAGAAACAGCAAATAAAAATCAGCTACATGGTAGTTCTCCAATTGTATTTGTAAGGGGATATGAGTTACGAGAAGATAATAAATATGGGGGCCAAAATGCCCGACGTGCGACTACTGCCGGGTTTAATGAGTTCTCGGTAGTGGTTAAAGAATGGAACCACACCCAGGCTCGAAATTCTTCACTCCTCCCTGGACAGCGGGGACGCCTGTTTCCATATGCGCGACTATTATGTCTAGACATTAGATTTAGTATGTATCACTTTTTATTCTGTATATAAAACATACTAATACCATTAAGCCATTTATGATGCCGACAATTATGTTGCTGCGTAAAGCATTGTGAAAACGTGTATGAGTACTGCCGCGAGCCTCTTGGCCATGAATATATATATATATATATATATATATATATATATATTAATGCAATGTATTTTAATGCAATTATGTTTTCCTATTGATATAAAAATAAACAGAGAACTGTAAAGGTACAAAGTGTTAATGCATAAGTAATTGAGTGTGCTCATTTCATGCGTGTGACATATATTCATATTTCTTATTTTGGTACTTTTCCGTTATACGGACACCAGGTAAATGCATGCTAATTCGCCAATTATTTCAACGCTTATATTTCAGTTATTTACCCTTTATTTTCAATTATTAACCCTTATATTTCTGTTATTTCAACCCGACTTTTATTTTATTACTTTATTGTATTACAGTTATATGTTGACTTATTTTAAGTATATATTTGTGATTTAATAATATAGCTCGTAAAAATTTGTAATTTTCAAATGTTATATGTTTAAAATGCTCACTTTACAATCGATAATGCTTTTACTTTTCTTTTTCAAATGTTTCAATTCACGCAATTTTCATTTTGCGCCAACTATTACGCTTGGCGACAATGGTGTCCGTATAACGGAAAAGTATCGTTATTTTATGTATAGGTATTTATAAAATATACTTAGGAGATTTTATTTATTAGGCGTATTTATAAGATGTCTATATTACGACTCTGCACATAATGAAACAGCTTGCATGCTGTGAAAGAGAGACATAAATATATATCTTACTGATCATTCATGATCTTTTTATGTAAAATTAAACTATTTTAGAAGATATGAAATTGATAACAATACTTTTGGCTGCTTTAAACGAGATGCAATACATTCTTTTACGATGTATTTAATTCTTATTAAACAACGACATTTTACAATGGGGTTTCAAAATCTTGATAAAGGTGCAATATTTCTATAAAGTTTCTTCCAAATATAATTGTAATTCTGAAAACCACATACAATACTCCGTTATTACTAAAGAACTGAGCTGATTTTCAAAATGTAAATCAAACAAACTCTAAAACTTGCCATACCGAAAACATGATATTCTGCCGACATTATCCTAAAATGAAGTTTTCTTCAAAGAGATACGTGACTTCAAAAAAACATTTTAAAGTTACTTCTTACAACATTTAGAACATCATGTGGAACGTGAACGCGAAATATGTCTTTTTTGAATCGAAATATATATACATGGATTTACTTTTTGAAGAAAAAATGTACAGTAAAGGGTTTTGTATTTTCAATAAATTTAATATACGGTTAAAGAAATAGTAAAATTTTTACTATTGATACTTTCTATTATCTTTACAAGAAGAAAGTACCGGATTAGTGAATAATTTTGATTTTCGATTTTCAATAGAGTTACACGTCTTAGGGTTCAGAGATCCCGAAAAACATTTATACAAAATGCCCCTCTGTTAGTATGTCTGTCTGTCTCTATGTGACACAGATTTTGTGGTTATCTATGTTCAGTACTAAAGCACGGAATTTAATAAAACTTTAGATTCAGTAAGTCCCTGAATTAGACTGATGCTGATTAGATTTTGGTTTAAATCGTCCAACAGGTGGCGATATTATGCGATTTTTTTACGATTTCCATAATATTCTCTATCTCAAGAACTAACAACGGATTTTCATAAAAATTCAGAATCAGTTAATCTTTGATATGATTTGGTGCTGATTAATATTTGGTCTAAATCGCCTAAAAGGTGAAGTAAAGTGTTGCTTTTTCATGTTTTCCGCAATAGCTCTATCTCAAGAACTAATGCACTGAGTTCAATAAAATTTCACATTCACTTAGTCCCTGATGAAATTTGGTGTTGATTACTATTTAGTGTAAATCGCTTAAATGGGGGCCCTGCTATGATGCATGATATCCATGATATCGCAATTTCTATGTCTCAAGAACACGGGCGAAGCCGGGAAGTTGTGCTAGTTTCATATAAATATGAAAGCAATTTTTGTACTGCTTAAAAAATTCCATTTTGAAAGGTTTAAATTAAAAAAAAGTATTTTGCAATTTGTCATTTGCTCCTGTATAAAAAATACAAAGAGGGTACATTTAGCTTAGCCCTGCACAAATCTCGCCAATAGCATTTTTTTAATCGAAAATATCAGCACTTACATTTTATTTTATTTCATCATCATATTATATTCATCATCATCTACTATACATATAAAACGCAAAATCTTATTTCATCCCGATTGACCATAACTCAGGTTCTACTGAAAAGAATTTTGTAGAACTTACTCTGTTACTTAGGTAATTTGTTTTAATTTTTTTTTAACGCAAAAAATAAACTTCCACGTTACTTAGTCATAGCTAAAAGGGTTTTTAATTTAGGTGAACAAGATTATGAAAGATTACCTTTTATTTAAATTTCTACTGAATAGAATATTATGCTATGCTTGAAAGTTCTCAGTGTTGTAGTATAAAATTAGAGGATGTATACTATATGCAGAGCGTACATACTAAATAATATATATGCTATAACCATGGAAGGAGTGCAGAGTTTCTTAAAAAATCCAGAGGGTATATAAACCTACCGCTACATCCCTGAGAGTTCTATAATCTGGTTAACGCGATTATGAAATATATATTAAATTTAACTATCCATAATACATATGAAATGCAAAGAGAAATTTTCGTTCCGGAAGCTTAGAACTTGAGTTCTGCTGAAAACATTTTGAGGGGACTTATTTTAGTATATCATATGGTTCTACGTTGCTTAGTTAAATAATTATGGGGGAAAATTCAAAATCCTATGAACACGATTATGAAAGATTGTCTTTCTTAGCGGTTCTGCTGAATGGATTTTGACTCTTAATTAGATAATTAGATAATAACTGTTAATTAGATCATTTTTCGGGAAGGTTTTGATACATTTGCCAATTTAAAAGATTTTGCTAACTGGATTTTGATGAAGCTTGCTCATTTAATTAATTTTTAATGGATAGGCTCTAATGGACGGATTCAGATGAGAATTGCATTGATATATTTTCAGAGAAGGGGTTTTTGTATATTAGATATTCTTCTATCGTACATGACCAAAACCTGCAGTAAAGGATCAACTAAAGAAGTTGGTCCTTAACAGCTCAAATTTTGTCTGTCTCAATAGAAAATATAATAGCATAATGACGTCCATATTGTTTGTAGCAATTCGGATGCGCATTCCAAGTAAATATCCATATTGCTTTCAAACACATAATCAAATTCACAGATATAGGGGAGAGTAGCCATATTTGGACCGCCGCTTTAATTGGACCGTTACCATTCTGCCATTAATTACAGGAAGAGACGCCATCTACCACTGAAATCCTACTCATCAGGATGACATCACTCACGATTAGAAGAAGCAACCGCCTACCACGTGTTGTTTTCAGACAATTTAAAAATACCTAAAGTTAGCTGTTTTGATCTACGTTTTTCCTACTAAACGTAAGTGAATACTTTAAAACTAAGGTAAGTTGTTATGTTTTCATATATACAGATAAATTCATCTGTTAATTGCGCATATTTCTGACGCAGCTTTGTTTGATTTCGTTTTTGTTCTTAGTCTTGAAATTATTTGTTTTAAAAAATTGCGCAGTTGCCATAATTGGGCCAATTTAAGTTTCTAAAATTGGACCAGATATGCGATCATAAATTTTGATAATTAAGTAATGAATTTTGAGGACAGTACACTTTGTACACTATTTTTTTAACTTTTTAAATATTTTATACTGGAATACTATCTCCATGCATTTTTTTTTTTTTTTTTTTTTTTTTTGGGGGGGGGGGGGGTATATCTGGATTAATTTTTTTATACAGTTTAGGCCTATATATTAAAAAAAAAATACATGGTTATGCAATAAATTTTGTTTGCAATTTCTTTCATCTTGTATGTATTTGTATTTATTTTCTTTGAATACTTTATTCCTTCGGCGTATTTGGTTTACACAGTTGAATTCAAACATTTTCTGCCTGGAGGATATTTGCGATTCCCTGAGGAAGGGCAGACTTTTTACAGTTCTGTAGGGTGGAATTACACTTTTTGCCATTAAAACGCATAAAACCTCAAACCTTCCGGGAGGAGAGGGGTGACTTCAACACTGTTGAATATATAATCTTTGCGTATAATTAATCGTAGCGTATTTTTCAATAGAGCATATTTTTTAAACACGTTTATAATATAATGTTGAAAATGTTGAAAAAGACACGGACAAGCTGTCTGAAAAAAAAAAAAAAAACAGGTGACAGCAAAAGCTGTTATAGATATAGGAAATAAAAAGGAAAGAGTAAGTTGTGAAGAAATAGACCCGCAATAAGGCTGTAGCTACAAATCCTCCCCAAAAGCCAAAAAATCATTAGAAATGTTATATGCTTTGCTAAATTAATTTTTAAAAAAGTACAGAGGGAGCCAAAAAAACAGTTGTGTTAGCATCTTCGCCATATAAAGTAAACCTTGAAATGGAAAAACACAAAATATCGACTAAAAGGAAGCTATCAGAGCATAAAAGCAAATGCAACATCAAGTTTTAAAAAAATAGGCGTAATGCAATTATCAAGGAAATGATAAAAGGGTAGAACTGCAATCATAATGTAAAGAAAATTTCTGTTGCAAAAAAATCTAATAATTCAGAATCTAAAATAAAAATCTAAATAGTGATGATTGGTTTTGCCTGATTTGTAAGAAAATAAAACAGCAGAAATGATTCGGCGTTCATATTGCCAAATACAGTTCCATGTTGTGTGCGCTGAAAAAAAAAATCAATAAACGAAATCATGTGTAAGATTTGCATCACTCCTTAAATGATATTCAAGTAACTGGCAATTAGTTTCATAATTTCTATTCTTAGTTACTGATAACTTTGATTTATATTTTGAATACATTTTGATTTAAAACAATTGCACTTATTTTCAGATATTTCATTTCGTTGTATTTCATTGCTGTTATTTTGTTTGATTGTTTCAGTAACCGCAAACTTTGCTTTTAATAAAATTAGTTATATTCCCTAGTTATTAAAACAACCTGATTTTATATGGTCCAATTTAGGAGACTGGTGGTCCAACTTAGGCGACCAGTTTCTGAATTTGGACCACTTTTGACAAATTTTTCAAATTAAAATAAAATTTAAGATTTTCACAAAGAAAATGATCTAAAGTTTTATTTAGTTAGTAGATGAATTGATTTATTCCGTGTAGTGATATTTTTCAGATATTCCAAAAATTAAGCGAGTTACACCTGAAAATAAGCGAAGTGGTCCAAATTAGGCTACTCTCCCCTATTTCGTTTCATTCAAAGTTTGTTTAGAAAACTGACCAGCGTACCGGGCGAAGGCTGCTAATACCATTATATATCAAATAAGGGTTAAAGTATCGTCAAAACTATTATTTTATAAATATTAATTCTATTGAAGGGAAATAATGGAGACAAAATAAATCTTTTTCACTTTACTTCATGAACGAAAGGGAACTTTAAAAAGGTACGGAAGTGTGTTGCGCAATTTCTCAGAGATTACTAAATTTCGAGTCGTTAAAGTGAGGAAATATCTTTTTTACGTAAGGTTTCTATTACGATGTTATGTAGGTGTAAATGATCTTTTAAATCTTTCGAGCTTTTAGGAATCAGTTTATGTTGTTTTTTTTTTTTTTTTTTTTTTTCATTTCAAAGAAAGTTTTTGAAAGAGGTGTGATCTCTTATTTTATGTGAATTCACTTCCTTATTACATAAAAGTAAATTATATAAACACTCAAAAGAATGTATTAGTACTTCAAAATTAATGTATTGTCGACTTTATACTACATGCACTGTACATTATCAATTGCTAAAAAATGTTTTATATGATATTTTTTAATTATATTTATTGAAAGTTCGAAAAATAATATTATTTTTTTTATCTTTGTATTTCATGTAGGGAACGGATTAACGAAAACGGAATTAGACGACTGATAACAAATAAATGATGTGTGCAATCTCTCTGAGTCAAAGTAAATCCGAAATGATGTATAGCTAAAATGCATTATATGTAGATTTTATAAAACAATTGAACATGGATTCATGCATGTTCAATGTATGCGCCGCATGTAAAAAAATAAAATAAAATAAAATAAAAAAAAAATGTCTGGAGCTTGTGCATGCATTGGAGACATTATTATTATTTTTAGCAGGCAGGGTTGTCAATCAAATTTAATGCTAATAGCAGAGTATAGTAGAAAACGCATACTGAAATTAAAATTTAAATATATTAAATATTTCACAAAAATGAGCATTCGTATAAAATACTTTTTAACTGCGGCGCAAGAACTACAAAAAATGTTTGAGTAATTAATAGAGTAATTAATTGAGTAGCCAACTATATAATACAACGAATATAAAAAGGCAATTCAACATCGAGGAATTTCTGAAAAACATTGGTGACATTGTAAGTTTAATTTCTGTTGTTCTTTAAATATATCGTAATAATAAGCAATTTTTCACTTTTAAGTGCTTCCACAATTATATAAATAGGTAAGACCTACTGTCGTCGTTCGGTCCGTCTGTCTGTCTGAACGTCTGGATGTTTGTCCGTCTGAATGCCTGTTCGTCCGTCCGCAGTCCGCATACAACAGAGCAAAAACCTAAATGGTCTGGACCTAACCAAATGGTCTGGAATTTTAAATAGATATTTTTTGCAAAAATTTGTGGAGTCATTTCGAATTTTATGAAAATCGTACGTATAGTACCCTCCGACTGTCTTGGAAAAGGGCAAAATTCTAATGTTGTTTTTTCCTCATTTTGTTTTAATTGCTTAAAAAAAGATTCTTTGAACATTTTATATATATATATATATATATATATATATAAGTATATATACATATATATATATATACTTATATATATATATATATATATAAGTATATATATATATATATATATATATACTGATATATATATATAAGTATATATATATATATATATATATATATATATTAAGTATATATATATATATATATATATATATATATATATGACTTATATATATATATATAAGTCAAAATTTTTCCTTTACATTTCGGCCAATGGTAAAATAAAAAAAAAAAAAAAAAATATTTCATTTACATTTTAATGATGTTACAGCCTTTCGAACAAAGTGAAATTGATATGCACTTAAGAAATGCCCTAAAATATACATTCAGTACAATATGCGGTGCAAAAAATATTTATAAAACTTATTATATTACGATCGCACCACCTTTGCCACATTAGACGGGCAATGTTCAACTTTTCTTTTAATGGCCGTATATTCTATATCCCCATAAATATATGTACGGTTCTTACAAAAATTAATACAAAAGTAGCACAGAACTCACATAGTCATGTTCTATAGTTACAGATTATTTCCAGATTTTTATGATACAGTTTTATTTCAGAAATAAATTTTTATTGCATTTAATGTCGATTTCTTTATGGCTCCAGAAACTAAATTTTCACGAAAAATATTAGTTCAAAAATTTTCTTTACATTAAAGGACTTCAAGGCTTAATGCGTCCAGTGTTTCTTCAGATATTAGAAAAAAACGTCTAATATAGAATGTGTATGAATACATCTGAAAATAATGTGTATGTATAAGGGGCATTCTCACAATCTTTTGACTTTCATGTCCCTGAATAATAATTTTTATTTTAATACACTCTTTTTCATATACTGTGGAAAATCCCATTGCATGATTGCATATATATATTAACGAGATAATTAAGTTTTGGACGATGTTGGGGGTCCAAATACTAGGAAAACACCTATACCGTCCCGTGTACCTGATGTTGATTTTTAAGTTTGGAGCTGTCTGGATAAAATTGTTTCAATAAAAATAATTCAACGTAATTTTTTTCTGAAACTGAAACTATTGCTTTATATAAATACTAGTGGGATATGCCCCCTGCAAGCTACTCTCGCCAACCCCCGTTCAGACACTGCAGAATCTAAAAACACGCTAATCTGATAGGTTTTAAAAAAAATAGATAAGATTGAATTATACTGAAAAAAGCTGTACAGATCTCCCTGTAAAAGGGTTTCCATCCAGTTCCCTTTTATTGCAAAAATTTAAGGGCAAATCAGTTGCTGTTAAGACATCCAATGGTTATTTTCGTTTTTGATTAAAGAGGATCAGTTAAACATTTGAAAAGAAGCTAAAATAAAATAAATTAAGTATACAGAGTCTTTGTATCGCGGTATTTTAAAACAATCTCTATAACAATAGCCTAAGTTATGTGACTATCATCAACAGTTCCAGGCTGACCACTTTTTTTTTAATACTCTAGGTGCCATTTTAGTACTTTAATGTTAGCCAGGAACATGTGATAAGTCGCCAAATATTATTGAATCGCCATCATTTCATCTATAGTATAATAGTTCAAGTCATCAACTGCCGTAAACAAACACGGTGTGATCCCTTCGCCGTTCACATGAAAGTTTGGCACAGATGCCATGTACGTCCCATATTGACGCGATATTTTAACGACGCCAATTTGGGTAACACATCAACAGCATAAACAGCAACCTACGGCTTATCATATCAAGAAAAATAACGATACTTTGGCGCCAGTTATGTGCCCGTTCCGTATATGACACAGGCGTCAGAAAAAAATCGCGCCAATGTGGGGCCGTAAGTTTTCCATTTTGATTAAAAAATCCATTTTTTTTTCAAATAAAACTACATAAAAGTAGCCATGGTCGCAAATAATTCTAGGTAGTGTTACGCTAGCCGGATGCAAATCTCGCCAATAGCTTTTTTTCAACTCGCCAGTTAGCATTTTGTTTTTCGAGTGGTAATATTTGGCCAGATACGCATCGCAGGTTTGGCGTGATTTTTATTTTTTTACGAAAATTTGGCGAAAGCATCGTTTTTAAATACCAGTTACATATACATTTTTGGTATTCCTTAGATATCCCGTCGACCAAAAATCTATCGCCAAACTATAAGATTAAATGCCAATAATTGTTGATCGTAAATGTCACATTCACTTGACTTTAAGCAAGTTACACGTATTTATGTCATCAAGTGATTTTTACTTCAACGTTTTATTTGTATATTTATTAATGTTATACTTATTTGTTCTTTCGTTACTTAAAATTAAAAAAAAATATGTCAATTTGTATAATTTGCAGAGTGTTTTGGCGATTTATATAATTTGGCAAAATTGGTCGACGGAATATCTAAGTAGTACCGTATTTTTTAATTATTTTCTATAGGAAATATCAAAAAAATATTTAATAATCATGAAACACAATAATTTATATAATTTAAAAGAAGAAATTAAAGTAAATAAACATTTACTATCAAAAAAACAAAAATAGCCGTATTACCATGTCAATCACAATAAGGCCATTTTGGCGTCAATTAGGTACCCCGGTGCGTAGAAAACATCTGTGCCTATTTTTTTTCTTTTCGTTTTTTTTTTTTTTTTTTTTTTTTTTTTTTTTTTTTTTTTTTTTCTTTTTTAAGAAAGGTGTGAAAGCCATCAATTTTAAATGAAAGCTGTGTATTTTAAATAAAATGGATGAAAGGATAATATTTTAAATGAAATGAATGAAATATGAAGAAATGTAACGGGAAAAATGTTGGCGATTTATGATCTGCATATCGCTAACATAAAAATACCGTCAGAATACATTTCTCTATCAGAATCTTTCGATTTGGCGAAAGATTGTTCTAAGTAAATTGAATTATGAATAAAAGTAGCATGATACATTTTTTATCAGACATTTAAGGTAACCTTTCTGAAATATGAAAAAATATATATCTGTTTGATTAGAATTTGAGTTGCCATCATTAGAAAAATGTATATAAAATTAGAAAAAAATTAATATTTCGAAAACCAATTCGAATTTTAAAATTATAATACCAGTTTTGAAATCTGCGGATCAATATTGATTTTTAGTGTTAATTTCATCGCAAAGTATTCCATATTTTAGGAGAAATCGCCGTGAAACATAATCAGTTGTTTAATCAGTCGATTCATATACCCGTTTCATGAATTCGTTTCATAAATTCGATTCATCAGGATTTTATATATATGGGGTAGATGTAGCTAAAAATGAACCTGCACACATTTTTAGGGTTGTTATTGTTTTTTAATCTCTGTCCCTGGGTTTTAGATTCCTTACCATCCCTCTTCTAAAATTATACAGAAAATCATTTTAGATGTAGCCACAGAATTTTTTTCAAGTTTTTGACATGCAGACATTTTGTATGCTAGAGAAATAATGTCTAAAATTCTATAGCAGGAAATTTACTGTAGAATTTAAATCAGCATTTATATAACAATTTCAAGCATCGTGGCTTTATTGGTAGTCTCACCGTCCACAAGGTTTATTCCTGCACTTTACGAGGTAAATTAAAAAATATATATATATATAATCCAATGTTAACAACTGTTTCTAAAAATCAATGAACATTGTGGCTATCACTTAGTCTTAACATGATTTTCCTAAAAATAGGTGGTAATTTTCCTTACCGTTCCATCCTAACCGTCCCTTTTTTTTACCATTTCCTCCCTTTTTTCCAATACCATCCTTTTTTTTTACCTTACCGTCCTTTCTTTAACACCCCTTTAAGACAATATTATACCAAAATTCTGTATTAAAAACACTACATTGTTATTATTTCTTATTTGAATGTCCTGTGGGTACTATGCAAATTCATTATAAGTAAAAATTTAGAAGAAAATAAAAAGTTATAGGGTAAAATGTTAAGGAAAATTAAACTCGCAAGTTTAACTTAAACCTCAGTTAAATAAAAAATTTTTCGCTGCTGACCATTTTTCCTTTATTTTGAATCATTAAGGCATTCGTCCATCAGATGAAAATGTTATTTTAGCAAGTTTAATTTTGTCACACTTCTCCCCCCCCCCCAAAAAAAAAAGAAGTCAAAAGATTGTGAGAATGCCCCATAAATCACATCTTCCAACTCTAAAAGAATGAAAAAGTAGCTTACCTTATCTATATTTCATTAATTTTTTTTAAATACCTGGGCGACCGAGCCTCTCTCGGTAGTTTGTGTTTCAACATGCATTCTATCTTTGATTAAAAGTAAAATTTACTTTATTTGTGTATAATAAATATAATATATCTCATTTTATAAATTTACAATACCAAATGATTAAAATTTATAATTTGAATTTTTGCTATAGGCCTTACGTGTTATCAAATTTCTTCACTTTAACGAGATAAAAGTTATGAGTTATATCTTTCCGCATTCAAATTGGTTTATTGTCGAGCTATGCACCACTTCTTTAAATGCGACATTATACTTCTAACGAAGTTTTGTGTAGGTTGAAGTACTCATTTCCCACTTATTTTAACCCGGGGAAAAAACGTAGAAGATTCCATACGTAATAGGGGAGAGTAGCCATATTTGGACCGCCGCTTTAATTGGACCGTTGCCATTCTGCCGTTAATTACATGAAGAGACGCCATCTACCGCTGAAATTCTATTAATCAGAATGACGTCACTTATAATTAGAAGAAGCAACCGCCTCCCATTTGCTGTTTTCAGACAATTTGAAAAAACCTAAAGTTCGCTGTTTTGATCTAATTTTTTCCTATTAAACGTAAGTGAATGCTTTCAAATTGAGGTAAGTTGTTATGTTTTCATATACATATATGAATTCCTCTGTTTATTCCGCATATTTTTCACGCGGATTTGTTTCATTTCATTTTTGTTCTTAGACTTGAGATTATCTGTTTTAAAAAATGGCGCAGTTGCCGTAATTGGGCCAAATTAAGTTGCTTAAATAGGACCTGATATGGAATCATAAATTTAAAAAGTAAGTAATGAATTTCGAGGACGGTACTCTTTGTACACTTTTTTTTTTTATTTTTTTAATATTTTATAATGGATTACTATCTCCATGCAAGGTTTTTTTTTTTTTTTTGTATATCTGGATTAATTTTTTATACAGTTTAGACCTATATAATAGGGTGGGTCGAAAACCCTTTTTTTTTTTTTGTTTTTGGATTCGCTATACCGCGGGAAACTTGGCTTTAGCGTAGCTTAGTAAAATGCAAGAACAAATTAAATATATTTTTTTTTTACGTTTGGCGGTAGCGCATCGCACTTGAATATTTGAAATTTATTGAAAAAGCAGTAGTTTTCTTTCGATTTTTTAAAGCTATAAACGAAAAAGATAAAAAACTGCTATGGTGAAAAGGCTTTAAAAGAAAGATCAAAAAGCACATTATAATAAAAAAAAGAAACAAAATTACTTCATTTAGGGTAGCACAAAGCAATTAAAATATCCTTAAATTGACGCATTCAAGCTGTATTATGAGTCCTTCTACTCTGGTAGCAGTAAACCCCGACGAGCCCTGCTGTGAATTGGAGCCCGTCAATACTACTTCTACTGACGCTTCACAATGCGCTGTGCGATACGCATGCGTGTGCTTTATGAGATCAGTAGACTTTTGCCGGCAATTATTAGCAGTGTGTTTTTCTTGTGCGTTTCAATCGTGTTTTTTAAAGACTGATTTAATTAATGACCGTTTAATAAGTGATTCGATCGCTTTGTTATGGCTGTTTCCAAAGAAATTACTCGCAGTGACTTTAACTGCCCGTTATTTCGCCACCCAAAACAGTTACTGGCGAATAAACTTCTAACTTATGAAGACGTTCTCAAGTGTTGCTTCCATGAAAATTACAACTTAGCCTTGAAATCAAACAACAGGTCAGTTAATTTTTCTCATGTTTCTATTATTGTGACGCCAAAAGTTATATCTATGTTTGATAAAGCTTCAATACTGACAGTAACGCCTTAGAGAATTTTTCAGTTAACAAATGCATATCATGACAGTTATCGTAATCTTATGGAGTCTTTTAAGCGTGATAAGGGAAAGTAAAAGTTGAAAAAGAGAGTTGAAGATTTAAAAAAAAAAAAATCTTTGTTACTGTTTGATGTCTCTGCGTGTAAGTGATAATGACATTAGACTGCAATTGTAAAATGGTCCTTGAGGTTTGTGAGTGTCCTGTCTCTATTATTTGTAACTGTGAAAAAGCAAAAAATATACCAATCATTGAACTAAAATTCTTGTACTTTCAAAGAATGCATGGTATTGGTAAAATTGGAAGTGTGGACGTAAAGGAAACAAAAAAAATGTGATTGGATGTGATGGCACTGTTACTAATACGGTGTGGAAAACCGGTGTTATTCACATTGAAGAACAAGTTAAAAGACCTTAAGAAGTACCTTAAAGAAGATAAAGAAGACCTTAAAGAAGTTAAAAGAATTTGGGGAAAGGTGGTGGTGTATGCCTCTTACGTTTCAATGAGTTGCCATTCCGGCATTTGTTTCAAACTTTAGATGGTGAAACGTCTGGGCCAAAATCGCTAGTTCGATTGGCACGTAGATCAGGAAAAGTGAGAAACTCCCAGTGGTAAATTTAACAGTGTTGAGTGTGAATTTCCAGTACTGACCGGCAAAATTTAAGCAAACATCAGCAGTACATACTGGACATTATTTGTACTATAAACGCAGGCAGCTGACCTGAAGTTTTAAGTGTTCTGAGCCTGGCACACTTTCCACTCAAGGTGGGTAACGATGGAGAACAGAATTATGCAGTTGTATTTAAGTATTAAAAATCCAACAGACGAACACAAGATTATAGTTTCTTTTCTCCTAAAGTCTTATGTACCTGCATGGTCAAGTATTAAAAAAATGTAAATACTTCACAAATAGGCCGGAACATGTATTGAAAGTTATAAAATCGTCAAAATTCCTCTCTGAAAACTTGCTGAGGGTCATTGAACCAGTAATTGAGAGAAACGCATTTTTTGCCAATCCAGAAAATTTGCTTTTGAGTATGCTAGTAGATAAAAGGAATCATAATCGAGTTATGTTTCAGAAGGATTATAATGGATAGAAACTTAGCTTCTAAAAGAAAGTCAATCAGGTGTTTTCAAACATCCAAAATGATTTTTCTAGCTACAAACTACATTGAAATAATTCACATTAACTCTACTACACTTTCACCACCACCTTTTTCTGAGAAGAGCCACCAACAAAGAGATTTGGTCTAAGGTCGAATCAGGTAAAAGAGCAGTCCAGTGGAAATTTGACCAATTCCCATGTCAATCCCAAACAGTAGAACGGTGCGTGAAGCTGGTAACAGAGGCATCATAAAAAGCCTTCGGGTCCAGTGATGTTTTTATAAGAGCGACATTTTTCTTGAGATCTTCAGTGCCTAGTTTTTTCAAGCAAATCTTATTTCAAACTTCCAAAAGATAGTAAAGACAAGTAAAGGACTATATTTTATTACAAAGTGAAATTACACTCAGGTACAATCAGATAAAGGTAATCAGATCAGGTAATAGTGCAATCAGAAAAGTAGTTTTTATTTCAATGAAAATTTGTCATTTAAGAAAAAATGCCTTTTTTAAAAATATAATCCGCTGCCAATGTGTTGCAAAAGGTATTTATTTTTTCATTTATTTATCATTCCTATACTCTTTTCTACTAAAATATTAAAATATGTCTATATCTGCTTGTTATATAAGTTATTTGATTTGTTTCCATTTATTAGAAAAATTATCAAAATCGTGTTTTTTCTCAAATTTTAAGCCCGATGCGCTACCGCCAAAAGTAAAAATTTATTTATTTTGTTATTGCATTTTACTAAGCGACCCTAGACGCAAGTTTTCCGCGGTATAGCGAATCAAAAAGAGAAAAAAAGTTTTTTCGGCCCACCCTACTATATAAACATAAAAATATTTTTACATGTTTATTGAATAAATTTTGTTTGCAATTTCTTTTATCTTGTATGTATATGCATTTGTTTTCTTTGAATTCCTTATTCCTACGGCGTATTTGGTTTACAGAGTTAATTCAAACATTTTTCTCCAGGAGGATATTTGCGAAGGCAGACTTTTTAAAGTTATGGAGTGTGGAATTACACTTTTTTGCCATTAAAACGCATAAAATCTCAAACTTTCTGAGGGGAGTAGTTATTTCAAAGTTCCGGCGGGGGGGGGGGGGGGGTGACTGAAATCAACATTGTTTGAAAATATAATGTTTGCGTTTGATTAATCGTAGCGTATTTTTCAATAGAGGAAAATTTTTAAACATTTATTTAATGTAATCTTGAAAATGTTGAGAAAGACACAGAAAAACTGTCTGGAATAAAAACATCCATGACAGCAAAAGCTGTTAAAGATATAGGAAACGAAAAGGAGGGAGTTAGTTGTGAAGAAATTGACCTGCAAGAAGGCTGCCGCTTCCAATCCTCCCCAAAAGCCAAAAGTTATTATAAATGTTATCTCCCTTGCTAAATTCAGTTAAATCAAAGTACAGCGGAAGCCACAAAGCAGTTGTGTTAACATCTTTGCCATATAAAATAAACCTTGAAATGAAAAACAAACGACAAAAGGACGCTACACAGCACAATAAAATTGGAACATCAAGTTTAAAAAAATAGGCGTAATGCAATTAGCAAGAAAATGATGGACGGGAAGAACAACAAACGTAATGTAAAGAAAACTTCTGTCTAAAAAAAAATTAATAATTCAGAATGTAAAATGAAAAATCTAGACAGTGGTGATTGGTTTTGCCTAATTTGTAGGAAAAATCAAATGGTAGAAATAATTCAGTGTTCAGATTGCCCAATACGGCTCTTTGTTGCGTGTGCTGGAAAAAAAATCAATAAACGAAATTCATGTGTAAGCTTTGCATCACTCCTTACATGATATTCAAGTAACTGTCAATTAGTTCCATAATTTCTATTCTTAATTACTGATAACTTTGACTTATATTTTGAATACATTTTGATTTAAAACAATTACTCTTATTTTCAGATATCAAATTCCATTATATTTCATTGCTGTTAATTTGTTTGACCGTTTCATTAATTGCAAACGTTGCTTTTAATAAAATTAGTTATATTCCCTAGTCATCATAACAACCTGATATTATTTGGTCCAATTTAGGAGACTGGGGATGTCTAACTTAGGCGATCAGTTGCTGAATTTGGACCACTTTTGACGAATTTTTCAAATTAAAATTAAATTTAAGATTTTCAAAAAGAAATTGATTTAAAGATTTATTTAGTTAGTAGATAAATAGATTGGCCCCGTGTAATGATGTTTTGCAGATATTCCAAAAATTAAGTGAGTTACACCTGAAAATAAGTGAAGTGCTCTAAATTCGGCTACTCTCCCCTATACTCGTATATATATAATTTTACACATAACAACGAATAGTAATTCGAATGACTGCACTATTGTTGTATGTGTTTTTTAACGTTTTAAAATTTCTCTCTATATAAAGACCTTATAATCCTTTTCAGTCTAGGAATAAGCCGGTAAATATACACAAAGATACGATACATACAAAGTATATCTCAAAATGTAATTTCATTACATCTTTTGTTATGACAGTTGGTATGTGTTATGCGCGCGTTTCAAATGATAGTGACATGTTGAATTAATCGATTTCATTTCTGTTTAGAATACATATTTATAACGTTTGCTGATAATATAATAAGGATATTAATTTTTTTTTGTGATTTTCGATATTTGTCATTTAACTTTTAAATTATGCTACTTCTGCAAATCGCATATTTTTTTATTACATGTTATTTTATTTTCTTAGAAGTTATTAAATCCAACCTTCAAGAATCAATTTATTTATTTTTAAATAAAGGATCTAAATTAAACTCAATGATATTGAACTGCCATTAAAAAATATCTAATGAAGAATAGAAATAATATAAATTCAATTATTTTTCCTAATTTTATGTACAATTACTTAATGAAAATGGGTTAACTTTTCAATCAAACTATACAAAAACATTAAACAATAAAGCTTAAAGATGGTATAAAACAAAGAGTGAATGATACTAATTTAATTTGAATAATAATGAATTTAAAACAAATTAGTATGCGCACAAAATTTTCTTCTGTATCGAATTAGTTTACAATTTTTGGCAATTGTGATGAAAAATATGTCAGTTAACAAATGTCTTGAAATAATATAGTATTTAATTTCTTTTACATGAATTAATAGTAGTTATTTTTATTTCTTTAATGAGGTTCATGCATTTTAATATATTCAAAATGGTGAGTAAATGTACTAATTTAAAATTAAATATGGAAAATATTTCGATGTTACGTAAAAATTCATTTTTGTTTTTAAACATTTAAAACATGTTGTGCGCTATTAATGATAATGGTGATAAAATTTAACTAAACCATTTCGTTACACCTTATTTTTGCCCAGATAATAGTTGGAGAAAAAAATGAAGTACCTCAATTCTTCCAATATATATTAGTTATAAATATATAATTGTATTTATATTTTCAATATTACTTTTAAAAACAGCACATATTAAAGTTTATATTACAACTAAAAATCTTCATGAACATTTTGGAATTAACTAATACACAACATCATCATTTTCAAGATAACGATCCTTATTTGATGAATTGTATCCCAGTAGTAATCTGAAAGTGAACGTTGTTTATGATCCGAATAAGCCGAGAAAAACTGCAACTTAATTTTCCGAAATTTAGTGAGAGAAAAATAAAATCGATGTTTTTCAGGTTGTTGTTATAACTTTTACTAGATTGTGCATCTTTCTAGGAATTTCTACGAATTGCTTCTGTTGCAATTTGAATATTAAATATTCTAAAATCTCATTTTGTTATGAATCTTTTATGGTGGTGTCCACAAGTCCTTCATGGATAAAATATTCAAAGAAAAATGGCTCAAAAATAAATGTGGATGTGAAATTATATTGCATATTTACATTCGACGAGTGGAGCAAAACATTGTAATAACATTGCAATTTTTCTGTTGCAGAATTTTGACAACTTATGGTACCAATAATTTATAAACGCATTTATGCATTTTCACAATATTTCAGATGGCCACAAAAAATACACTTCCTTTATGATAAGAACTCATTGTTTTTCAACCACTTTACAGCTACTGTGACCCAGTTAATTCGGAAAAAAGTTTCAACAATGCACCCCATGATCATGTGAAACGTGCAATTCGCGTTGCACCTCATATTGCACAGCTGGAAATGTAATTCATAGATTGTGCAACCGAATTTATGCAAAATTTTCAGGGATTTAACTAAATGGTCATTATCTGTTTGATTGACCTATGTAGTCCAGATATTGATGTGTTTAAATTATGAAGTCATCGGAAACCAGTTACCTTGGGTAAATTTTTATCTACTAAAAAACAACTTTTCAAAAGTAAAAAATAAGCCAAGCAAAAAAAAAAAAAAAAAAAAAAAAAAAAAGAAAAGAAAAGAAAAAAGGTGAAAGTTGTGGCTAAACAATAGTGTGATATCAAATTTCCAAGCTTATATTGCGGTACTTATTTAACATTTTTTGATAAAAATTTACCATATGTAAGTCGAGTACCTAAGTATGCGTTGATAGAAAGCCTTTTCTCCTTTACTAAATACATCATAACGTGTTTCTGAAAATTAATTTTTTTTAAATTATGCATGATGGGCTTGGCGGCCATCTTTCCATATTTTACACATATTTCTAAGCACACAAGTTCATTGTTAAGATTGGAAGTTCGAAATTGTTACTAAAGCAAACATTTTATTCTTTTAATTTATGGAAATGAGTGCCTAAAAATTTGTGTCTAAAAATAAAGCTGAAGTAACTTCAGGTTTCATCTTATGATTCTCTTTTTTCGGAGGGGGGTTAATTAATTAGTTAAAGCAGTAAAAATCAATTTGTTTTTTCAAAATAAAAAAAATTTCTTAATTTATCTGTCTGTAGCTAAAACTATAAGTTCGAAATTCTTAATAATGCAAATATGTTATGAGCTTGAGTGCTTAGAAATTTGTGTAAAATATGGAAAGATGGCCGCCAAGCCCATCATGCATAATTAAAAAAAAATTAATTTTCAGAAACACGTTATGATGTATTTAGTAAAGGAGAAAAGGCTTTCTATCAACGCATACTTAGGTACTCGACTTACATATGGTAAATTTTTATCAAAAAATGTTAAATAAGTACCGCAATATAAGCTTGGAAATTTGATATCACACTATTTTTTAGCCACAACTTTCACCTTTTTTCTTTTCTTTTCTTTTTTTTTTTTTTTTTTTTTTTTTGCTTGGCTTATTTTTTACTTTTGAAAAGTTGTTTTTTAGTAGATATCAGTTCTTTTTTTAAAACAAATGATATACTTTTGAAAAGTTGTTTTTTAGTAGATATCAGTTCTTTTTTTAAAACAAATGATATACTTTTGAAAAGTTGTTTTTTAGTAGATATCAGTTCTTTTTTTAAAACAAATGATATATAACTGAAATATTTCTACTAGCTCAAATTAAAATTAGTCCTTGTATAGCCTTTATAAGCAGGGAGCAAACACAATATTATACAGTTTGTTTACCTATCATTCATTTTTTATAGTGATTAATACTTTAAAAGTAAGGAAAGTCAATTTCTTCTTTCAAAGTATCAGTCTTTCTCAATTTATATCTCCTTAAAATTTTCTACGAAAGATGAAAATTTAGTAAAAAACAGAGTCGAAATAAAATATATATTTACAGTTAGTCTGTCAGTTAATTGTTTTTTCTAACTTTTTTTGCTGACGGTTTTGCAAAATAAATTTACCTTTACAAATACCTACGGTTAATCCGAGAATGAAAACCCGCAGGCATCTAAAGAATCGAAGATCTGTAAATCTAGCAATTCTAGACATAATAAAGGAACATTTTTGATAAAAAATATCTAAAAATTTAAAGATATAAACTGTACATATAACTTCATCTTCATTTAGATCGTGTTATAGAGAAAAAAGAATAAATATGTAATTTTACTCAAGTCTGTTTATCCATACCTATTTGCATAAATGTGAGGATATTAATTTACTATAAAATTTCCCCTAAATTGATTATCTTTAATAGTCTATTATTAAAGCCGCATATACATTATAATTAAATATTTTTCGGTTAAAAATTGCCTGAAATCTATAGTCTTATCGTTCGTTAAATTTGTTTTTTTTATGCCCAGACTCTTTTTCTGAACTCTGACAAAAGATCACAGACATATTGAAGCTATCCAAATTCTTATATCTTTCTATCGTATTTCCTTTTTTGAGGGAGGTGTGAAGAAGAGCCTTAAGAACTTCGTTTTGTTCTCAGAATTCTGAATTATTCATTCAAAAGATCTACCTACATAAGTCTTGTTGCAGAATTTTCATTAGTTAAGAGTTGCATCAAGTTATACATCATGTGAATCTATTAAATTAATTTTGTGAAATACTAGATGGGAGCCATTGATATTTCCAGACCATTTGCCTACATTTTAAACTTGAGTCATTTACTACTATTCATTAATTTTTATACGAATTAAAGAAGTCGTTGTTTCCATGCCAACTGTACCTTTCACTATATCTTGCTTGTTTGTTTGTTTGATTTATTGAACACACACATCATATCACATGCGGATCACGGCGGGATTCGAATCTGCTTCCACCTACGCTCTCAAGCGATTAGCGGCATTGTGTCTTATCCACTCAGCCACAGTGGGCCACTTTGCTTTCTCTAATGCCCAGATACTCAAATTTAACCAACTGCACTTAGAATCATGGTCATAACACAGAACATTTATATGTTAGAGCAGTGTTGCCAGTGGGCTACTTTTTTTAATTCAGATTTCTTGATTGCCAGCACTTATTATAAACGGTAAAATTCCCATTGTTTTCGCCTTAATTAATATGTCATTAAATAAGGCACATTTTACAATTTCAAAAAAGTGGTGCCAATCAAGTATCTGAGTTAAAAAAAGTAGCCCATCTGGCAACACTGTGTTAGAGTGGTGACATATGCACAAGTCGTGTACTCATATTCAATTTTTTGTCCAAAGTACGGTAACTCAGTTTTCAGTAATAGACGAGGAAGATTTCAATTAAACTAACCAGAAAAGTTAACAAACATTGGCTTCCTGATTTGATTTTATTCAAAATTGTTTTAACCAACCAAAGTTAATGTCCGGGATCCAGATAAATTTTTCTCTGTTAGTAAAATTACATTGACCAATCAGTAGCCTTTATCCTTGCAGGCTTTTCGGTGTTTACTGCAAACATCAAAAAGTTCGGAAAAATGCAGACGTCTGATTGATCAATCCCATCCCGCTAATAGCGAAATATCTATCTTGATCCCGGCCTATTCAACGCCCTTTAAATATTGGAGAAAGCCTTGACAGGTGTCAGAAAAACGTCACACAAAGCAGGCAAAACAAAGAAGAAAAATCATTCATTGGCTCGTTCATAATCACGAGCCAATGAATGTTTTCGTGAATGTTTTCAATGAATGTTTTCGTGACGCGAGTCAAGACTTTCTCAGATATTTAGGATGCTTTGGCGTATTTCACCACCATGAAGTTATGAAAGGAGAGGAACAGACATGTCAATCTTCCCGTGTGAAAAACTAGTTACCAAAAAAAACGAGTTATTTCCCTCTCTTCTGCCCTTTTCTCTCTTGATTTTGACTGATAGCAGCCCATTTAGCAGTCCCCAGTACAAGATGCCGCTATATACGGTGGACGCAGGAGGGAGGGTGTTAGCGCGACCAATGACATAATAGGCCAGTTCATGATGTTTAAAAGTCACACGCAGTTGGATCGAGGCTAACGAACGAAAAAGACAGGCTACCGCGGTGGGTCCGATTCTTCTTTTTTTACAAACCGCTGGAGTCACGTGATGCTCTTTTCACGCACCTTCTTTGGTGCATTCGAGCATCACGTGACTCCAGCGGTCTGTAAAAAAAGAAGAATCGGACCCACCGCGGTAGCCTGTCTTTTTCGTTAGTCTCAGAGTTGGATCATCTTTACACGATGATTTTTTTTTTTGTGTCCATTGCCGTGTACAGATAATCAACTCCGTGTGACGTTATGAACTGGCCTTATATGTTGTTGGCCACAGTTTAGGAATAGCTACAAATGACTTCATCTATATCTACTCCGAGGTAAACGAAAAAGACAGGCTACCGCGGTGCTACAGCGCCTAGAATATATAGTGTGGAAATCGGCTATCCCAGTAATACTTTAAAAAGTGCTAATATATTGGATCTCTTTAATTTCAAATGATGCCGAAATCCAATGAGTCGATCACAGCGATATCTGCAGGATATTTCCTAAAACTTCATGACGATTTGGTAACAGCGTCTAGAATACCTAGTGTGGAAATATTTTATTAAACAACGCTAAAAATTTGTATCCCGTAAATGGTCGACGATACTGCTAAAATTCCAAGTGTCGATCGCAGCGAAATCTGCGGATTTTCGTATTACATTGTATAGACTAGCAATATCTTTCAGTTATAGAAAATATCCTGCAGATGTCGCTGCGATTTGTATATTTCAGCAGCATCGTTGCACATTTAAGGATACAATATTTTACCACTTTTTTAAGTATTACAGGGATAGCCAATTTCCACACTATATATTCTAGGCGCTATAATTTGGTCTAGACGCTGTAGCGTTTTTTTTTTTTTTTTACATTTTATTAACATACATCTGACCTGTGTGCTTGGCGTCAAGCCCGCTGTAATAATACGATGTTTACTTTGAAAGTATATCACAGATGTCGCTGCGATCAGCTCCCTGGATTTCAGCGTCAGTGCACATTTAAGGGATACAATTTTTTAGCGCTGCTTGGATAGCAAATTTCCACATTATGTATTCTAGACGCTATAGCGATGCATTACACGTGTCTCTTTCTTCTTTAAAAAATATCCTGCAGATGTCGCTGTAAATGACTGTTTGGAATTCAACATCGTTGTACATTTAAGGGATTCACTATTTCCGCGCTTTTTTAAGTATTGCTGGGATAGTCGATTTCTACAACATATAATCTAGGCCTATAACGGAGCTATAGTACAGCGCCTAGAAGATACAGTGTGGAAAACGGCTATTCCTATAATGCTTTAAAAAGTGCTAAAAACTTGTATCCCATAAATCTCCAACAATGCTCAGCGGCAATATGCTGATACGAGCGCCATCTCGTAACTCTTTTCAATATAAACACCGAGTTTTCAAAAATTATAGAATGTTAAATATCGGAAACTATAAATATAAGATATTTTGGTCTGTTATAAGCTAATTTAGTTAAGGAATGACGTGAAATAGGTTAAAGAGTCTCTTTTAGAATGACTATCGTTTTTAAATCACTACGATGGCGCTACAATCGACATCTTGTTATTCAGCATCGTTGTACATTTATGGGATTCAATTTTTTAGCACTATTTTGTAGCCGTTTTCCACACTGTATCTTCTAGGCGCTGTATATATAGTGTGGAAATTGGCTATCCCTGTAATACTTTAAAAAGTGCTAAAATATTGTATCCCTTAACTGTGCAATGATGCTGCTGAAATATACAGATCACAGCGACATCTGCAGGATATTTTCTCAAACTGCAAGATATTGCTAGTCTATGCAATGTAATACTAAATCCCGCAGATGTCGCTGTGATCGATACTTGGGATTTTAGCAGTATCGTCGCACATTTAAGGGATACAAATTTTTAGCGTTGTTTGGATAGCATATTTCCACACAAGGTATTCTAGACGCTGTAGCCATACTTTCGGCAAAAACTTGAAATGAGCATGCTTCCTGTGCATATATCACCACTCTTAATGAAGGCTCTCTGTTATGGTGTTGATTCTGAGCGCTCTTTGTTAAATTTCTATATTTGTGTTTTAGAGAAAGCAATACAGAAAAGTACTGTTACTATGGAAACAACAACTTCTTTAATATTGAAAGGTATAGCAAAGGAGTTCAGAATCAGCGCCTTAAATAGTTTCGAATATGTATTGTTGTTATGACAATTAATACCCTACCTGGATGTGGAAATGCAAAATTGTGTTCAACATAATGGAGGATATTCCATCTACATTTTGATCACGTGGTCAAGGTAAAAACTTCTATCGTAAAGAAGGGAAGGCTCCGTAGATGTGTAATGTAAATCCCCGCTAGCCAATGAAACGGTTCATGAGGCAAAGTAGTAGTATCTTCCCTTCTTATCAGATAGAAGTTCCTTGGATAAATTACCGGTATCACGTGACTTTTTCAGCCTCGAACCCATATTTGGAATATCCTCCATTGTGCGCAATCTAGATAGATTTTTGGCTGTCAGAGAAACGGGATTCATCAATCAGAAGCCTGCATTTTTGTGAACTTTTCGCTGTTTGCAGAAATGCAGGCTATTGATTGACGATTCTCGTTTCGCTAACAGCGAAAAATCTATCTGGATCCTAACCTGCATTTCTACAAACATTGCACTTCATCCACGGCACTAAAAAAATGACTCAAAACTTTCATGACATAGGCCGGGATCCACAAACAGCAAATATTCTCAAACATGCAGGTTTCTGATTGGTCAAACTCATTTCGCTAACAGCGAAAAATCTATCTGAATCTCAGCCATAGTTATCTTCGATGAAATCAATGCAAAAGGATAATATAAAAGAAAAGTATAAGATTTCTAAAATATTTTGGCGGGTTTATCACTATTTGGCATAATTTGTAAACTTTAGAACTAATTAACAGTTTTTCGCTAATTATGAATAGAAAATTAATGTTTTTAAAGCTGAATTTTATAAAAGCACGTAGATTGAGTAAATATCTATCCAAAAATTCAATCCTTACTTTTTTCTGTCCATTATTTAAGTCTCTACCTCGATTGAAACATAAGTTGTGACGAAGAAAATAAACCTGTCATTTTCAGTATCTCGACGTTATTTTAAAAAATCTATATCTCTGTTTATAATTAATTTATGAGGATGCATTTGATCTCAAATTGAAGATCTTCTTTATTAGGTCCTTCTAGTGTTGGTTTTATTTTTCTGCGATGATTGCTTCTTTTGATATGGGAAATTTTACGCTGACATATTTCGTTCATTTAACATGGAGAAGTTGTCATCAGTATAATAAGCAGTTACGGTGTCTTGCCTTATTCTTGGCGTTTGTTTGTTTGGCGGGGTTAGCATTTTTTTTTCAGCTTGGCTTGGCAGAACGACCGTCCTGCTTGATATAATTTTTTTTTAATTTGTTTGTTTTAATTATAACGTATATTTTAAATTTTATAAATTAAACCTTGATACAGTGTATTAAATAATAAAATGAGTAAATAAATAGTATAATAAGCTGCATTTCCTATAGGCATTAAACACATTCGATTTTAAAATTTTAATTATAATTTGGAGAAGTACTCAAGAATTTTGCTTGAACGTTTCAGATAAGTAAAAATTGTTTGAACTTGTGTGTTGGAGTGAAGATTTAGTCAAAAAGGCAATTGAGAACCATCAAGAAAAGGGGTAAAAAATATTTGTATCATCTTTTATCATAAAAGGCTGTAAATTACCTGTAGTGGTAACAGATGATTTCATAGTCCCCTTTCAATGTCTATGTGCATTTACTTAAAAAATATTACGTGTATGGGTGAAGATATATGCGCCTTTGTCAAAAAATTAAAAATATTCTTCAAATCTTTTGTTTATAAACAAACACTGCAATTGTTTATTTTTAGATGCTTATCATTGGTTTTCCTAAAAATGAATATTATACAAAAACCTCTGAAAAATGATATTTCAGACAAATAAGTGGATTAAGGTAAATATAGTCTTATATTCTTTAAAACTAATAGGTATTTTTATCTTATCTAATGTTAATGGTATAACAAATAATTAGTGAATGTTTTATAAGATAATTTTTTTCAAATTTTTACGCAATTCACAATATTTAAAAATTAAATTTCTGCAAATGGGTCAGATATTGGTCATTTGGATTCTTTATATTTCTAAAGAGTATATTGTTTTGAATGATATCCTTGAAATACATCATAAAAAGGTTTATTTTAATGATTATTTAGATTTTCCATGAAATAGTTATTTAAAAGGATTTTCAATGGAAAGATAATTGTTATGAAAAAAAAAAAAAATCTTAGCAAAAAATATTTTTATATCCTACATTTTAAAACGTGTTACAGGTTTTTCAATAAAAAAGATTAAATTTGATTAAATGAAATGGCATTGCGAATTATCTGCCATTCTCAGTTAATAGCATAATAATCTCATAGAATAATCTCATTCAATGCATAATGGCGTTACGTGCAATTCAAAATGCACTTCAGTCCAGAAATGTTTGTTAAAAACATTTAGATTTGAGATATTTTGTTTTTACAATTCTGTTTTGAAGTAAAAATATTTCATTTTATTTTAATACATCTTGGATGAAAGACAACGTTTTTTGCATATATATTTATATAAAAATAGCATTTTTTCAACAATTTTTTAAATTAACTTAAATTCACATTTTCAAATTCACGTAGAACACATATTTAGATTTTTTTCGGTGCAGCAATTGTAAATTGTATTCACCAAAATCCCGAATAAAGGTGAAAGGGAAATTTTAGAGTAAGTTTTAAACAAAAAAGTTATACTGGTGGAATATGAAAGAAATGAAAGTAAGGAAAGAACATTTTCATTGTGTATGATGAAAATGTCACCATCGGTTAAAGTCATATCATTCGAAAAAACATATTTACGTTTTTTTCTAATAATCCCAACTTACAAAAACTCTTTAAAAGGGGAATCCTTTTGAAATCTTTCTTTTTTTTTTTTTTTTTAATAGAACAAAGTCTTTTATTTTTAAGAACTTTATGGAAAGTTTAACTTTTGCACCTGAAATATATTATTTTAAAAAACTATGTACAGTACCAACAAAATGTTCAACTATATATTACCAGTACTATATATTTAACTCTATATTATATTCAAGTATAAATTAAGACGCAGCACGTATTGAAAAAGGAAACATCTACAATATTTTGAACACAGGTTGAAATAAAATAAAACAAGTAAGAAAAATCATGCGTACAGCATAGATTATGAAACACTTTCCAACACTCCCTGAAAGTTTTAACGAAACTTCGTTACGCAGGGAAATAAGGTAAATAAGATAACTCAGTAAACATTTAAAAATCATATTCCAGTAGTTACCGCTCATAGCCAAATATGTATTCCAATTCTTTTGAACAGCCCTGTATTTGATCTGTATGTCGATATATATTCCATACAATGAGAAAATTTAGTTTAGCAACAAAACGTATAACAGGTTGAAATTTCTCTTTCAGCAATTTAGAGAATTAATTGAAAAAATACTTGAATACCTTTGTACAACCCTGTAATTTACCTAGTCCCTTTATTACACGCCACTATTTAGCTAAAATTTAATTCAAACTAAAACACTCCTAAAACTACTGAAGCCACATTTCCAGAGATTATCATCCATTGACGATAGTTATCCAATTCTTTGCGTGGCCCTGTATATCATTTTATCTATATTCTACAAACTTTTTAAAATAAACTAAATGCAGTTCAGCGCAAAAATGCATAACTCATTTAAAAACCACCTTTAACCAATTTGCGCTCATACCAAGGAACCCTTACAAATTACACAGTAACCCTTAGGGATTATTTTGTATAGCCATGTATATGAATTATGGAATTTATACACACCCTATAGTATGCATAAATATAGTGTAACATAAATGCGCATATCATAATTAAAAATGCATTTCCAGCAATCACCGTTTATATACAGTACTCCTGATACAATATACTATCTGAAAACTTTTGTGTGTCCCTGTAAATGCTATGCACTTCGTAATATACATGAAATAATTTATAGTAAACCTCAGCGATGTATATCAATTTCATTATCTGTGAAATAGTTTAATATAATTAAAATACGCCGCAAACAACTCCACCCCTACCTCCCAATATCATTATGTAACGGAATTCTTTTGTGTGGCCCTGTAAAATAATAATAACTATCCTTTGCACCGCATATTATACAGAATGCATGTTTTAGTGCACTCCATAAATGCATATCAATTTTGGTATCTTTGGATGCGTACATCATTAAAAATCCTTTTAAACGATTTCTTCCCATAGGCCTTAATGTAACGGAAAACGTTTGACTGTCCCTGTAAATCATGCATGCTACAAACATGCTACAAACTTCATTTGAAATAGGGAAACGTGCTATGGTAAACGTCAATAACCACCAAACATTTCAGGACAATCCGAGTATATTTACGGGAGTTAGAGCGCGGACAGACGGCCAGACGGACAGACAAACCGAAGTCATAAACACTTTTTAACTTTGTTGGAAAGTGTTAAAAATGAATGATTCAGGGATCATGTAAGTCAACTACTTTGTACAGTTATAAAATAGTCATAGAAGTAAAATATATGCCAATATCGCAAGGCAATTTATATTTATAATAAATCTGCTTGTGCAATATTACTTTTATAAGAAATTTTAGGCGATTTTCTCACCACTATTCTTAGTTAAAGCCAAAGAATAAAATTTTAATGTTCTTTATGTCAATAGAATTGATATATATCTCTAGGTTGATTATGATTGTTTGTTTTTCTTTTTAATTTTAAAATATTTGAATAAAAATTTTCAACTCTTGTCTTTATATTTAAAATTAAAAATTTCTTTATTTAACAATTTGAAATAAATCCAAGCAAATTTATTTTGTTGTCTAGTAATTATATTTTAAAATTTTGAATTTGTTTAATTTAATAAAAAAATAATATCGATATAAAAAATAAAAACACTACTAAATTTCAACATTTGCTGAATATTTATTCGAATAGTATTTTTGTGTGGTTTAATATAATAATGCTTCATAAAAATTATCTACATAAATATATTTTTTTAAATAGTGAGTAATGATTAAAGAAATACGCAATGTTAAAGAAAGAAAACTCTAATTTTAATCTTAAAATTCATAAACTTACAAAGTTTGTGAATGAATATAGTGAATGCGAATTCCTTGTAGAATTCAAAGAATGAATAGGGTGTCTGATGTTCCGCACAATAAAATGATTTAGAAAAATAAGAAAATGTATCAATAAAAATTACATAGTTTTAAAATCAAAATTCAAACTAAACAAAACACATGTTGTTAAATAAACTTATTTTAAGGGGGCAATATCACATCCGATATCTCGCAGAAAGAGCTGAACGCCTTTTCTTCTTCAGCTATTAAAGTGATTTCAATATTTTGTGATAGTTTATTTTGGTAGTTAAGCTTCAAATTGATATTCCGTCGAGAACTTTTTAAAATGAACTGTTTTAAAACCTGCGCTTTTTCAACATATAAAAAATATGATATTCCTGGAAAAAAAAAAAACGATCCAAATAAATCTTATGTTTATACCTCCTATCCCGTAAAAACATATTTAAATTGCTTCAGTAGATCCCGAGATCATTGTCAGCTATTTTCCTCAGGAATTTACAGCTGTATTTTTTCTTTATAATTTTATGTTATCCTGCAGATTATTGATAACAGAAGCAATTAATTATCGCTTAAGTAATTCTTAATATTAATGTTCATTTCATTTATTTACAAAAATCTTGATGCAGTTTGAACAGAAACTATATTAAACAAATACAAAGTTTGACTGATTTTACAGAACAAAATATAGAATATACAGGGTGATTCAAAAAAGATGGGAAAAATTTTAAGAGGTGATAGTACACACCCAAACAAATATTTTGTATCAAATAATGCATGGTCGAAAACTAAACGTAAAAAGGTTAGAGGGCGCCAAAAGTTATGTTCTTATACGAGGCAAAAACACACAATGAACGATTAAGTTAAGTTACGAAAACAAATTTAATGGCATTTGATTACAATAAGTGCTCAAAACATTAACCGGCAGCTGTTATGCACGCAGTACAACGGCGAAGAACAGATTGGCGAATTTTCTGAAACACACCAGGCACCATCGCGCTCGCCAGATCTTTCATGTCTCGTTTTTTTTTTTTTTTTTTTTTTTTTTTTTTTTTTTTTTTTTTTTTTGTGGGGACAGCTAAAGGCTCTTATGTATGAGACTCCCATTGAATCCACAGAAGAACTTGTCGCCAAGCTTTCGGCTGCTGTAGGGGAAGTTCGCGATATGCCTGGTGTGTTTCAGAAAATTCGCCAATCTGTTCTTCGCCGTTGTACTCCGTGTATAAGAGCTGCCGGTCAATGTTTTGAGCACTTATTGTAATCAAATGTCATTAAATTTGTTTTCGTAACATAACTTAATCGTTCATTGTGTGTTTTTGCCTCGTATAAGAACATAACTTTTGGCGCCCTCTAACTTTTTTACGTTTAGTTTTCGACCATGCATTCTTCGATACAAAATGTTTGTTTGGGTGTGTACTATCACCTCTTAAAATTTTTCCCATCTTTTTTGAATCACCCTGTATATACTAAATTTATTAGCACTCAATGAATACTGCATATTTAATACATCTTATGATAACAAAATTATGCAATATTTCTTGTCGTTAAATTTATTAGCAGTTAAAGTCTCTTAATTAGGCGAAACAAGCGAATTGTTCTGAAACTAGTGATCAATTGTAGTAATTTTCTGGATCCTTATAACCTGTATCAATTTTTCTTACAAGTGGTAAAAACACATCTTATTTTTTAATTAGAATAATATAAATAATATTTAAGACTAATGCTTTAAATCGACTTTACTTTTAAGCCATACATAAAAAAATAATATCTATATTGTTTTTAATCTAATAATAGTTGGAAACATATTTCAGAAATGTCAATTCCACAATATTAAGAAAATATTCCATGCCAATCTAGAATATTTATGAAAAAATGCAGCATTGGTCCGATATTTAAACAGGATATTGTAGATATTTGTTTTGTAGCAGGATTATATGACATTTTATATACTTGATGAAAATTATCAATATTTTATTCCGTTGTATGCCCATATTTTAAAATCATAATATGTCATATAATGTAAAATAAAAATTAGAGATGTTCTTATACTTTTAATGAAAATAATTACAAACGATTTTATTTAAATCGAAATATATTTGTTGAATGCAAATTTTTAAAATAGAATTTGAAATAAAAATAATATTTATTTAAAATAATTTGGATTCTTTTACTTACAGGAAAATATTTTTTTTTATATCTACTTAATTAATTTATTACAAAAAAAATCAATCCGTTTGTCAATCTACATTTTTATACAAGTATTATCATTTTAACAATTTTCCGTGTTTGCTTTCACAGAATTGATAAATAACATTCAAAGTAATTTAAAGCGGTTTTTTTTCTATTAAACAATGGAAAAGATTTACAAATTACAATATTTTCTTTTAAAATACACCAGTCGTAAAATATAAATTAACACGATATTAGTTAATACGTTACTACAACACGTCAGATATCCATTCATGTAAGTATAGTAGATACACATTTCGTGTTAAGAGCAGAATTTCACATTAAATATGTACTTTTTTATTTTTAATAAAACCTTATTCATTAATGATGAATGATAACTACTTTTCTAAAAGAGTATTAAAACGTTTTATTTAACACAAAGAAGTGCAGATTATTAACATGGAACAGAAAGGGAAAAATGAAGTTTGAAAATTAGACTTAAAAAGATATTGATAAACGTGACGAGACAAAAAAATTAATATCGCCTTTAGTTATTGTTCTTGATAAGTGAGACATTTTTTAAAGCCTTGTGAATTCCTAAGTTATTAAAAAAATTTATTAATAAAACACTTTTATTATACTAAAAGCTTTCTACCTTCGCTCGCATAACAATGATGAAACACAGCTTTCGTTAAATATTTAATGCTAATCAAAGTAATAAATAATGGTCTTTTGGTAGATAATAATAAGCACGTCGATGAATAACAGTTTTAATTAAAATATTTCCAACAATAGTGTAATAACTTGTTTTTTAACGTAAAAATGCTTCTACGATAAAATAAATAATAAAATTTTGAATTTAATATGCATTGCCTTCCTTTTTCGTTGAAATAAATCTGTTCAGTAGATTGCCTTACTGTAATACTAAATTAGGAGATATAATAACACACCACACGAATCGCTTTTTATATAATTAATTTATACAATGTCATAAAAAACTTTTATAATTTAAATAAACACTTGAAATTTTAAATACTAGCTTAAAATTATACCATTCATGAGCATGTACTTTTTTAATAATATAGTAACCTATTAATGAATTATTGGGATATGCTTGCCGAATTATATACGTATCTATGATAAATTTTCGTACTCAGATTTTAACATTAGATTATTCAAGGTTCAATTTTACATTTAATTATGGATTTTTTATACTACTACTAAAACTCATTTTTGATATTTTGCAGCGACCGATTTAAGAAAGTCTGAATTATTGAAAAATGTCTTTGACATTTATTGATTTCTGTTAATTAAATCTCTACATACTTTCATACCTTTGCATACCTTTCTATAGTAGGCTAAAGATATCTATTCACTATTCTTCATAGTAAACTTTACAACGTGCTTTAAATAATAATTATTAATCCTTAAGAAAATGTGAACTTTACTAGAATACAAGCTTATGTTGTTTTACCAATGAAATAGTATTTAGTGTATTTTAGTGAATTTATGAAAGCAAAATATCTTTGAGGTCTTTGTTATAAATCATACTTCTCTTTCTATTATCTATGCAATTGCTTTTTATGTACTGTTTTTTTTCCTTTTATGTATGCCTCTATGTAAAATTATTTTTGCGTCAAATTTATTAAGAAGTGTAATTAGTAACTTAAATATAAATATATTTTTAATTACAAAACATTGTATTGGAAAATTTATAGATTTTTTTTCAGTTAGCAGAGAATAATAATACATGCATATCAAATTCAGTAAAATTTAAAGCTGAGTAAGTGATAAAAAAAGCGTATTCAGAACAACATGTTTTAAAATTCGTTTTGCTTATTTATCAAAAGGCGATTTACCTTAATATGGACCGCGAGGTAATTTTGTGTTATTTCAAGATTCGTAAAAAGAAGAAAAAGGGAAAATTATTGCAACACAAAAAGGATTTAACACTGTCTTAATTTTATCAATGAAGTAGCTAATTTATGAACCTATTTGCACCATTTAAATATTGCAATAAATACTATGCTATTAACATTTATTAATGATTGTTATGTCTCAATTTTTTTTATATGAAATGTATATTTTCATTATTTTTCCTTTTTTCTTATTAAAGAAAGTTTTGAAATTCGTATTCATATATCAAACAAAATACTATTATAAAAACTATAAATCATACTTTTAGAATAGACATACGAAACATGGGGGAGGTAGGGGTAATTAGGAACAGGGGTAATTGGGATCAGGAACACTTCAAGGACAATATGTAACTGATAAAAAATGACCATGCTAATTATGGAGTCTGACTAATATTCTACATATTCATTTTTTTGGAGTGAAAATACATGTTCCTATAGAAGTAATCACTGTTTTCCCAGAACACAAAGAAAGACATTGTCTGAACATAGTGAGAAACATAAAGTCTGAATATAGTGTTGAACATAGTGAAAAAGTTTTAGTTTAAAAGATACTGTGTAAAAAAAAAAAATGTGGGAATATTGAAATATAGATATGGATTTAAGTTTAGAAAAAAGCTTGTTTTTAAAAGGAAATGGTTACGTTTTGCAACAGACGAAGCACAATGTTAATAATCTGCATGATTCTAATTGCCCCAGAAATAGGATTCTCTGGTAAGTAGGATCATAGAGGTTTTGGGTTAAGGGTAAATTGGTATCACAAAATTTATTTTGGAATGACGCAAAATGTGTGTATGCATGCTCTCATTTTTATTGGTGCATTTTAGAAACATTACTGGAATTTAATTACACTGATCCTTCAATAAATCCCTGATTTTTACCGTGACATCGGTCTTTCGGAAAGAAGTGTCTTAAAATAGTAGAAAAACCTCTTAAATATACCAATATTGCATAAGAAATCTTAGATATAACAAATAGATAATTATTAGATAATTTATCAGAAATGTATTAATCCACATAAAAATTCCATATCCCTGAGAACAAAAGTTCTTTAATATATTAGAATAAATTGTTATATAGACAATATTGAATATATAAATAGATATAAAAAAAGACCAGCATAATATCAGTTACAGTACGGAAGATCCACCGATTCATCGTAAAGTATTTTGCGTTTGTTATACAAAACATCCAGACAAAAATAATATACATAAACTGGTAAAACTAAAAGCTTAAATGTTTCAAAAACGGTAACTCAAAAACAGTTTGTCACATGCTAATAAAAAATTAATTAATTAAAGATTTAAGTCACTTTATTTAAATATTTCTAATTTTGTAGTAAATTCTTTATTGTTATAACACTGCACAATTGAGATTATGATTGATGTGTTTTCTTGTTACATTTCAAGTTTTATTTTATTTTGTATTACATAATTCTTGCAAATTTGAAGACACGGTGATGTGTGTTTGCTTGTATATAATAGCAATAGAGTAACCGTTAAGAAAATATTACGTGTTGTGCGTAAGCATGCTGTGTTCAGTGAGTAAAATTGGCGATAAAGGGGGATATTTTAGGACACAAATTTAGCGTACGAGAACTACTAATAACAATTTTTTTTATTAAAAATTGATAGGAATGTCATAATATTCTTTAAATATATACACTGATGTCTTTGATTCCAGAGGATTAGTTCCTTCTTATCCACTACATATTCAAAAATTTATCAGAATGTTAAACGTTAAACAATTATCAGTATACCATCCTGAGCATCTCTTTATGGTAAACAAAAGTTTGAAAAAAATGAAAGATTTTCTGTTAAATACCGGGTGTCCCAAAAAGGACTGACTGATTTTAAAATTCAATAACTTGCAAACGGTGACAGATATTTAAAAAATTCTTGCAGGAGGGTTATGCATAAGGTCAAAAGTTTTTTTACAGTGATTTTCAATTTTAGTTCGAATTACAAACAATAGATGGCGCTGCGATCAATAGACGCTGAATTCAGGCTCGATTTTTGGTACTTCGTGGCCCGGATAATACATTTCCATCTCCTTTTTCTGCATGGAACAAGAAAAAGGACCAGAAATCGAGCCTGTATTTAGCGACTATTGCTTACAGCGCCATCTATTGTTTGTAATTCGAACTAAAATCGAAAATCACTGTAATAAAACTTTTGACCTTATGCATAACCCTCCTGCAAGAATTTTTTAAATATCTGTCACCGTTTGCAAGTTATTGAATTTTAAAATCAGTCAGTCCTTTTTGGGACACCCGGTATATTCAGCTATGTATTTATATATATTAATGTTATTCGTCATTATTCACTGTAAAAAAAAAAAAAATAATAATAATGCCAGTTTTCCAGTAGGAATTGGAAAAATAGTTGCCCTTATCGCACCGGAATTATTTCCAACCCAGCTCGGAATAAAATCCGTAAAATCGGAATAAAAACCGTAAAATACCGTTTTACTGACTATATCCTCATTTTTACGGATTTTATTCCGAGCTGGATTGGAAATTATTCCGGTACGATAAGGGCAACTATTTTTCAGATTCCTACCGGAAAACTGGCAGTATTTTTTTTACAGTGTTCTCATATAATGTCCTTTACTCTGCGGTGAAGTAAATTCATTTTTCGTTTCACGTTTACAATGTCTTTAAATATCTCGTATTTTCCAGTTTCATTAAATCAATTGACAATTGAATATAATTATTTGCAAATTTGAACGAGATTATTTCTTAAATCACTGAAATTCACAATTTTTTCAGAACTTTTAAAAAGGTTATTTACATACTAAATCAGTGTAGGTCGTTGATTTATGTATATTATTATTAAAACTTTAAATTATCAGAAATATTTTTTGAATGCGAAATAATAGACTTTAAGATAAACTTTTAAAAATACGATCAGATTCCTCGTATGAGAAATACAGAAAAAACTTCTTATGTAATTTCCATAGTTTAGTATATTAAAAAAAATCGTATTTTCAAACATAAAGAGCCATTATTAATTTGGTTACTGCGTACTTTAAGGTTTGATTGCCTGCTAAACATATTTAAAACATCTAGAATTTATTCATCCATCAAAAGGAAGGATATAACATTTTTTTAAATAAGTTTTAAAATATCATTTAATACAATAAACTTCAAAATAGCGGACATTTCCGGCGCACTGTATTTGTTAGCAATTTGGAGATGAATCCTTATTCAGAGTTTGCACAATACAAATACATAAGATGTGGGGTAGATGTCCGCTATTATTCAATGCCCGTTACGGAAGTTTTGCTGCATTTCTACCATAAATAATAATGAAAATGAATATTTTTTACAATTTCGATGGAGAAATGAACCCCATAAAACATTTATTTACAATTTACAGTGGTCATAAATCCCAATCGAATGCTATTTTATGTTTTTATATTCCATAATTTTGTCACTAAATACAATTAAAACGTTCATTATTTTAATATGATGCAGACTAATTACAATGATAAACAAGAAATTTTTTCTTGGAAAATTTTAACAGATGTAAGTAACCATGTCCATGGGAATTTAGGACATATTCACAAAAAGGGGAGGTTGGTTTCCGTTTCAGAGATATCTGTATTTAAATATATCTCATTATGTTACTTTTGCCTTTTAAAGTATTTTGTTTCTTCCGTTTAATGACCTTGAAAATAAGCAAACATCTGCTACTTATAACACATCTAGCCACCAATAAGATGCATTTCGTCCCTGTAAAAATTGCAGCACAGCAACGCCACCTGTTGGGCGACTTACACCAAAACATAATCAGCACCAATTCATATGAAGGACTCTTTTAACTTTGTATATTTTTTACAGGGGAAGGAGAAAGCAGAAATAGATATATATAGATAGAATAATACAGGACTCGTACACATTCTTTTAAATAAAAATCAAGGACTTTTAAGGACTTTCAAGGACCAAAAAAAATGTAAGGACCTACAAATCAAATAAACTAATTAATTATACTATGCATATTCTAATAAAGTGTTTCATTTTTCTAAATACATATTTTAAACATTCAAATGGCCGGGAAAGGGGGGTGGATTTCAGCGTGTTCCAGTACAAATTTATAAATTTTAAAATAACAAATACAGCAGAAAAAAAAAAAAAAAAAAAAAAAAAAAAAGAAAGAAAAAGAAAAAAAAGTCGGATGTGCCAATCCCAAAACTTTCTTCTACCTCATGCATGTTAATACTACAAAATTCACTGTCAGAGTGCCAACATTAAATGGCAATCTATGCCCATCATGAGGATTCTAAAGATATGAAATTTCGTCCATTAGATCTTGGGATATGACTATTGCTAAAATAATGTAAATGCCGCAAAATTTAGCATAGCAGCGCTACCTGTTGGGTGATTTACACAAAAACCTAATCCGCGACAACTTGTGTTAACGTTTAATTAAGTTTTTACGATTGAAGTTTTATGAAAATCTGTGCATCAGATTTTGAGATAGTTCTGTTACGAAAATCGGGAAAAATGCGTATACTGCTGGTAAATTTAACATTTATGTATTATCACTATTCATTATTGTACGATCTCTTAAATTGTGATATATTGTAATAACCTATAAATACATTTCCTTAATAAAAAAAAAAAAAAGACCCAATGTGACAGCGTTTCTGTCCCATACCTATAATTTTTATTCAAAATTAATTTAAAACGTAATTTTTACTTTTAAAATCACATTATCCCCCCCCCCTCTTTCTTATGCTGAAATATGTAATTAAATTCATTTCTCAAAACCATTCAGCTTTTATTAAAAGGGTTTTGCTTTCTTCTTTCTAAAAACATCTTTATTTCCAGCCGCAAAGATTCATTCTTTTTTTTTCTTTTCCTTATCTGTCAGCTACCGCTCCCAGTGCAAAGAAATAAATAGGAATGGCACATCTGCTAGTATCAAGGTCTGCATTTAATTCCATCGGATTTTTGCGCGCCTCAATGATAAGAATTTTTATCTCTACTAATACGTGAACGTTGCATATGTATTAACAATTAAAAAGAAAAATGAACGGGGTGAGTTATGTGACAGCGTTTCTGTCCCATACCTATAATTTTTATTCAAAATTAATTTAAAACATAATTTTTACTTTTAAAATCACATTATCCTCCCCCCCCCCCTCTTTCTTATGCTGAAATATGTAATTAAATTCATTTCTCAAAACCATTCAGCTTTTATTAAAAGGGTTTTGCTTTCTTCTTTCTAAAAACATCTTTATTTCCAGCCGCAAAGATTCATTCTTTTTTTTTCTTTTCCTTATCTGTCAGCTACCGCTCCCAATGCAAAGAAATAAATAGGAATGGCACATCTGCTAGTATCAAGGTCTGCATTTAATTCCATCGGATTTTTGCGCGCCTCATTGATAAGAATTTTTATCTCTACTAATACGTGAACGTTGCATATGTATTAACAATTAAAAAGAAAAATGAACAGATCTTATGGGAAGCATGTATTTATCGTGCTTTGTGGTCGAGCTAAAAGCCAGATGCCTGTGATTTCCAGAATTTTTCTTAGGCAGCGGTCTTCTTTGTAAGATCTGTTGTATAAACAAGTTTCGCTTTTCTGACGCATTTCTCATCGTATTAGAAGCGCTTGCTTGCAATCCCGGCCTCCCCCGTCCGATTGTATCACCACATTTTTGCGGTAATGTTTATCGCCAAGACCCTTTGTTCATTTTTGCGCAGTCACCAAAAGTTGTAAATTGGCGATTCTGTGCAACGCCAAGATTTCTTGACTTCTTGCAAAAACTTGACTTCTGTTTCAGCTTTCGAGATGTAAAGTTGTCTAAAAGAAAAGGCACTTCGGCGCCCCATGTATTTATGGGGGTCTCTCTCTCCCATTTTTTAACTGAACCACCTACCGATGCTTTTAAATAAAGAGTAAGTCCAGTAAATTTTATAGTTGGAGTTTTTTTTTAGCATTTAGAACCCGGTCTTCAAATCAATGCTATACCCAAGTATAAATTTCTAATATCATTTTTATTTACTCAAGAGTGTATATAATTCGAATATTAGCTTTAAATTTAAGAAAAAAAAATAAAAAGTCAATTTCTGTTTATCAGTGTTATATTTTATTATTATATAAAATTTTATTTTACTATGTTCCGTGGAAAACAAGTAGATATATATGCAATTAAAGGGTTATTTTGGAATGTTTTCAAATAAGTAATTTTAATACAGAAATAACTTAGTGGTAATAGTACGAATAAACATTGCTTTTCAAATATGATACTCTAAAATTCACTACAATAATATATTCGCTAAAGCATTCGCTTCAAACATTCTTTTCTATCTGTAAATGGACGGCAATTAAGTTTATCTTCTAAATAAATATAATTAATAGCATTAGATTACGGCAGCGTTGTACATTCCAATGAAAATTCTTAGTAAATATGATATTTATTCTTCCCGTTTCTTGTAGAGTAACGAATTTCTATCTAATATCGTCTAAATGTACACTGGATTCTGCAGAAGAAACTCGATACGAAAAAGTTCAATATTACAAATAATATTACACTATTTTAGAGATTGTTTCGGATATCATATGGTATGAAGTAATTACAGCTTAAAATACTCACTTAATTGTCAACTGTAAAACATTAAATGCATTTTCCCCCCTTATTAGTGTTTCCCCTTATAAATGTTTTTTTTTTTTTTTTCAAAATCATGAAATTGGTAGGATTTAGAAATGCCATGTTTGGAATTATTCCGCTATATTTCAATATTTGTAAACTTTCGTAATAGTTATGCGACAGGCAAGCACATAACATGCGTAACTACTGCTGATGCTTAATACAATGCCATACAATAACATAATTATTACCCATAAAAATGAAACCATACAAGAGTAAACACGCGTTTATAAAACAAAATACCGTATTTAGTGATTTTGTCATATCACTCATAGCGTAACTTGTTATATATCAGTGTTAACTACTTTAAGCAAATATAATCAACAGCAAAAAACCATGCGCACAGCAAAAATTATGAAACACTGTCCAACACATTCAGAACACTATAACAAAACTTTACTGATATTACCATGAATAGACGTTATAATATACGATTTTTTGTGGATCCCTGCATTCAATCTACAGCTATGTATGCATACCACGTAGTATGCTAAAAGTTAGTTCAGTTAAACATATAGCACAATTGAAAATTTATACTCGGCAATTTCCGCCTATAAACTGATGTTGTTTAAAACTGTTGTTCAGGCTTGTACATGATCTATAGAATTTATACACATAAAGATTTTTTTTAAATAATTAAATTTTTAAAACGCATTACCAGCAATTATTATTCGCGGACTTCAATACTTCCATTAATGATAGTTTTTTCTCTAGCCAAATTCTTTTGGGTGTCCCTGTAAATGGAAGATAAATTCTATGCTCTCCACGCTCTATTATAAGAATATTTCAGTACACTTCAGAATAAATATCAATTTAAATATGTTCAAAATAGTGTAATAACATTAAAATTCACCGCAAATGATTTTCCCCCATAGACCGTAATGTCCGGAATTCTTTTGAGTAGCCCTGTAAATGATCTGAAAATGCCTCACACTATATTTGCAATACCAAACATGCCATAGTGATACTCAATAACATATTTCCATTTCATGGCAATCAAAATATATTTACGCGAGTTAAGGCATGTTGAGACGGATAGACAGACAGACACACCGAATTCATAAACTCTTTTCAACTATGTTGGAAAGTGTTAAAAATACAATATTCCGAAAACCAATATATTTATTTTAATACGACAATTCACGAAAATTTTCACAGAAATTAATAACAACTTTTTGTGGTTGTTGTTGTTGTTATTATTTTATATCTACAGCAGTAATTACATGCAACTGAAAATTAATTTAGTTCGCTTTTTTGCAATTAATAAATATCATCAATGCATATGAATATTTTTAAATTTTATTAAATATTTTATCATCATTTCAGATGAAGGAGTATCATCATTATTTTTTTGCCCGGTCTTATTTATCTACATTTCTTAATACAATATTTTAAAACAATGTATACATACAAATATAGCCTTAAAATGTAGTAAGATTTCATATTTCCTTTTTTTTAACACCACTATCCTTAACGTGTATTTTATGTCACAGAAAATCTACAGAACACGACAGGGATTAAAAAAAATTCTGGCTGCTCAAATATTACAAGAGTGCTTATGAATCCTTTGCAATTTAATAATTAGTTGCGTTTATGTATTGCTAGAATATTAATTTCGCCGAACAATTTTCTTAAGCTTTCATCTATGCAGATGTTTAAAATTAATTTAGTGAATAATATCAGCATAATATTGCGTATAACTAAATTTCATCCGAATAATTAACTTTGTTGTAGTGCATTAGTGTATCATATTAACAATTTTAGCCACGTAAAGCAATTATGGGTAGGAATACATTGTGCGATACCAGGTAGGAATACATTTTATCTTACGAAGCTGCATAAAACGTAATGAAAATAGAAAATTTAATTACAGTAGCATATGGATTGTCCGGAACGGTAAGGACTGAGGCCGATACGGTTAATGAAAAATCCGGGTAATTGGACAACTTTAAACAACACCAATGTCAATGATTTTTGGCAACTTCCCATCACACGTTTTCCCGATTTCGAACTGCCAATTGTAGTAGTGCACATTTTGGCATATTACAAATGTCGTGTATATGATTTATTTCTTTAACATTTTCCAATTTTATATTCTACTAAATAGGTGCAAAGTTATACGTAGACGTACACATAAAAAAAAATACATATTCCGAAGACACCAAGGAAGAAAATAAACAATTTTTCGACCCCTTTGGAAACATTGAAAATAAAGTGGAATTTTCGTGATTTAATATATGTATATATATATATATATATATATATACTAGGGGCTCTGCCCTCTGCAAGCTACGCTCGCCAACCCCCGTTCAGACACTGTAGAATCTAAAAGCACGCTAATCTGATCGATTTCAAAAAGATTAGAGAAGATTGAATTATACTGAAAAAAACCTGTAGCGATCTCCCTGTAAACGGGTTTCCTTTCAATTCCCTTTGATTGCAAAAATTTAAGGTAGAATCAGTTGCTGTTAAGACAGCCAATGGTTGTTTTCGTGTTTGGTTAAAGAAGATCAGTTAAACATTAGAAAAGAAGCTAAAATAAAATGAATTAAGTAAACAGAGTCTTTGTCTCTCGGTATTTTTTAACAGCGTTATAAAACGATTGACATAATACAATTACTAAAATTTGCTGCTTTAACCCCTTCAAGGCCGGTGGTTCATTTTTGGACCACTTAATTTTAATTCTTAAATGCCACATTAGCATCATAATATTGGGATGAAAATTTCCCTTTCATTAAGTAAGTGAACAAAAGCATTTTTGTATTTCGAAATTTGTTTGTAAATTCTGGTGCCATCCACTGATTTCAAGATTTTACGAATAGAAGTGCCTTGTCCGTGAAAGGGTTAAACGCATATTAACGTATTTATTATTTTAAAGTTTCCTTTCCCTTTAAATATTCACGTGTAAATACAATTTTTCAGGACATAATTTTCAATATTTTCCTGCCGTACACGTACTCATTCAATAGTAATTTTAAAGTTTTTTTTCTGTTTTTAATAGTCACGTGAAAATAAATTTTTAATCGCTAGGAAATATAATTCTTTGCGCTGTTTTTAAAATTGATAACAGTCTCTATAATAATAGCCTAAGTCGTGAGACTACCATCAACAGCTCCAGGCGGATCCCTTCGCTTTTTATATTCCAGGCGGCCATTTTGGTACTTTAATGTTAGCCAGCCACAGGTGTGATAAGTAGCCGAATATTATTCTAGCCCCATTATTTCGTTTATATTATAATAGTCGAAGTCATGTAACTGCCATAAACAACGGGCTGATTCATTCGCTTTTCATAAGAAAAGTTTCCTTTTTGATTAAAGAGTCAAAATTATTTTTTCGAATAAAACTACATAAAATTTGCCACGATCCCAAAGAATTCCTGGTACTTTTATGTTAGCCGGGTGAAAATCTCGCCAATAGCTTTTTTTTAACTCTCCAGTTAGCATTTTTTTATTTTTCGAGTGGTAAATTAAAACGGTGCTACTTGGTTATCCCATCGACCAAAAATATGTCGCTAAACTATAAGATTAAATGCCAATAATGGTTGATCGTAAATGTCACATTCACTTGACTTTAAGGAAGTTACTCTTGTTCACGCCATCAAGTGATTTTTATTTCGACGTTTTATTTGTATTTTTATTAATGTTATACTAATTTATTTGTTCTTTTCTTATTTAAAAAAAATGTCAATTTGTATAATTTGGCTATTTATATAATTTGGTCGACGAGAGAAGTAATAACGTTAAAACGTTGCTTTGAAGTGGAAATTAAATCTCATGATTTCTTGCATTGTCACATACGGGGATTGGCGTGATTTTTTTTTCTTTTTTACGACAATTTAGCGGAAACCTCGTTTTCAAATACCTGTTACATATGTATTTTTAAATTATTTTCTGTTATTTTTAAAATGAAATAACAATTAATAAAAAAAATTAATTAATAACTATAGAACAAAGCAATTTATAACATTTTTTTTATAAATAGAAAGAAAATAAATTCAAATAAGCATTTATTAATAAATAAGCAACAATAGCCGGGTTACCATGTCAGGCAAAATAACGGCATTTTGGCACCAATTAGGTACCCCGTTGCGTATATGACATCTGTGTCTAATAGTTTTCTTTTCGTTTCGTTTAAAAAAATGAATGAAGTAAAAGCCATTTATTTTAAAGGTTTCAATTTTAAATGAAAGTTTTGTATTAAATAAAATGATAATGAAATACAAATTGAGTTCTGAATAAAATTAACATGATGCATTTCTTAGCATACATTTAAGGGAGGCCAAACTCGTCGCCAAATTAATTTAAAATAACCTTTTCTAAAATATGAAAAAAAAAAATATCTATTATGATTAAAATTTGACCTGCCATCATTAGAAAAAAAGTATTTAAAATTAGAAAAAAATTAATATTTCGAAAACTAATTCTAATTTTAAAATTCTAATACCAGTTTTGAGATCTGCGGATCAATATGGATTTTTGGTGTTAATTTCATCGCAAAGCATTTCATATTTTAGGAGAAAACGCCGTGAAACGTAATCAGTTGTTTAATCAGTCGTTTCATAGAATCGTTACATAAATTCGTTTCAATTCGATTCCTTAGAATTATATATATATAGGGTATATATATATATATATATATATATATATATATATGCATGGTACTCTCGCGTGTTAGAAGTAAAACATCTCAGTCTCTAGAATAAGTTGATTTTATGCATTACTCTCTTTGCATTTGAGGGCGATTTTATTAGTCAGGATTAGGGAACGGTTATTTAACGATTAATTTTTGTGACATCCAGCCCAACACTAAAGAGCCTACTGTACTTTCACTTTAAAAAAATTGAGAAAGTGGGATGGCCTTCGTTGAAGCCAAATGGTTACTAATGGATCCGGTTAACTGGACAACCCGGTTAATCGGCGTCCGGGTAATTTGCACACTAGTTTTTTCAGACATTTGTAAAAGTTTTCTTTTTTTTGCGTTTATGCATTTTATGTTTATTCCACTTTCTATTCTGCATAAATCGTAATGAAAATAGAAAATTTAATTACAGTAGCGCATTGATTGTCCGGAACGGTAGGGACTGAGTCCGATATGGTTAATGATAAGTCCGGGTAATTCGACAACTTAAAAAAAAAAGAAACGTTGTCAATGTTTTTAGGCAACTTCCCATCACACATTTTCCCAACTTAGGACTGGCAATTGTAGTAGTGCACATTTTGACATATTACAAATGGCGTGTAAAGAATTTATTTCTTTAATTTCTTTTAATTTTATTTTCTACTAAATAGGTACAAAGTTATACGTAGAAGTACACAGAAAAAATTATAACATATTCCGAGGACACCAAGGGAGAAAATAAACACTTTTTTCGACCCCTTCAGAAATATTGAAAATAAAGTTGGATTTTCGTGATTAAAAGTATATATATATACATATATATATATATATATATATGCATGGTACTCTCGCGTGTTAGAAGCAAAACATCTCAAGCTCTAGAAAAAGTTGATTTTATGCATTACTCTCTTTGGATTTGAGGACAGTTTTATTAGTCAGTATTAGGGAATGGTTATTTAACGGTTAACTTTCGTGACATCCAGCCGAACACTAAAGCGCCAAAAGTACATTCACTTAAAAAAATGGAGAAAGTGGGATGGCCTTCGTTGAAGCCAAATCGTCTCTGATCATTCCGGTTAATTGGACAACCCGGTTTATCGGCGTCCGTGTAATTGGCACACTATTCTGTTCAGACAATTGTAAAAGTTTTCTTTTTTACGTTTATGCCTTTTATGTTTATTCCACTTTCTTTTACATATTTAATTATGTACTTACGCCCTTTCAAATACAAAAGAATCGTGCGTTAAGCATTGATAATGAAACTCTTCCCAACTCTTCATGAATTCTATACCGAAACTTTAACGATTAACCAGCTGAAAGAAGATATCTAATCAAGCAATTTAGAAAACGGATAAGACATTTATTTTTTTTTATTATAATTTTAGAAAACACTGTTTATTTCCAGAAAATCAGTCGATTAGTTTTGAGCAGCCTTTGTATATGACCTATAGATTTGTATACATTATACTTAGTGTTGCAAAATTTAGTTAAACTTGAAAGCGAAACACACAGGTGATAATTCACCTTTACCAATTTCCACGACTGACGGGATTCTTTTTTAAAGCTTTGCGTATTCTCTGCATAGTTTTATAAACATTACATAATAAACAAATTGTTAATTAAGGTCCCAAACGCTTAACGAAATTAAAACGTACTTCCGGAAAATATCATCTACAAACAGCAAAGTAACGAGAGGAAGTATTCCGCGCAGCCTTGACTATGATCTGCAGAATTTATATACACTAAGTAATATACAAAAATCTAACTTGAAAATCATACGAAAACTAAAAATTCATTTCAAGCAGCTGTCAATTAATCAGAATTGAGAGTAGTACCCAAATTGTTTTGTGAATATTTGTACATGTTCCGCATACCACACTCTACATTTTACACTTTATGGTGTTCCAATATTGTATATCAATTTATTTTTGCTTGATATACTTAAACCTTGTTATAAACTACAGACAATTATTTTGAGGGAACTCGTAAATTTGCGATAAATGCTTTTCACTCCATATTCTATAAACAGCATGTTTTAATGCACTCTTTGAAGTGCATAAAAATTTCATTAAATTTTAAACATAGTAAAATCATTAATTTATAATGCAAACGATCCTTCCCAATACACCACAATGTAACAGAATTCTTTTGGATATTCGTGGAAACGACGTTTGAATGTTACATGCTTCATTTTTAACATAGAATATGCTATTGTAATCATCATAACCATACATAAAATCATGCCACGCGTTTATTTAGGAGAGTTATGAAAGGGGCGCACATACTTCTGACGGCATACAACATGAAGCGATAAACAGTTTTCAAATATGCCTGAAAATGTTCTGAAATAATAGACAGTGGTAGATGTATGAATTAGTTCTCCATTAAAACACAAGATGTAAACATTATGGACTTTCTTATCATCACAGATGACCATTAAACGCGTTATAGGGATTGCTATCTAACTAGAGGCTTTTCTTGGAATAAGTATAATAAGAATCATATATTATTAGAGAATGTAAATAACGGCTAAGTGCTTTTTCATCCTTAAAACGTATGGCAATCTCGGACAACTACGGCTCATTCTAACCCATCGCTGATATTAAGGTATGTAAATTACCGTAATGTTATAGGAAAAAAATATTTAGTATGTATACTCTCATTAGCATATATACCACCTATATATATATTTTGTTTTTAATTAAAGGGTATAGAATAAATTTCTATAGAAACTTTTTTTGATAAATGGTTCTATAAAGGTTAAATCCTAGATTTATGCAAGGGTATATAGTTTAATTATTATGCTAATTTTTAACGTTTTGCAACATATTTGAAAAATGTTTATGCAATTTGAAAGAATGTATATTGAAGCAAACATTTAAGAAAATATAATAGAACATCTTCATGGTTGCCAATAACTAAGAGAAGCAATACATTATCTTCCAAAACACGAGAAACAAATAGATTTCGGTGAAACATTATTAAGACAAACGTTTCTTTTATTGCCCGTAATTTTCGAAAAGTTTCCAAATATTTTTTAAAATTTATGGATCATTTTTCTCATACTTTAATATTGTTTTTTGGATGCTATCTATACAGATATTTTATTCCTATATAAGTTTAATTCTTATAAAGGAGTGTGCAAATTGGTATGTATATGTGCCTATCTACAGAATGTAATTGACGGGAAAAATTTTAGTTGTTTTAAAATATTTTATAAATTAAATTCTAGTATTGCTATGCTGCATGCATATTAGGCAGGGCGTGCAGAGCTTAACCCATATGGTAGGCCTCCCCGCCTGACCTAACCCTGCTGCATGTTTAGAAAACTACTGATATATACAGAGTTGCACGAAAGAATTCTCATTCATTGCGGCAATAATTGCTGGAAGTAATTTTTTTAATGTGTTATGTGTATTTTAAACAGTTTATTTAGATTTATAATTTCATTATGTTAAACTAACTAAGTTTCATTATAATATTCTGACAGTGTTAGAAAACGTTTTGCAAATATGTACATGATGTAAGATATTTTGTTATGATTTACATAAAACATAACATGATTTTTCTAATAAATAAACATACTAGGGCATCAAATATCACATGTGATACTTCCAAACTAAGGCGAATATAAGCTAAACTATTTGCTTTTCTTACATTTTTACTTTACTTCTATATAGCTGAAGATTTTTGAATTTGGATCAAAACCAATAAATGACAGCACTGATGCTTATTTCCTCATGAAATAAGTGTTGTTGCCAGCTGAGTTTGCAAAATGCATTCCAGACAGCGTGTCCATGAAAGCAAGAAAATTTCCTAATTAATTAATTCAAATGCTTTACAATAAAAAGTTTTGAGGATTTGTCGATCACTAAAATAATTAAAGGCCTTCAAATTGTTACTGCGTAACTTAAGTTATTAATAATTAAATCGATAATTTAAGTGTATTAATAATTTTAAATCCGTATGTGTGAACCTAAATTACTAGCCCGCTAAAGTATCAATTTCAGAAAAAGAGTTTCTTCTGTCATGTATGGTGTCTTTCTGTTTGTGCAAACTCGATGAATGTGTATTCGTAGTGTTATTTTACCTTCGGGTCTGGTGAGGATAAAGGACATAGTATATAACGTTTAAGGGGTCTCAGGACTCTTAAAGCTTCGAAAGTTTCGAAATTTAAATTTTGTAGATGTTAAACTTCTCTCATTTCTGAAAATTTTAATATAATGTTTTCCTTCAAATTCTCATTAGATCAGAAGTTATGGCTTTTAGAATTATGCCCGCTCAATAGCTCAAGCAGCGTTTCCGAAACTTTGAAGTCACTTTTCTCCAAATGACGTTTTTCGGCAGAACGTTCAGAATATCTCAAAAACTTTTGAATATTTTTCCATAAAATTTTCAAATGTACGTTTCATGTTAATATGTATGAACCGAACCTAAAATTTTCTTTTTATTGTTCAAAAATATTTATTTTTATGTGATTATGTTGTTGAAACTATTAAAATTTTGTATTAGCTAAATACAACTTTCTATTAAAAAAAAAATGCTCTAAATACAATTTTATTTAGCTTCAGGGTAATTATTACAGTCAGAAGTATAATTAGGCACCAAAATTGTCATTCTATTTGCAATATTTATTATGTAATCGTGCGCGTAATCTATTACACCAATATTCTGCACCAATTGTGAAATATCTGACAGTTTGCATCCTCCTGTAAATGTTAATTCTGAATCTTGCGATTTTTAAATACATAAAATGATAGAACGTACTTATATATTTCATCTCAATAAAAATTGTGTTTTAAAATAAAGTACATTTTAAGATACTAAATGTTGAATATCGTCATTTTTTTTTCATTTTTTCCAATTTTAATAGTCCTGAGACACCTTAAAGTATTCAAACTGATTTGTTATTTTGAAATGTACAAAAATGTCTCAAACTGAAGCGATAAAATTTTAACACTCTATCATAAAGTTGAAATATTTTCATAACATGGATGTAACGTTTTTATAAAGTTGTCTGTTTGTCTATCTACCTTTCTATCCACCTGCCATTTGTCTACTTTTTATCTCTCTGTTGAATAACTGGTGTAAACATAATTCGATTTTCATATAATTGAGATACCGGTTTATCCGAAAATCATCAAATAAATAAAAATTCAATACTTAGATAAGTATGGACTACAACACTATGCGATTTTCACATAAATACACAGATCGACGTAGAACGTAAAGCTGAAAAAAAAATGCGTTATACTTTATTTTCCGCCTTTGTAAATTTAAGTATGAATACTTTGCTCGATATTTATATACATGAAAAAATGTTGTGAAAACAGATTTTAAACATTTATTAACATATTATAGAACTTTCTAAATAATTTTATTTCGAAAACTCATTCCTCTACATGTAAATGAATGAAGAAAGGAACTTTAAGTTATAACCACTAATTTATGCATGGCGAAAAGGTTTCAGAACTGAAAAGGTTTAAAAGTTAACATCCAATCCATTTAAAAAGATTGAGTATTAAACCTTTGAAGCAAAAGACTATCTCCTTTTGTAACCTCTTTTATGAGATACTACAAGATCAAAATGATCTTTAAACCATTCGGCTTTTTAGAATACTTTCCAATTTTACATTGCTGCATTTGTTTCATTAAAATAATTCACTTTAAATAGAATAATTTGTAATTTTATGCGGAGAGATAGTCTCAATTATTTAACAAAATGTTTTATGTAATTACACAAAAATGATATCTATGGATTAATATGTTCCTAGTTATTTATGTTTAATTGAACTATATTAAGAGAAGTTTATTAAAATATATTTAAAAAGATTTACATTTATTTTTTTAGACTTTTAAATCCTTTAATACAAATGAAAAATACCCTACATTAGGAAAAAATTAAAAAAAATCCTTAGTTAAACATTTAAATTATATTTGTGTAAAGATAACTTTAATATTAATGAATTTAAGACGCAGTATTTCTGCAAAATGTCTGTCGTCTAATGAAATAAAAAGAGAAGAATGCAATAGATTCTACTAACTATTTGATCCAAATCATGGAATAAATATGTATCCTATACGAGGGTGTATGGTATTAGTCCTTTTTTATATAGTAACCGTGCACTGTAACACATTTGTGCAACCGGTATTTCAAAGAGAGAGGGGAGGGTAGTAGATCCAGATGGGAGCACTTTCCTATAGTTTACCGACGTCTACATGTGATATATTGTTGGAAAGGTATGTGACTACTTATTCATGCTATGAACCTCCCAAGCCCCCCCCCCCCCTTCCCCTCGAAATTTGCCCTCCAGGGGGACTATTTCAAAAATTTTCGGAAAACATTCATGTACCCCGGGGGCCAAATTAATGGAGAGGAGCTCGGGAGGTGCATAACTTCAATAATTGGCCACAGGTCTTTCCAACAATATGATACTTGGGGGTCGGCAATGTTAGAAAAATGCTCCCCTTTGGGTCTACTATCACGCCTCCTGGAATACGTACTTCCCGCTTTCTTTGAAATACCGTTTCCAGAAATGTGTTACCGTGCACGATGACTGTATAGAAAAGGACTAATACAATGTAGCAATTTCATAAATTTCACTAAATTATTTCTATGCGCGGGGAAAATCTTATTGATACACCCTCGTAGATAACTAAAGTTCATGTACTCAGATGTTGAAAACAACAGTTGACTCTGTTGTCGAAACCACTCATAAGAACAGCGTGAAATTTTGAATAAGTCTAAATGAAAAGACTTCAACCCGAAAAAAAAATTAAAATTCTCACCAGAGGGCGTATCATTAATTTTATCCACAATTAAACAAAATATAAACTTATACAAGTTAGATTTGGTTTATCAAGACAAACATTTTTTTAATGTTACCTTTACTGTCAGGTACCGTTTCAAATCACAAAATAGCAATAACAGTCAATTCAACAGTCAATTTGTGAAAATGTTGAGGACGTCACGGGAAATTTTCTCCTTCAGCTCTGGTAATGTTACATTTCTAGTCTTTACACCTCTTTGAATCGTTTCAAAGATCGAAACCTCCGCCTTCTAGTGCGGAATCGCCATTAAAAAAAAAAGAAAAAGAAAAAAAAACTTCACAAGTAAAAGCACATTCTTGTAAATCGCACGACATTTTCCGCGGAAAAGGAATGAGACTGGCAAGACATACAATTGTAAATTTTATTTAACAGTTTCATTATGCGCGAGCAGTAACATAACGTTGTTGATAAAATCCGAATATATGCAAAACAGAATCATAAACAGCCTTCTCTTGAACATTTTTGAAAATTTTTCCTGCTAAATGTCTTTTTTGGCATATTTTCATTAAGACGCATTTCAAATTTCATATTTTTCTGATGAATAGTTTTCACTACAGACAGTATTGTGTATATGGATTTTAATTATGTGCACCCTGTATTTAAACCTAATTTAGATATATATATAATTATATTGTACAGAAAATTATACTTAATGATGCCATTCAAATATCTAGATGTTTTTAACTTTTTACCTTACCGTTTTGTTAAAACAGATAAAAAAAAGTGATAAATGTTTAAAAATGCAGAATAATGTTAATTTTATCTTGACGAAGCTCAGAAGCTAAATAACGTATTTGACTGAAAAAATAAAATCTTTTATACAGAACGTAAAAAAAAAAAAAAAAAAAAAAAAAAAAAAAAATCGCATATCAATTTAGAACATTTAATCAAGAAAAATAAAAAAAAATCAAAGCTAAGAACAATACAAAACCAATACAAAATTCCAAATATGAAATGTTTAAAGCAAGATGATTTGAAAAACACACATCAATAAGAGAGTGTATAGAAGATAAAAATTCAGATGGGTTTCCGAAAACAGACTGATTACATTCTAAAATCTTCCTAAAACTAATACTTTTGATTACATGAAAAGTATTTCTAATGATGTATAAAATCTAAGCATTATCTGATATACAGATGGTTATCAAAATAATGAAAACACCCTAGATTTTGAAGGAATTCTTTATTAATATGGCGTAGGACCGCCTTTGGCATGTAATACAGCTTGGATTCACCTGGGAATCGAATCATACAAATTCTGAATAGTGTTTAGAGGAATATTGTACCATTCTTCATGGAGATATTGTGAAAGTTCCGTGAGAGATGCCGGTGGAGGATATCGATTTCGGATTGAAAGCTCTAAAATAGACCACAACAATTCGATTATGTTGAGGTCTGGGGACTGTGCGGGCCAAGGTAGATGTTCCACCTCATCCTCATGTTCATCAAACCATGATTGGACAACTCTGGCTGCATGAATAGGGGCATTATCATCCTGGAAAATTCCATCTCCTGCAGGAAACAAAATTTGCATCATGGGGTGGACCTGGTCTGCTAAAACTTCTCTATACTTCTCCCCAGTGATCCTTCCTTTCAGGGTTACGATTGGACCAGTTTAAAACCATGACAGGGCTGCCCATACCATGACCGATCCACCTCCATGCTTGACAGTTGGACGGAGGCAATCAGGATCATACGCTTGTGCAGGCGTTCTCCAGACATGTACCCGTCCTGTTGTGGGGAACAATGTGAAAGATGATTCGTCTGACCATATAACAGTATTCCACTTATCAATCGACCAGGTTTTGTGGTTGTGGCACCACTCTACACGACGTTTGACATTAGCATCTGTGACAAGTGGCTTGGGAATTGCTGTTCTGCCGTAAATGATCTCTTTATGAAGGTATCTCCGAACTGTAATTGTTGACACTGTAAAATCCAGATGCTGATTGAGCTCTGCGGTCACTTTGACTGCAGTTGTTTTCTTTTTAGACATTACAATCCGCTTCAATACCCGTCGGTCTCTTTCACTCAGCTTCTCCTTCCGTCCACTATTTTGCTTTGCTGAGCTTGTGTTTCCGCGCTGTGTGTATGCTGTCATGACTTTAGACACCGTACCTCTAGAAACGCCTATAAGCTAGAATGTTTCGGTCACCGTTGCTCCAGCTAGTCGGGGTCCTACAATTTGGCCTCTTTGAAAATCTGTGAGGTCTGACATTTTACGCTTCTGACAAAAAAAATCAAAACGTAGACAACTCTTCTAGAGCTCTCTCATACTACCTAATACATGTACTTTTTATATTAAAAAAAATCTGATAGCTAAGATTATATTTTAATGCTTACGAAGGGAATTCTTAAATGTCCCTTTCATTCACAAGTGTTTCCATTATTTTGATAACCACCTGTATAAGATAATGTACGAATATGGAACTGAGATCTTAGTGTGCAAGATGCAATATAATACATACAAATCGCAAAAGCACCGGAGATCCACAGATAATAAGCTGAGTTTTTTTTCTATCTGTATAATTAGAATGGGCCGTAAGTTTTGAAATAAAAACGCAGAGTTTTCTGTGATTTAAAAGAGTGTCTGTTCCAAATAAAAAAAAAAAAAAAAAAAAAAAAAAAAATGCGTACAGAAATGTTTTCACCAATGCGGTAGGAATATGTTGCCATATTATTTAAATGGTATCAGATTTATATAATATAATAATCAAAAGCAGAACTTTAGTATACCAAAACTCGACTAAGGAAATATCTCTCTTTTTTTCTATATCTCAAAACATTTAATTTCCTTCAAGCTCTACAATAAATTGATAATTGAAAATAAAACTATTTTACATTGTTTAAAATGATAAGAAATGCGTTTTAGATATGTGTATGTATATCATTTTTAGTTTTTCTTATTGAATTAATGCATTTTTAATTTTGAGATCCTACATTTCGTAAAATGAATTTATTGGTGCTGACAATGATTCATTTTTTCTGGTCTTTTTTCATTGGTTAAATTCTTTTAGTTAGAAAGAGCTAGACAAAATATTTCAAGTATTTATGATTTTCTACATATATATCGTTATTTATTTATTCTTTTTATGCATTCACCTTCCTGTTAATATTTACCTTTCGCCATGATTTTTTAATACTTCATTTATAAGTGATTGGATCTAGTTTTTAAAAAATGCATTAGTCATTAGCTAGTTTAATAATTGTTGATCCATATTTAATATGTACGATGTCTGTATCATGTCTTGATACTCTGTTTATAAATTTTACTAGCTGACCCGCCCGGCGTTGCCCGGGCCCGTAATAATATTCTTAAATGAATCTGAAAATTTTATCGCACGTCCGTACAGAGGAAGCCGGTACAAATTACCAGGGCCCGACTCTTGTTCGGTTCCAAAGTTGTGTAAAGTCAAAGGTTAAGTTTTCTAATTTTTATATGGGTCATACTTTAAACTTTTTTATTCCAAATTAACTAATAAATTTAATTAAAATGTAATTATATTTTCAATAATTATTTTTTTTATTTAAAATCTTTATATGAAAAAGCAATTACAAATACTACAACATAAAGTGTAATACTGCAAAAGAAATAATAAAATTGTAAGCAAAATTACTATATAGATTTTTTTTTAAAGTACCATCCAGCAAATTTATTTTCTAATAGAGTAAAGCCTGTTTAAAACGGAATCCTGCAATAAACGAAAAAAACGTTCCAGCTCTTTGCCCCCCCCCCTAAAAAAATGCTATTATTCAATTTAAATAACCTGCATAAAACGGAATTTATCACTGGTCGTTTTCGATTCCGTCTAAGCAGGTTTTATTGTATCTTACTTCTGGGGGGCCCGTAATAATATTCTTAAATGAACCTGAAATTCGTATCGCAGGTCCGTATAGTCAAAACTACCTGTCCGTACAAAATTACTTTTTGCGTCATGACAACATTTTGTAAACTTCTTGCTGCTGTTTAATTCGCATTTCCAATACAGTGCTTTATAGAAATTGCACATTTCATCGACAGTTATGCATGCCCCGGAACGTTTAAATCAGTAATTTGGATTTCAGAAGCAACGCGTGCATGGCATGCTACAGTTATTAAGCCTATTTTGCCGATCGCTTAACGGCGTTCTCGATCAAATTCTATTTGGATTTCGAATCTATTTCGATTTGACTCGAATTCGGCTTCTTCTTCACTTTCAAGCATTCACCGAGATTTTTTACGGGCATTTCAAATGATATTTTGAAGCTACATAATTGCAGCGAAAGATATTGTACTGAAAAAGCGAAACGTAAACAAACACAAACCCGATCGCCCTAAATCCTGCCAAGGACTCTTACATAATAACCAATCAGATGCGTTTCTCGGGCGTTGCCATTAAACAATAACAAATAATCGCGATTTCTGTGCCACGTACGTTAGCGTAATATATATAGAGATTTTAAAATGATGATTTGTAATATTCTATAGTGGATATATATATATATATATATATATATAGTTAAAAAATTCCAATAGTTATTTCAAGCATATATCATCTATATATATATATATATATAGATAGATAGATAGATAGATAGATAGATAGAAACAGAGGCAAATCTTTAAGAGGTGATAGAACACATCCAAACGAACAACTTTCATCAAAGAATGCATAGTGACAAAAGCAAGGTGGGAAGCCTCTCTCCATTCAATCGTTGGACCTCTGAGTCATTTCCATTTGCAGTTCGGCAGATAAAATTGATATCAACCTTTTTCCTATTGGTGACGAAAACATCAACTAATCCATTCCTACCGCGATTGACAATTGCACAATTTTGCAAACGCGTTCTTCTTTATCCCCATATCACATTTGCATGCTATTAGTGTCTTTCTTCTCATGATAACTCGCAACAGGAATGGATCTTTAATGTTTGCATGGACGAAGTTTCCAAATGCGACAGCACCTTTCCGTTGTATTTCCGACCATATATACTCGGATGAAAGTTGTTTGGTTGGATGTGCATTCTCACGTCTTAAAGTTTTCCCCATATTTTATGAAACAACCGGTATATATTATAACAGGGTTCGTACGGGTTAGGGAATTTTCGAAAAGAAATATCTGTATTCTTTTTTTATAGAAATATAAATCTAGGTTAAACTCGCAAAATTTCACCTTTTTTAAGGATAGATTTTTTATAAGAAAATGCTGGTACCGTTGAATCGCAGGTCTAGAAATTCTAGGACCCGCACGGAGCCTATATAAGCAATTAAGAACTTTGAAAATGTTGACTTGTTGAAACTTTAATTAAATGTAAACCTTTTTAGGTTGATTATAATTTAGATATTTTCAAAATTATTGTACACCAAAGAAATACAAATGTCCGAAATATTACTTTTAATGTTTTTCTAAACCATTATACTTATTTACTTTTAAGTAAAGTAGATTCTTTATAATGAGTAGAAAAGCTTAATTTTACGTATGCTCAATTTATAGATTTTCAGTACAACTATATCAGCTTTAAGAATTAAAAATTTAGTGTTTCACATTTTATTTTTGTTTTTATTCTTTATTTAACCCTGGCAAAATCTAATAGTCCGATTTTTCTGAGCTATTTGATGTTATTAGAAAACCAGGAATTATAAAAAAAAAAAAAAAAAAAAAAAAAAAAAAAAAAATCTCAAAAATTAAAAATTCGGCAATTAATCAACGTGGTTTCCTTATCAGAGATCTAAAAATTAAATTAAATTTTTCAAATCAGAAATAGTGCTTGCAGACTCCTTATAAATTGTAAAGAGTATATGCACAGTGGATAGGGGTCTGGTATATAATACTGTATTGTGCTCAATATTGTGATATTTTGTTTGTGTGATATTTTTAAATAAGGGATCATAATTAAATGTAATTCAAAATAGCGATTAAATTAACTTTAAAATAGTAATAAAATTTTCAAAAGTGGTAATAAATAAATTACTGAATGCTTATAAATATGTAAAGTCATTCCATGTTATACACCATAATATCAAAGAAATAAAATATGATTCATGCATTAAAATGTAATATAGTTTTAGAATAACAATGGTAGTTTAATAAATTAACATTTGGTAGTAGTATATGTGGAGTTTTGCAGCTCACTTACACGTCTTCGAAAAGTGTTCTTCTGAATTCATCCGTAAGAAATCTTAATTATAATATGTTCTTGTGTCTTTAGAAAATGTTTACTTACAAAAGACTTATGTATATTTTTCTCATTTTTGTAAATTTAAAAACAATACGTTGTAATGTAGTCTTCCTGTTTCTTAACGAAGTAATGCTTCAATATATATATTATATATATTATTTACTTATATATTGTAATATTACAGTTTCTATTTTTTATTTATTTTTTTAAACTGCCCCTAGTGAAGTGTACATATTAAACCTAATTTTTAAGATTTCTTCAATCACTAATGGATTTGGTGGATATAAAATATTTTAACAATTTCGCTCAAATAATATAATTGAATTCTTTCTGGTTTACCTAGTTAAACAAATTATTTATATAAATATTTAAAAGTACCTAAAAAAAGTTAGACTCTAAAGATATCCTTTTTAATGAAGAAGAACATGGTATCCATGATCTTCTTTGATCAACTTTTCTCCGATTTTGCTACAGTCTTTGCTACATCGAATATAACATTACATAATTCGTGAATTTACACCGAAGAGCCAAAACATTATGACCATCCCAACATTTTGCAATGAACTCGTCAGGATGGCGTGGAAGGCACGTTATCATGTGGGAATGGTATTTAACTACTGATAGGGAGTCTGAGGAATCATTTTTGCTTCTGCACTGTTGATTCTAACTTCTGCCTGTGATGGGAAAGACCGCTGATCTAAGCGACTTTGATACAGGGCGGAATTCAATGGCTCAACGGCTCAAGACGAATACCTCGGAAACTACACGACTCGGGGGTTTTCGCGACATATCTTTGTTAGTACGTATGAAAAGTGAATGAATGAAGGTAAATCTATCAGCAGATGACATGGCGTCCAAGCTTTATCAAGGAAAAAGGATGTCGGAAAGTCTCGCGGTTGGTAAAGCAAAATCGGCGACAGACACGGGCTCAGCTGATAATAAAATACAATACAGGTCCAAGGAGAATTGTTTCGGAGCACACAGCTCAGCTGACACTGCTGAATATGAGACTATTTAGCAAACATCCCACTCATGTACCCCCTGTTGGCAAAGCATCATAGTCAATTACTCCTACACTAGGGCCGGGAATATCGTGACTGTACAATGGATCATTGGGAGGGAGTTGCCTGATCGGATGAACCATGAATCATTTTACGACACATCAATAGTGGAGTCAAGCCACGCCTTTTTTCAAGCAAACTGTTGCTCCTGTTTATGCAGCAGGTCACACACAGCCCGGTGATGACGATATTATACTTTGGGGAGCGTTCTCGTGGACGTCACAGACGTCGTGAGACCTGTGATTATTGTAGAACAGACTATGAAAGCCACGGACTATGTGAAAACCATTTCTGAACAGTTTCACCCTTAAATGGTATATTTTTTCTCAACTGGAAATGGAGTCTTCTAGAAAGGCAACGCTCCATATCACAGTGCTCGAACAGTGCTGGATTGGTACCAAGAAAATAATGCTGAATTCCAGTCAACATCCTGGCAGTCTAATTGAAGAATCTTTTTATATTTATAAGACAAAAATATATGTCTTTAATACTTTAAAATTATGTAAAATGTCTTAAATCTGCACTTTATTGAGATATTAAGAACATCGATATAAATCATCTTCCCGTAAAAAAAATATATGAAAAAAGGTCGCAAGTAAGTTATAGAAGAAATACAATTATAAGGAGGAGTTTAAATTTAGAATCAGTTGTAGTACCTGCCATGTTGGCAGATGTTGGCTACAATGATGACAATTCTTGCCCAAAATTATATAACAAAAGGAACGCACATTTGTATAGAAAGAATTTGAAAGTTTAGCTAAGATAAAATGCGATTATAGAAAAAGCTCGAAAATCTGTTAGCACAGCAAAAGGTTTACTACACTGTAAATAAAATTGTTTAATTATACAGATGTTAAGTTACAGAAATCTCCTATTCTTAGTAAAATTTTATATGTACACTATACAAAAAAGATGTAAATCTACAAATCTAGTTTTTGTAAATCTACAGAACTTTTATGAGACCCCTACAGAACCCTAGAAGTTTTACTACTTATAGCTTTACAAAAGAATCTACTAACATTACAGTAAGCTTACTAAATGTTTACCTGCAAGTTGTGTTACAGTTATATAAAAAGTTCTAGTCATCCCAGTTTCCCAAGAAATTCTTAGTAACCTTACATATATATATATATATTGTTAAGTACAAAAGTGTATCGGTTACATGGATTTTTGTTGTTGCCGTTACATAAAAAGTTCCAGAAATCTCAGATTTTTTTTAAAAAAATTTAGTTGCTTTTAGATTTTTATCGCATTTATACACCTAACCTTAAAATATTTAGAGTGACTCTAATTATTTAATTCGAATAAATGTGTCGTAAGATTTTCTGCACTTATTGTTTTAAACTTATTGTTTTTTGTTAGAAAGATAGAAAATTTCTTTGTTTAAAAGTAAAAAAAAAAAAAAAAAAGCAAATTTATCCAAGGAGAATTCTTTTTCCAAAATGTTAAGAGTTTATAAGAGCTAGAAAAAAATATATATGCTTTGTTAAAAATTTTATAACTTTCAAATAAAGATATTTTTGTTGAAAATTTTTATATGCTCGGTCAATTGTTACATTCAAAACAAGAGAGGTGGTCACATCCCTTTATGAAGTAAATTATGAAAAGACGAAAACTGTCTTTTAGAAAAGTTTTGTAAAATTTTAAGATAATTTTTTTTTTTTTTAATGATAAAGAAAAAGAGTTCTACAGAAACTAGTAAAAGAAATCTGTACCTCTCAAAAATTAGAAAGCTGTTTTATTAGTTTTTAATGGCACGTAAAAGGAAGACTTTTGATTGAGAATTTTTTATACCTGAAATTGCGATTTCAGCGGTGGATTTCTTTTCAGTCAACTTTAACATTATTAAAATAAAAAATACTGAACATTGAGTTTAAAAATTACATGAAAATTTTTATTTACTTCGATGAGTTTGAATCTGCAGCACTATTTTGTCTTATTTGAAATAAAATTAACGGTGCCACATCATAACATATTTAAGTATATAAGCAAATTTTATCTAAGTTGTTTAGGTTATATAATTAGCACACATATGATATAATTATCTTCTTTTGCGTAATTGATAAAACATTTCACATTAATATTACTTACTATGAGTTGTTTTGAAATTTGTACAACAAAAATTATTTCCTACATTTTTACACTTATATTCAAATAAGAACTATGCTTTTTATTAAAATTATGTAAATTATATTTTTTTAAATATTTTCTTAAAATATAAGTAATTTTATGGAATTTCTATTTTATTTAAACAGATTTTTCTAGACTCATAACTTATTTTATAGTAGCAGCAACAATTGTGAAATCGTATTGAAAAGAATACATCTCTGTTGCACCTTTGTCTTACCATAAAGTGTTACAATGAATTGTTCCCATTAAAATATCTCACATTTGGATTTTTTTTAAATCGCTTCTGTTTAAGTAATTTTATGTTTCATCTTTTAATAAAATCGCTTAACTGTTGCATTTTTTATTTTGCATTTTTACAGAACGATGAACTCGCAGATTAGCTATCGCCAAAAATTTTTAAAAAGTTTTTAAATCATTTCATTCAATCCCCAGGAAATATAATTTATTATAAATTAAGATTTCACAAATGTTGTTTTTCCATTAATTAAAGTAATTCAAATACAACTAACAAAACGATTTATTTTGCGTTTTACATTGATCCTATAATTGCTATGAAACATTAACTGATATACGAATTCGAAAAACAAAGATGAATACGCAAGCTTTTTCATAATTTTAGACTATCGTAATTATCATTAGACACTAAAAATAAAATTTTATTGTGGCTATTTCGAATTATTAAAGTATCACTATTTTATTCAAGCAAAATAAAGCATTTAAAAATTGTGTCATTTCTTTCTACGTATTAACTTTGCTCTTTTGTTAAAGGTGTCGTCTGTTTTCGTAAATTACTAGGCGTATTGAAATATATCAATTTACATGAATAATGTGAAGTGGAGAAAATCTTTCACTTCTTCCTAAAATTAAATATTTAGATTTAGATAAATATGTTACCGTGAAAAACCAAAATCTGGAGAATGACGAATTTCACCAGTGAATATCAACATTCGCATATTCGCTTTGTGTATGTCCAAAACATTTGCTAAATATCCCTATTTTTTACTTACATCGGCAAATGTCGACATTCACCATGCACTAATGGTGGTCTTCTCCGCTTTTCAGGCGCGATAAAACGACAGAAGGAAGACTTAAAGTTTTCGCCTTTCTTGCTGAGAGGATTGACCAATCATGGTGAGGATAGCAGTTCATAACTCTGTAGGGGAGTTTTCACCGCGGAAATAACGCCCAAGAAATTAAATGCAGTGGCAAATTTAAAGGGAAGTCCGGCAAAGGTGTAGTTAAGGTAGTAAAGGTAAGGTGTTTTCTTTTACATGTAGCTTTAGATTCTAGAGTGAGAAGAAGAAGGCATGACGATATTACTTTCCTTCTTAATACGGATAGCAGTTGTACTTGGATAAATGTTAATCATTAAGATTTCAGTTTTACGTTTAGCCAATAAAGAACTTGGCATTCACACCGAAGTGAACTTTTCTACTATAGATAATACTTTATTATTAAAACACATTACGATATATGTCAAAATAGGATTAAACTTAAGAAACAGCACATGTAAATAAACTGTTAAACTTAAAACAAACAGTACGTTCTAAATGAAAAAAGAAAATAATACCAATAAAAAACTTACTTAATGATGTTATTGAAATCTTATTTATTGCAAGAACTTAAATTTTTATGACACTTTGAATTGCACTAGAGCGCTTTAGTTTTACAGCTGCATTTATTTGTGGAACATTTCCTTTTGCAATGACAGCGTGTATAGCCTTGCCCTCCACTTCTTGAATTAGCTGCAGCTGCTTCTCTAAGCGACATTTCTTGAGAAGAAATCTCATCTATGGAAAGTCACTTTTCTTCAGAAATAACGAACTAATTACGGATATAAAGCTGCTTGACACTATCATTTTTATTTGCTAGTTTATATAACTGGGAGTCTTCTATTCCAACAACAATTGACAACAAATCTCAGCCATCTACCGATCACGGTCGACACCAAGGACTTTTTTCTTCTAACGGTATCGCTAATTTGAGCAGGAGGAAATTTGTTTTGAGGTTCGTAACATTTTCTTTTCTTGCAGTAGAAGATTCTCTTTCGCGGCCGCTATTTTTATAGAAATACACTCGTGTTCTTCAGACAGAGCCTTATATGAAAACGTGGTACGTTGCAGGTTCTCTTCCATATTTTTCTTTGGAAGGTGGTTTTCGCTATGTCTACTGCTGAAATTTTCTTCAAAAAAATTAACAGTTTCTTCAAGCTGTGCTGTTTCAAAAGTATTAGCAGTTCCTTAGAGTTATTCTTCGGTTCCAATATTTGCGCTTTGTTCGCGAGGCAAAAAAGACGATGCTATGCCTCTTTTTGGTTTAACATCAAACATCTCTTCATAAGAACTTTGGCGTTTTCCTTCGGTGTATGCAGTGTTCTTGGAAAATTGAACAAAGGGTAATGATTTAATTACCCTATGGAAACAATTAATGACCAGCTGACCATTTATTTGTATCATTATCGTTAATCTATGCAGTTAACATATCTGTGTATCCTGATTTGCCCTTTCAACTGAACCTGGTGTTTGACTATGACGAGGTTTGCCATGAACTATCTTAACATATTTTCACATAGCGCATAGTTCGGGCATGAATTTATTACTGAATTACCTACCAATATCTGATTGCAATATAGCTGGAGCACCAAATGTTAAAAATATTGAAAGAATGTGATATGCTACTTCTTCAGCTGTCTTAGTTTTCAAAGGTCATTGCTGGGAAAACTTAGTTAAATAATTCTGATATACTATTATGAACTAACATTCACCATCCCTGTGTGACTGCAGGTCTATCAGATCAACTTGACATTTTGAGTTTAACTCGGAACTAAACATTGGTTTCACAATACCTTTCTTAGGTACACTATGTTTCATTTGATATTGCTTGCATAAATTAAAATGCAGCATTACAACTTTATATGTAATATTTTTTTGTATTTTACTTGCAAATCATTAAGCATACGTGTTCTTCCTCCGTGGCTTATTCTGGAGTGAGTTTCAAATAGTATACCGAACAATTCGTCATTGATAGAATAATACTGTCATTCGTTTCTCCTGGTTTTAATGATACATTTAACATCTCTTCATCATTAATTTTTTAAACGTCAAAACGTATTAATCTTTTGTAATCCAAACGTGTACTGCACCTAGTTTTAGCAGAAATCGCTTCAGAAAGTATTTTCGAGTACTTGTTTTGAGAAAAATAAAAGCAATTATTTTCTCGTTTATTCGCAATTAATGAATTTAACTTTAAAAAAACTGAAAAGATCACGATTCACTGCAGTATCCATTCAATATAAAGTAGGGTATCGAATGAAAAAATAAAATTTTAGAAAACTTTGCGCGCACCATGAAACCCTGCAAAAGACTCACTCGCAGCAGACAAAGCATTTAACTGCAGATTGCCACCTCTCTGTTGACCTCGGTTTCTCTTTTCGACCTACACCAGAGAATATCTGTGCTTGTCGACATATACCGGTGGTGGTCCATATGTACAAGAATATAATCAAATATTCGGTGTTTCACCGACGTATTTGGTTTGTGTTGACATTCACCGGAAAGTCGACTTTCTCCAAATTTGGCCTTTCGCGGTTATATATCTTTTTGTGGGGGAGGAGGGGTCTTAATTAATATATTTATATATGTATAAGCATATTTTGACAAGTTTAAATAACTCTATTCTTGGTTTAACAAAAATGAGATAACTGATTGGCGAATTGAAATGAAATGCTCTAAAATAAAATATACTTTGCATACTGGATGTAACGTCGCTTTCGTGTGTAATAAAGTTTTTATTGAATATTTTTTTCCTCAATTATTTCTTTTTGCGCATTTTCTTTAAAAAAAGTTTTAGCAGTGTAAAAATTGATTTTTTTATATGAAAGATTTGAATTAAAAATTACTTAAATAAAGGAATTCTGATATTTATTATAACTACTAGTTTAAATAAAATAAAAAGCAGACTATGCTACATTTTCCGTTATAATTACAAATATATAATAACAAGTTTTAAATGAACGAATTCATCCATTTTTATCACATTGAATGACTTTCCAAATTAATGCACTGTTACATTTATAGCAAATATAGGTTTAAATGAGTTTCGTATTTATTTTTTTTTTTTAATTTGAAATCGTATAAAGACATAATTTGACAACTTGAATCTAACCACAGATGACAATTCCTGCTTATTTCTACTTTGCAGAATTCTGCTTATTTTACATTTTTTTCAAAAACACAGCTTTTACTTATTTCTAGATGTAGAATTTTAAATATTTCTAAACAATAAAAGGATAAACGTCTTGTTTTTCTCTCTGAATTCTTTATTCGATTTGTGCGAGGAATGAAATCCTAGTATAAAGTCGCAGCTTCTCTGTTATGTAATCGCTGTATATCTCTGTATAGGTGTTATGTATATGTAAGGGAATGTTAGAAATTCTTTTATTACAGAAAACGTTATATTTTCTTACATACCGAGCAAATTGTTTAAGAAACAAATATATAGAAGGTTTGTAATTTCTTTTTAATGTAAACATTTGTGACTTTCTCAAACTTAAAAAAAAATATATTAAGGTATATTTTTTCCTGAATGGTTATTGTTAATCAATATAACGCAAATTATAAGATATCACATACATAAAACATAACGTATATACACATATCGAAAATCCAGATATCATCTTAAACTTTCCGTTATGCGTAATAATTATGTAATAAATAGATGATAGACAACATCTTCAAATTTCTCCTAAAGTACATGTAAAATATTTTTCTTTGACATCCAGATACGTCATAATATTTAATTAAAACGGATGTCAATTTTTATATGCATTATATCCTACACATACTATATATGTACATATTATTTACATAATAGGGATGTTTATATGATTTCTTTAATAGGCAATGTCATAAAAAAAGTGAGCACCTATGACTAACTCTGCAACTAATTATCATAGAAGAAAGTTACTGGTAACAAACGATTGGAAATAAAGTCTAACTTTAAATAATGTATATAAAATTTGCTTAGGGAGTCATCTACAAATAAAAACCAGACGAAACATTATTATTTTCCATAGCAACAACCAATTTTAACAATAAATTTAAAATCTTCGGTTCAAACTATGTCTATAAACAAAATTTCAAGTCATTTGGATGATAAGTTTTTGAATTATAAACATTCAAAATTTATAGCTTCTAATGTTTAGTTACATTTTATTATTTTTATTAATATCTCGTGAAATTTTAATCCAAGTGAGATCTTTTTTGTCTGGTTATAATACTAAAAAACATAAATATAAATACATCCTAGCAAACACATCACTTTTGGCATAAGATCGGACCGCAGCCGGCAGTATCGGTTAGTTGTCGGGATAGGCATAGTGGTTTCGGTGAAGTATCGGCAACTGAAACTTAAGAATCTGCCTTTTCAATTGCTGGTTACCGTAATCGGTCCCCTTATGGTTGAATATCGGCAACCGACTTACACCGGAAAGTGACTCAGGATCAATATGTGATTTCCGATAGTTGCCCGATTAGATTTGCCAACATATGTCCGAAATCAGAATTTTTAGTCTTAGTCGACATTTTTTTTGTTTTTCATAATTCTGTGTGAGTTTGAGTTTTAATAATAGTTATATAGTTCATATAAAGTTCTAAAAGAGATAAACGAAAAAATTGTCAAAAATAGTCTTTGTTTATTTATTCAATTTTTTTTTCATTCATTTTAGAAAGGACTTACAATTAATGGAATCATCAAAAGATTTTTAAAAATCGCACCTTAAAATTATTAATCTATTTAAACTTAATCGTAGAAAGAAAAAATACTTCATAAGTTAATTCAATTTATTTTCTAATTATATATTCTTTTTTTAAAAGCAATAACTAAGCTACTTATTTAATTTAAAAATCAAATTATTAAAAAGTTTTTAAAATTATTTTACAAGCTATAAAAATATCAAAAAGTCTACCCATTTTTTTAGCATTAAAATTTAAAAGAAAGATTCAGAAATCTCCCCCTTCTCAAAAAATATTTACCAAACGAAGAAAAAAAAAGATAAATTAATATTTCTATTTTATTTTAAGATAAAAAATATTTATAAGTAAAATAATTACTATTGCTATATAGTCATTAAAAATATATTCTACATTAAATCATCAAATGACATAAATTGAATTATTATCCTCCTCAGACCCGATGTATCCTATAGGATACACATCTTTACAATTTTTTTTCACGTATATAAATAACGTTAAAAAAAAAATAAATAAAAATTGGTGAGTATGGAACCTTATAGATAGCAGAACTAAACAAAATAGCAATTTGTTTCTTATAGTGCTTTTTTTAGCGAGATACGTGTTATATCAAAATGGCTTGCTGTAAAAATGCACGAAATGTACAAAAACGAAAACGTAAGTAGTTTTGCAGTATGTTAAGAAACCATTTGTAGAGTTCATTAGAAATAAAAAATTACTAAATGTATAATTATTTCACGTTTTGCATTGTTTATTCAATGCAATGAAAAAAAAAATCCTAACAAATTGTCAAAAATTGTACTTTTTGGGTCCCCATGTATCATCGAATTTTATGTACAAAAAATACATTTTAATTTTTTTCGCTGTTCAATCTTTCCTAGTTATCGGTTTGTTAATATAAATTCATAACTGAAGTAAAAGAAAATATAATAATAAACCCTCGGGTCTGAAGAGGTTCTAATTAAAAGTGATTCACTTCCAACCTATTGTTTTATTTAAATTAGTTTTTCTATTTAAAAAAAATTATATTTCTTAAATTAACACATGTAATTAGACTATAATTCCTAAAAAAGAATTGTATTAACAGAAAAACCTCTAAAATTTACTTATTTTATTAAATACTTAAGAATGCTTAAATTTATAATAAAGATTCAGAAATATCCCCCATTAAAAAAATTATTTACCAAAAGAATATATATATATATATATATATATATATATATATATATATATATATATATATATATATAAATTAATATTTGTAATTTATTTTAAAATTTAAAAAAAACATTGATAAATAACAAATTAATATTCCAACATAATCATTTAAAATATGTTCTACTTTAAATCATCAAAAGACATAAAATTAATTCTTATTCGAATTAAAAGATATTAATTACCAACATATTATTTATTAAAATAAGTTTTTCCAAGTTAAAAAATATATTTTATAAATTAACGCAACGCATTAAATTACATTATAATTCCTAATAAGTAAATTTTATTAACTGAACAAAATCTTTAAAAATAATTTAATTAAACATTTATTCATTCTTAAATTTATAAGAAAAACCAACTCGTTTGTTTTAACTAATTCGTTAAACTATTTATTTCATTCATTTAAATATTAAGTTAAATTTTAAGTACACGCGCATAAGACAATTCCAAAAAATAAATAAATAAAAGAATAATAAAAATAAAAAAATTAAAACACTTCAAAATTCCAATTTTGTGATTGACAATTTACTTATAACGACAAACCATCTTTTATCGAAATGCCTTCCCCTTATTACCTTATAAAATCCTTTCCTCAACATAGCTCAGTGGCCGAGTTTTTAAAACGGTTACATTCTGTGCTTTGGGACGTCAGATCGAGCGCTACCTCTTCCAGCGCCAAAATAATTTCATTGTAATGTTAACAAATATACATGCATAGTAGGGTGTATCACGAAATTTTTTTTTTTTTTAATTTTAAAATTTCAAGTTGATAAAAAGTTGTCTCTATGGTCACATATTTACCCAAAAAAATTTTGTTGAAATTGAAAAATATTTAGGTCGGGCGGAATGATCCTAAAATTTAAACTTTTTTGTGTATAATGTATACTTTTTAATTTTTGTTATATATCAATGTAAAGTAAGTGTTCCTTTTTCAAGTACAAAAACGTAAAGTTTAAAAAGGCAATTGATGTTAAAAAAATTTTTGATATTTGTTATTTACTATACAAGTCTCCCGGAATCTACTTAAAAATCTTATTATTTTACTAAATGTCCAAAATTTTCATTTCATTTTATTGATGTTTAAAAAATTTTTCAAGCTACTTTTTACATCGATAAACTTCAAGCAATCATGCAAATTAAATATATCTTAATTTTAAATAAGATTATTAGTCTTTTTTGGGGGGGTGGGGGGGGGGGTGGCTCATGACATTACAAACAATTTTAGAGTAACAAACAAACAAACAAAAAACATAAAACATTAGAAATTGTAATATTTCTATGGAAAATGTTACAAATACAGTAGTTAAACATTGAATTTAAAAAGAGTTATTCAAAATAAATCTCGATTTTCGTATCTATTTATCTTCATAAGTTATCTTGATGGTTTTTGGGGAGAGCACCACAACTTTAAGCATCTTTTTAAACCTGCAACCAAAGTTGTGGTTAGGCTGGTTGTCAGAGACAATTTATAATGCAATAAATTAAAATATGGTTATAAAACTAAAATATTAAATTAAGTTTTTTACTATTGTAAACAAAAAAATAAACTTTGAGTTAACGTTATAGAGAAAAGTCTTACTTGTTTATTCTTGGACTGCTGTGGTTGTAGATTCAGATTTTGCAGACGTGAAGTGACGCTTCGTTTCAAATTTTGGAAGGCATTTTCTGTCCAGCAGTCTTGATCTAATGAAGCCATCTCGCTCTTTGAAGCCACAAACGTGCTTAGAGTCTGCTGTGACCTCCTTTACAATTCTTTCAACTGCCTGGGTGTGTGAAGGAATTTGAAACTCCTTTCTATCACTTGTTCCTGAATCAACAATCAACTCAATCTCTTGTTTGCTCAAGTTATTTAGGAGAGGTGGTTCTGTGACTGAGGTAGTGACTACACCAATCAATAAGATTAGTGTAGTCTTCTGCCTCAAAATTAATTTGTGGTGGTTTGAAAATTCTTTTTGCTTTTAATTCTGTTTGTCGAGCTTTTTCTATTCTTTTGCTTGCCAGATATCTAATATGTTTGCGAGAGTCAAACAGCATTCCCAAAAGGAGATGTTCTGGATGTACCATAAAGGCGTTTCTCTGTAGAGTTGATTGAACAATAGACTTAAGTTCATCTTCTAAGTATTGTATACATTGTACAATTTTAAAAAAGTGTTGTGATGCATAAATAATTCTAGGATGGCATTTTATAGTAAACCATGAGGGGGCATAAACTTTCATAACAAACTCAGCTAATTTTTTCATTTGCGGGGTCGGATCAATTGATGCAATATATAAACGTAAGATTCTGTTTGCCATTGTCAGCCACCTTGCATGGGAGACGTTTCCAGGGTTTCTACTTGCGAACTCTTGAGCGCATTCACCTGTCAGTACCGCGTGACATATATCCCATAGATATTTCTGATCGGTGCTCAAATCTTTACAATCAACCTCTGGAAAAATACTATCTATTTTTATATATCCAACAACTGGTAAATCTTGGCAGTTTCCTAAACTTTTACCTATAGGACCACTGAAAGAACTTGGTCCAGAAGTTGGACCATCGAGGGCAACAAAAACTTTCCTAAGAGGCAATTCGTTTAGATGAAGCAAACAAATCACTACTTGTACTGGGCGTTTTAAAGCCCTTTCAAACAATGCAATTGAACCATTAGCGACTCCAGTATTTGTTGCCGTACCATCACATCCAAGAGCTTTAATAGTTGTGTCATCAATGCAATTATATTCCACGTGTTTCAGTATTGATGATACTATGTCCTTTCCAGAACCCTTGTCTACAGTTACATGACCAAGATATGCTGAACCTGGTTCTTCAACCAAAGATATGTGCTGTTCTTGAATGGTTTTGCGAACAGATTTATCACGTACATATTCTTTGATTATAGTTTCGTCTTTACGACCATCAAAATATAGAACAATTATTTCAGAGGTACGAGTTGAAGTAATATTTTGACGGTACTTCACTCTTTCACGAAAAACCTTCGATTTATCAATTACCGCTGCCTGATTTTCTTGTGTCACAACATTTAAATCTTGCAAAAGAGCACTTGCTAGTTGATCTCCTGCTCTATTGGAAATGGCTCTGCGATCACATGCTCTTGAAAATGATGGCAAATTTGCTGGTAGGCCTTGCTTTATTGAAACGCTAGAACTTTCTTTTTTATTTTTGATTGAAATACTTTTAATAGCTGAAACACTTTCATCACTTGAATCCTGTTGCATGGACTCACTGTCAGTGTCACTAACAGTTCCTTCCTTTCTTAAAGGAGGGGTATTTGTTGATTGGAGACTTCTGTTTAACTTGCATTTTAAGAATTTTTCCTTTCTTTCACTACGTTTCTCAAGTTTTTTACTCTCTACTGCATCAATACCTCCGATACTCATAACCCTCAGGTTTCTTTGGTCTTTCAAGAACCCATGTTCTAATTTTGGAACTTTTTTTGGAGCTGGACATGAACATTTCTCTAAATCATGACATTTACATGAACAAATATCAAAAAGGCTATTTACAATGTCAGACCTGAACTTTTCAGCTGACGTTTTAAAGCTCTTGCCATTTTTTGTGTTACACCCTGAAGATTTTCTTATATTTTTATATCTCTCTTTTAGTTTTAAAATCATAAAAACAATGTTGTTTGTAGATGAAACTGGAATGGAAGCCTTTTTTCCAAATTTGTTCTAGCTGATGGGCCACTCGTATTGCAATTACCTTTTTCTCTGGTTGATGACATCCTTCAGACTTCAGCTGATTTTTTACCCATTCAAAATATCGTAGCACGTCAATTTTAGTAGGTAATACATTGCTAGCATTTATATCTAGAGGTTGACCGACTATTGGTAAGTCAGTAGTTTTTCTTGTAGATTTAGAATGAGTGTTTTTACTCATATCGCTGAATGAACAAAACCGCACTAACCACTCAAGAAAACTGCAATTTCGAAAACTATAAATGAAAGCACACCGCACATACAAGACGCTAAAAGCAGACTGTAAATAAAAGAAATGCTGAGCAGAGCGTGGGCGTAATGAGCGGGGGCGAGCCGAGGGGAGATCGAGGGAGAAGATAAATCACGTGCCTCACATGAGTGGTTTGTGTGGCACGTGTTCCGAGGTCACAGGGAAGCTACAGCTACACGACCTTAAAACCTAAATGTAATATCGCAATTATATATAACGATTTTCTCGCTATTTTAAAATGATGTACTGAAATATCTATACAATAAATGCAATAATTGAAATTATTTGTAAACATTTTTAAAATATGACTATTTTGACAAAAAAAATGATGATTTATTTACAATTCTGGGAGACCTAAATGCTAAATTTCAAATGCAATACATTTTTTATTGATAGAATGATTCTGAAACTGTTCATTTTTGCACTTGATTACTAATTTTTGCTTTGTACATTCTTTATAAAAAAAAGTTTAAAATCGCCGTTTTGACAAAAAAAGTTTAAACTTTAGGCTCATTCCGCCCGACCTAAATATTTTTCAAATTCAACAAAATTTTTTTTGGTAAATATATGACTATAGAGACAACTTTTTATCAACTTGAAATTTTGAAATTCAATTTTTTTTTTTTCGTGATACACCCTAATGCATAGATGGTGTCATCGAAACGGATTTTTTCAATTAATCCTGGTGTCGGGCTGCGGCCGACATTCGTATGGTTAGCTATCGGCGGGCTTTCGGCATTGTGTCTGCCAATACTGGACCGGTTGTGTGCCTCAAGAATCGGGCCACCAGTCGCATGGCGTATCAGAAAAGATACGGAACCGGTAGCGGCATCCGATCTTGTGCCAATACCGCCGGTAGTGGCATGCGGCTGACGGTCGATTGCTTACATTGTGTGTGCTGGGATTGAATTTTTAATTTAAAAAATATGTAATATAAATTATGATATTAATATTCGAAAAAAATATGAAATGCAAACAATATTTTTTGGATATATTTATATTTATTTTGTGATGCTTTATGCGAAATCTCAGTTTAAAAATTTTCTTCCAAGTGGTTTTCAAATTATTATTTAAAAGCTTCAAAATGATGGCTTCTGATATGCAGAAAATCATAAGTTGTAAAAAAAATATTTTTTTTTGCTCATTTTATTGATACAATTGTGCAGGCATTAATCGTAAAATATTAAGCGAGTGTACTGGTCACATTTTCAGAAAATAATACATTAATAGAAGTGACGTAGTCAGTCTGTGGCATTTCAGCAATCGCGTACCGAGCTTCCATTTGGATACAGCCGTAAAATGACAGTTTTAATAAAATAATTCCTGTGAATCTAATCCTACGAATTTCAGGAAAATTTCATGATGTGGAATATATTCATGGTGTCAAACCTGGTTATTGCTATTAAACAAAAAAAAAGTTTGAGATAGCCACTTAAGCAAATTTTACATACCTAATTTAAAAGTAGACTTTGTTTCGAATTGTTTGTAGCAGTAACTTTCTACTACAATAATTCGTTGCAGAGTCAGTAGCGGGTGTTCGAATTTTTTTCCACCACTGTATATGGACGCTTAAAATAATGAAAGTTTAATACTGTTTGGATGTCTAGTAACACCTAATTCGTCGTATTACGTCCCAGAGATAAGTGTACATATATTTTACAAAAGCTAAAAAAATTAAAGAGTCCACTTATGAGTAAATATTTATGTACACTGAATGCATATCAAGATTTTTTTATATATAAAATCTAAAACAAAAACCAGTAGATAAAAATAAATGAAAGTACAATAAATTAAGCACACACATTATATATATATAAATTTATTAATATAAATAAATGAAAAATCACACCCTTGAATAAATAATTAGGTCATGATAAAAATAAAAATAATGTAATTCCCACATGAAATACACTATCAGATTGACTACCCTCCAAAAAGCTTTTTAACAACAACCACATTTATACATAAAACAACTTCTTAGTAGATTTTATTTACGGCCAATACTGATAAAATGAAATGTTCATTTCACACATTATTTAAAGTTTGACTCTATTATTACGTGGAATTAATTATATATTGTGGTTTTTATAAAAATATATTAAGCTAAATAACCTTTGTACTTATTTTTTTAAAGATATCTGACATAAGAAAATGCAAAGGAGAATTTGTAATAGAAAATTAAAAGCATATAAATATTTATTGCAATTAAATTAAAATGTGAAATGAAATTTAGTATTTTCTGAAAATGCACAATATTTTAGTATCTTAAAGTAGCATTTTACATTTTACATTTTCATAAAATAAAGATATTTCTTTTGTCGTTTCTCTAAAATAAGATCAATTTACTTTTATATGAAATAATTTTCTCTGCATTATCAGTTTAATAAATAATCGTACAAATGAAAGGCTCTAGTGTAAAACTCTCTCTCTCTCTCTCTCACATACACACACACACACACACACACACATATATATATATATATATTGCTTTCCTCAGAATTTTATATAAACAAAAGTCTAATTACATCTTGAAAACCTATTAAAAGTACAGGATATTTTCCAACAATATATGTCAAATTAATCAAAGATAAGGTCAAACCTGTTGCTTCCTTTTCTTCAGTATGCTAGATAACATAGATAAAATGGTTCTCAGCAATGATCAGCAATATTAATATGATATGTGCATAGCAATATCACGTGGTGCATTTGGTTCTGACCTGGCATTAAAAAATCTGGCCCAGTTGTTCACTCAAGATGGCTAACAATTGCAGGTAGAAGTTTAAGCTTGTATATGGCCACAGAAAATCCATCTGACAATCTCATTATTCTTACAACATATATTATGAAGACACATGTACATGTACCTGTATGTTTCCATATCAAATCAAACCCCACCATAACAGAAGGAGAAAGGTATCTTTTGAAGCGTCACATTTTCTAGATATTTGGAAATATTATCTATGAAAGATAGTAGACACTGTTGTTCAACTAAATTCTTTTACTATCTTCTTTTATCATAATTGAAATTGGGTACTGTCAATGCTCTCAGATAACAGAGAGCATATCAGGTCATTGTCAATATGAAAGCTAATTTGCACTAGAATTGAAAATAGTGGATCACCAGAAGTAAGAATTTTTTACATACCAAAAATACATTTCAAAGCAAAGGATTATTATGAACTTAGTGACAGGCCCCCAGTTGGACATTTTAAACCACCTCTTTTGATGCCTTGCGCTGAAATCGAGGTCATGGTAAATATAGGAAAGATGAAGGAATGGTCAAAATGCACAAGCTGTTGAAAGATGCATTCGCCTAGTGTCTGAGGCATCAGAAAGTGGATCTGGAGAACAAACGAGAGACGATTTCATATTGAATAGAATATAATCATGAAGCCATATCAAGCATTTTAATCGAGAAAAGGATTACAAATTTTAGAAATATGTAAATCTTTGAAATAAAACAAGTAAAATATTCGCCACTTAAGTTCAATTTTTATCTTTTTTTTATGATTTAATGATTTTATTTTTAAATGTATACTTCATATATTATTGTAAAATTATTATTATTTATTAGTTGATACCTTATTAACTAAACGCTTTACCAAATTTGTAAACAATATTCGTAAATTTAAAATTTTTAATACATTTTCTTACATACATTCTTTAATACATTTTTAATATCTATATATTTTTTAATTTCAATTTTTAACTGTATTCGGGCCATCGATAGATATGAATGCTTTCGATAAAAAATATGTAAACTACACAGTTATGTTACAGCGTCTAGAATACCTAGTGTGGAAACATGCTATCCAAACAGTGCTAAAAATTTGTATCCCTTAAATGTGCGACGTTACTGCTAAAATCCCAAGTGCCGATCGCAGCGACATCTGCGGGATTTTCGTATTACTAGTATTACATTGTATAGACTAGCAATATCGTGCAGTTGTAGAAAATATCCTGCAGATGTCGTTGCGATCTTCATATTTGAGCAACATCGTTGCACATTTAAGGGATACAATATTTTAGCGATTTTTTAAGTATTACAGAGATAGCCAATTTTCACACTATATTATATTCTAGGCGCTATAGTTATGTGGTAAACCCAATATACAACTTCCTCACCTGGCGCTAATTGGAATCTAAATAAAAAAAATAAACAAAAAAAAATTAAAGATTTTCTTAAAAATTTCAATTTTTAACTATTTGGGGGACGCTTGGGCACCGTAAAATACCAGTTGATTTCAATTAAAAAGACATTTAAACTAACATACATAAAATACAACTTTCGCACCCCGAGCCAAAAGTAATTAAAACAAAATAACAAAAAAAAATGAATTTTCATAGAACTTTCGTTTTTAACCCTCCGACTGTCTTGGAAAAGGGCAAAATTGTAATGTTGTTTTCACTGTATTTTGTTTTAAATGCTAAAAAAATTATTCTTAGAACATTTTATAAAAAAACTTAATAACGAATATGAATGCAATCCTTGGAAGTATTAATCATTGTTCAATGTTACTGCTCAAAACAATTAAAGGATATTTGAAGTTTTATATGAAATAAAGATATAAACGAAATTTTTTTTGCCGAAAATAGAAGAAGAGAATCACAAATGCAAATTTTTCTGGTTTTCAAACTGTGGAGTATGCAAATTTTGAGTTCGACGTCAAAAACGTCGCTTCAGCGGCAGCGAATGAAATTTGACTTTCAACTGGATAAAAGAGAATGAAGACAAGGATGATCGGCATTCAGTGATTGCTTTGTTTCGATGAGTACGATGTCTCAGCGAAGTCATTTGACAGATTCAGAAGCTTTGAGAATTGTTGGTAGGTTAGAAGGGGGCCAAACTCAAGCCGAAGTAGCGCAAGCCATTGGAGTGTCACAAAGTGTCATTTCCAGGATCTGGAACCGTTTTTTGGAGAGTGGATGTGCAGGCCGAAAACCAGGGCAAGGTCGTAGACGGGCAACAACGCCCAATGAAGATCAGTATTTAGCGTTAACAGCTCGGAGACACCGAACCATGAACGCTACTCTTCTCCAACAACACCTTCGCTCGGCTACAGGCATCACGATTTCAACTCAGACTGTCCGAAACCGGCTCCATGCTGTAGGTCTGTATGCTTTCCGACCGATGGTATGTGTTAGATTAACATCAAGGCATCGTCGCGACCGCAGGGAGTGGGCAACCGAGCATGTCAGCTGGAGGAGAAATGAATGGGGCAATATTCTGTTTTCTGACGAGTCCCGTTTTTCTGTGCATCCGGATAATAGGCGTATTTTCATCTGGAGGGACCGTGGCAGTAGGAATAATCCTGCGTTCGTGCACGAAAGTGTCAGATTTGGCGGTGGAGGAGTGTTGGTGTATGGTGGCATCTCCATTGACGGGTGCACTGACCTCTACATCATTCGAGATGGAGCTCTGACTGGTCGCCGATATAGGGATGAGATCCTCAGACCTATTATAGTCCCTTACGCTGCAGCAATCGGAGATAACTTCATTTTAATGGACGATAACTGCAGGCCACATCGTGCAAACCTGGTGGAGGATTTCCTTTTCGAGGAAGTAATCGTTCGAATGGAATGGCCAGCGTGTTCTCCAGACATGAATCCAATCGAGCACGTTTGGGACGCTCTAGGAAGACGAGTTTCTGGCCGCCAACAACCCCCACAAACTCTCCAAGAACTGGAAAGAGCTCTTCTGGAAGAGTGGGGTAGAATACCCCAACTCGTCATTAATAGCCTCATTGTGTCCATGCCTCAAAGGTGTTCAACGTTGCTGGCCGCCCGTGGAAACCATACCCCCTACTGAAAATGATTTTCTTTGAAGAAAACACCTTTTCTTATTCTTTTTTTCTCATATGCACAAATTGTGTTTTTTTCCTTTAGTACACAAATGCGCAATAAAATGCATTTTTTTCTGCCAAACATGTGTAATTTATTCTCATATAACCTACTATGTCTGTCGACCATGCATCAATCAGCTAAACAGTTTACCAGATACAAAATCCACCTAAAACTGCAATATCCTTTAATTGTTTTGAGCAGTGTATTTGAAAATACATTAAATCAATAGAATAATATTACTTTAAATATTGCTTGTATTGCAGTGAAACCTGGAGCTTAGTGAACGTATTAACACGGGCTTGTCAGTGAGGGGGTTCTATTTTTGAAACGCTTGTGGTGCAGGAAGATCAAAAAAAAAAAAAAACCGTGCACTAATATACATAAATGACAACTCTTGCACACAGCGCTAAATGTAATAAAAAAAATCGTATTATTTTTGTTTCAACCTAGTGTACAGTGTTAAAAATCTTCAACAAACTGCCTAGTCATTCAACTTTTTTTTTAATAGAAAAAGGTTACATAACCATTACATTTTTACATTCTAAAAAACATAACGTAATATAATGTGGACAAGTAACCGCTATCTCTAAAATAATTCAAATGTCTGGAGTCAGATTAATCATTATAAATATATCAGTGGTATCAGTTCAAAAGGTTAAATAGAGATCGCTTAACTCTTCTTATTTGCATATACATGAGTACAGATATATTTCGGAAAAACAATATAAACTTTTTAAATTTTCAAATAGTACGAAAAGTGTTAAATTGATGTGTGGTGCAGATTTGTAGGCCGTTTATTCATTGAAATGATTAAAATAACTTCAAAGCACCCGTAAGTGATAATAATATACGAAATAAAATGAAAAATAGGTCTTCATTTTAAACGTGCATAACTCTTCAGAGATTTAAAAAATATATCTAAAATACAATATAATAATAAAATAAAATATTGTATATTTATACAGGTATTCGAAAAAAACTGAGATGCATTTGCAGCAGTGAAAATATAATAGAATAAAATTCATTGAATAATTATTTATATAAAACAGCTATCAGAAATATATCATATATATGCTTCCATCTGTTGAGGTAAGGTTTTCATTATGAATTTAGAAGACTTCTTTTTTTCTGTATTCTATAAAAGAAAATGGGATAGAATATATATATATAGATATATATAGTTTGTAAAGTATGTCTTTAACGATAATGCTGTAAAACTCTTACTTCACTATTTTCTGTTACATAAACAGAATTCACCAGTTACCTACATATTTATGTTAAATCTAACTAAGACGTATTTTGCTATTTTCAATATCTGAACGTTTTGAATCTTGTTAGAAATGTGTTTTGCTTTAAAATATAGTGATGTAGGCAAAACTCAAAAAGAAAAAAAAAATCCTTTGAAATTGAAAGCAGCCACGGAAATAAATACTATTCAAGCTTACGATGTTGAAAAAAATAAAGAACACATTCAGAAACTGAGAAAACATTCAGCTTAAAATAATATATTCCACATTTTCAACAGAATGCAAATAGTAAACAACGGAAGAAAGATATTGTAGAATAATATTTTTCTCTGGTGAATATTATGGAAGCTGTTTGCAACACAAGCAAAATATATAAATATTTTACAAGGAGTTTCAAAAAGTGTTTAGAGTTTTTAAGCAAATGTATTTCTTCATGGCGTATTCAAGAGCTGTTCCTTTTTAGGTGCATTCGTAATTCTATAAATACGTAGCACCTATAGTCATCGTTCGTCCCGTCTGTCTGTCTGTCCGTCCGCATATAACACAGCAGAAACTACATAACCGGTCTGAAATTTTAAATATAAAATTGTTACAAAATTTTGTCGAATCATTTCAAATTTTATGAAAATCGAAAGTACAGTTTAATTACAGGGACAATCAAAATTTTTCCGCTACATTACGGCCAATGGGAAAATAACATTTGAAGTGCATTTTAATGATGTTAGAGTCTTTCGGACAGAATGAAATTGATATGCACTTAAGAAGAGCACTAAAATATACATTCAGTACAATATGCGGTGCAAAAAATATTGATAAAACTGGTTATAGTACAAACACACCTCATTTGTCACATTTGACGTGCAATTTCAAACTTGTTTTTTTTTTTCTTTATAATCAACAATGAATGAAAATGTTAAAAAAATAATAATAAAGGATGTATCTCTAACAACCTTAATTTGCATCATTTTAAAATTCATTGCTATTATTCTTTTTGAAATTTCAAGTTCTATAAAATATATCACAACTGTTTATTTTCATATTTTAAAGAAAACGTTATATGTTTCGTTAACCTGTGTATTTTAATATAAGAAAACTGAATGATTTTTCGGAGTACTTATCATGACCTTAAAATAGAGAGCCCAATAAGTTTTATCATAAAGAGTAAATTTTAAATATACATATTTTTTAAAACTCTCTTTTCCTGCTCTGAGAAAGAAAACTGCATTGCATTTTCTTTATGTTCTTAAATATAATTTTATTTTAAATAAACGCACTGATTTTTTTTTCAACTACAACTTCAGCTTAAATAATAAATTACTGTTTATATTATAGTATCAAACACATTCAATAGACAAAAAATAATTTAAACATATCAATATTCCGAATTTAATAGTTGAAAAGGGAAAATTAAATAAATAAACATGACAGGTAAGTACCCTATATATTTGCGTGTAAGTCGAGGAATTTCTGACAATTTTGAGCAAGTAAATTTGGGGGGGGGGGGGGGGTCGACTTATACGCGAGTCAATTAAAAAAGAAAAGAAAAACTTAGATTACTGCAAAATTCTGGCTTTTTACGTGTATGAATAATATAATATTACATAAAATATAAAAAAATATTAATTTATCATTAATTTTTTTCATGATTTATTTTTGTTTACTTACTACTCTTTCACATTAGCAAGTGATATCTTTAGTTTAATTTTGTGCAAAATTGAAGTAAAAAGTTAGGGGTCGAATTATACGCGGCTTTTTAATTTTTTACACAACTTACATTCGAAAGTTAGAGGATCGACTTGTACGAGAGTATATACGGTATTTTATTTTTTAATACTTTTTAATAAGTACAACTAAAAGTAATATTGTGCGTTTTGTAAATATTTAATGAAATTACTAGTAGAAGAAATTCATATTATACAGAATTTTTTTTTTTTTTTTTTTTTTTTTTTTTTTTTTTCAGTTTTAAATTTTGGCTTTACGATTATTTTTACTTGTATTGGATTCATGAAAATTTTCGAATTTCGGTTTTCGACGGATTTACACGTTTTAGGGGTCAGAGATTCGAAAAAACATATTTTTACAAAATGTATGTCTGTGAGTCTGTGAGTCTGTCTGTCTGTCTGTGTGTATGTGACACAAATTTTGTGGGCTCTCTATCTCAAGAACTAACGCACGGAATTTAATAAAAATTTATATTCAGTTAGTCCCTAATACAATTTGATGCTGATTAGTTTTTGGTGTAAATAGTTCAACAGGTGGCGCTGCTATGCTGCATTTTTCACGATTTTCTAAATAGCTCTATCTCAAGAACTAATACACGAATTTTGATCAAACTTCAGATTTTGTTAGTCCTTGATATGAATTGATGCTGATTACGTTTTGGTGTAAATCGCCCAACAGGTGGCGCTGTTATGATGAATTTTGCAGGATTTACACGATTGCCCCAATAGCTCTATCTTAAGAACTAACGCACGGATTTTCATCAAACTCCAGAATCAGTTAGTCCTTGATATGACTTGCTACTGATTATGTGTTGGTGTAAATTGCTCAACAGGTGGCGCTTCTATGCTGCCTTTTTCACGATTGCCTCAATAGCTATATCTATAGAACTAATGGACGAATTTTCATCTAACTTCAGATTTAGTTATATGTTGACACAAGTTCTTGTTAATTAGGTTTTGGTGTTTATCACCCAATAGGTGGCACTGCTATGCAGGAATTTTCACGAATTTCGCAATAGCTCTATCTCAAAAACTAATGCACGGATTTTCTCCAAACTTCAGATTCAGTCAGACGTTGACATAAATTGTTGCTGATTAGGATTTGGTATAAATCACCCATTAGGTGGCGCAGCTAGGCAGCATTTTGCTGGATTTAGACGATTTCAGCGATAGTCATATCTCAAGAACTAATGCACGGAATTTCATATTTTTAGAATCCTCATGAGATGCATAGATTGCTATTTAATTTTGGCAGTTTGATAGCGAATTTTGAAGTATTAACATGTATGAGATAGAAGAAAGTTTTGGGATTGGTACATCCGACTAGTTATTTTTATTATTATTATTATTTTGTAGAGATATGAAAATCACCAATTAATTTATTAAGCTAGTCATCACTTCTTCGGAACGTGGAGATAATGAATATTGCAAAAAATAAAGGATAACTAGCAAAAGTACTATGCAATGAAGGATAATATGTTTTGCAGTGGGGATAATCTTGAACAGGCGAGTTTTTGTATCAAACAGAGATAAATAAGAAATGTTTTTGTAGGACTTGATAAATGTAGGAAAAATCTACTGCAACGCGTCATAATCATATTTTTAACAACAGCGCAAATAAAGCGAAACATAAAACTTTTAATTAAATGACATATTTAAAAGGAATAATATATTCTTACTCACGTTTCTCTTATCTTATTTCTAAAAACTCAAAATTTTATGTTAAAGCGTTTAACTTTTTACGACAAGTAATATTTAAAAAAATAGATTTTTAATATGAGACTACTCGCATCCATATCAAATTTTAGGCATATCGGCAGTAAAATGCTACTAGTGTATAGTAAATATAAGCAAAACAGCGGCATTAAATTTAACTTCGTAATACGATATTAGTTTCTACTTGAGAAATAATTTTATTCGTTTTGAATGACCATAGTTATAAAATTATGTATGAAAATCACATACTACCACTAAACTATATCCGAGTTGCCAACTGTGATGGTGTTCAGTTGTATGGGTGATCAAGATGCAAAAAAACTCCAACGGGAACTAAAATTTATTTAAAAGTTGACAAATTAAAACGTTGCAACAGGGGCGTTATATTTTTAATGGTTACGAGAGAGAGACCCCCATATAACCAATGCGCCGAAGCGCGGTTTTTAGTAGTTTTTCAATCAACAGACAAAATTGAAGTGAAACATGTCACAAGAAGTTTAGATCACTTGCCATTACAATCTATCACCAGTTTAAAACTTTAGATTACTGATCATAGAGATTACTGATTTTGGCGAAAACAATTGATTACCCCACATTAATGTGGCTTTTTGACCAGACGCGTGACACATAGTTTGTCAAAATAACGGTTTTTCATATTTACCTAAAAGCGGCGACAGATATTCTGGCTTTGTTTATCTAACACTAATAATTAGCTTAAATAATCGCTACTTATAATTGCGCCAAGCGGAGAAAAGGCATATGTTTTTATATTGTCCATAAATCAAGTTGAAGTACATGAAATGGTTTTAAAGACCGCATTCGCATAAATTATCTTTTACTTTTTGTTATTTCATTTCAACGGCCCGAAATTTAGCAGTGATTAAGACTGAATTATTTCCAACGTGGACGCGCGCAAATGGAAAATAACTGTCATTCTAATATTACAGACACCTGCGCTACTATCTTTTTCTGTTTTATTCTATGACCTAAGTGTTATTTTAAAGAATATTGCTTCTGCGAGAATAGATTACAAATCGTAAGCTGAATATTGAAATGCATTGAATTAAAGACTTTGCAGAAAGTGAAAAACATCTTGATAAAATTCCGTATGGTTTTAAGCACTGAATTGAATTAATAATTTTAGTTTAACGAGAGGGGGGGGGGGGATAACATATTTTAAAAGTAAAAAAGTTATGTTTTAAATTAATTTTGATGAAAAGGCGATATGTGACAGAAACTTTGTCACACAAACATCCTACTGTTCTTCCGTATTCTGACCCAAATTGTGTACACATGTTTTGTATCAACAAAATTAATAAAGAATTTCAAAGGTATAAACCGACCAACAGTCTATGCTTTCTGAGGCTTCCTAGTTGCAAGATAGCTCTACGCCCTGTAAATGAGTATTTGTGTTGCACATAGGGTTGTCAGTTTGCCCTCCAATTTTATTCAGAAAATTCGAATTTGTGCGAGAAATAACAAATAGTACTTTTTGCTTTATTTTATGCCACCAAAATTCTATGATTATTTAAAGTAAAGATTCATCTTTCAAATATACGGTATGAATTTGAAATTTCGAAATAAAAATTAGAGCCAAACTTAGAGAATATATCTTAGAGGAGACATGGAAAAAATCTATCCGTAGTACAATTTATGTACTAAAATAAAATTATTAAAACATAGGGATAAAAAAACTAGGAAATGTCTTGAGCTCAGAGACAGAAGAGAAAATGAATAGGAGAATAAGAAATACAATGTCCTCCTATATTGGTATGACTAAACGTCGATTTTTTTTTTAAAGATTGGACGAACACAAAAATTATTTAAAGTTTAGTAAATTTTCTACGGTACTCTGAAGAAGTTTCCTTATAGGGGTTTAAAGTTAAAGTTAAAGTTTCCTTCCTATATTTCATTTACTGACTTCGACCATGCTAAAGTTATTTCCAAGCAAGTTGTTCCGTTTAATGCTATTATTCGTGAAACTTTAGAAATTCGTTTAAGGAACCAAGAAATTTGTAATGGTTTTGTTTACTTTCACATTCCTGAAATCTGGCTTTCTATTTTGAAATGTCAATGAAAATTCCCATGGTTTTGTACAGCCCTTCCTTCTTCGTTATTTACTTTGGGTAACAGATTGCTTTTTTGGGATTTAAGAAGTTTGAATAAGATTTTGAAGATGTAGCATATTAAGTGTTTTGTCGATTTATATTTCAGAAAATTTTACTCCTGATGAAGGTTTTAAAGATTAAACCGAAACGTAGAGATTCATTTTATTCATACGTTTATATTACATCTTTTAATTTGTGAATAAATAGTACGTTAGAGAGCAACACCTATTTGTTTTGAATAAGAAAGATATATATATATATATATATACGAATTGGGTCTGCGAATGACAAATTCTAAAACAAGAAAGCGGAGTTTCACTTGTAAATACCAGGAAACCCGAAAACGATAAGAATTGAAAGAATCTAACTGACTATTTTAAATTTAACAGAGAATCATGAAAGTAGAATAATTAAATATTATGATAAGTTTTATTAATTCGTAAATTAAGAATAAATATAAGAATTGGATTAATTTAAAAGAAATTAACTAATATAAACCATATAAATGATTCTTTTTAAATTGAGTATCACATTAAATCAAGAAAAATGATTTTTTTGTCGAAAAAAAAAAAAAAATCCAGGATACGAAACAAGGCTATTTTTAATTTCGGTCATACTCCGGGAAAATTATAGAAGTTTAGGAACTCTGATAAATGTAAAGCATAAATGGATTAGAGCGGTTAATATATATTTTTAATATATATTTATGCCTTTAAAACATCAATTTCGATTAAATTTAAATTCTGTTTTTTAATTAATATAAAATTTTAATATTTTTCTTTCGATTTTTAAGCATTTTAAACATTTGTATTTTATGCAAGGCTCAAAAGCTAAGTTGAAAGTCCTTTTATAATTTTTCTGACAAATTATTTTTTTTGTGAAAATTTATCGTGAAAATTGTGATAACCAAATAAATAACACTAGTTAGATGACCACAAATATGATAAGTTACGTTCTAAATATATATTCAAAGGAAGTGGGGTATTCTTATTCAGATTTATTGTAAAGTTTATGAGTTACACAATTTTAATTTACAAATTCTAAAAATAAATTAGGATTTTTCACTGTTGTTTATTTTTTTATATCTTTAACTTTTAGACAATTAATGTTACTGTCATACAAATGGTCTAGTTAATGTACAAAATCATTATAGTTATTGAGGAATTTATAAAATATATTTGTATTTAATAATTTTAAATTTAAAAAGTTTAAAAATGGCTATTTTTCGGTTAATTTTATAATTTTTGTTAAGTAAAAACGTAAAACGTAAATAAGAAATTATCTATCTGTATGCATATGTAATTTTTTTGACATTTTTAATTATAATTAGCTATTTTAAACTTAAAATGTATTTATATATATATATATATATATATAACTCTTCCGAAGGCATGCGGATGCATTAAGAAGAAAAAAATAACTCAAATTGTAGTGGATCAGTAAATTAATAAATAGAAATGCTTAATTTTTCTTTAAAAGTCAAAGTTAAACTTACACTATGTGCAAAATTACTTAAAAGATGACACAGTATTTAAAAAATGTTAAATTATTTTAATACCTTAGAACTTTCAACTATAAAAAACATAGTCTTCTTCAGAAGAATATGAGAAATACAACAGTTATTGACGCCTAATTTTTCAAAATCCACGTAGATGGTGAAGAAAGGAGTGAAAGAAAATACTGTTTGTAATGTCATTTGATCATACAACATACCCAGAATTGGGCTCAGTTTACTTAAAGAAAGATAAAACGTGTAATTTTCCACTTCCCTATATCCATGTTTTATTTTCGCAATGTTTCCGGATCTATAAATTAACTTCCACTTTCACTTTCTTTCTTCACCACGTAAAAATCCACGTAGACGTATCTGTTGTATTTCTTATATTCCTCTGAAGACGACTACGTTTTTTATAGTTGAAAGTTCTAAGGTATTAAAATAATTTAACATTTTTTAAATACTGTGTCATCTTTTAAGTAATTTTGCACATAGTGTAAGTTTAACTTTGTAGTGGATCATATTAGATCTTTTTCTGAGCGATATTATTTAAGAGAACATTTTTCATTTTCCATTAAATAAATTACAACAATTAAAAAAAATGTCCTTTTTTTCATAAATATTACCTAGGATTTAGAAACATATATTTAAAAAAATAGTTAATTATTCCCCCCTAATTTAAATAAAGATATCACTTTTATTATAATGAACGTATTTCTTATTCTGTTTTTATGTTTCGAGAAATTTCCATATAGATTACTTTCTGTATATGGAATTTACTTTACTCGTGAATCAAAGTAAGTAAAAGTATTTATTTTTTCCAATAAGTATTGGAAAAATGAGAAACAAAAAAAAAAGATGCATAAATTTTGAATTTAAATTAATATATTTATTTGCATGTAATAATACTTTCTATCTGATAGATGTTAGATTTTTTTAATAGGCCATATATAGTGAAATCCGAATAAATTTAATTAATATTAAAATAACTTAGTTCATTAATAAAAAAATAGTCATAATTATAAATTATAATACAAATAGAATGTAGTATCATTTAACCAATGAAAGACACAGTGTTTTCTCATACTGTTAACGGGATTTAATTTCAAATTATTTTGCTAGCTAAAAACAATCAGATAGAATAAATTATTTGATCTGTGTAAATAAATTGTCTACCAATTGACAATTAATTACATTATTTTACATTAAAGCATAATTGTTGCACCCAAACTTAACTTATCCCCTTTCTTATTATTCTACAGAGAAAATTTCAATCTGTTTATTCTCATTAATTAACATATATGTTGAAACATAGTAACTTTTGTTGAGATATTAATATATACACGGTTAAAATCTTTTCTGTGAAATTAAAGCAAGTATAAGGTTAATCCGTTATCTTAAATCTTATGCAAAATTAAAGATATTTAAAAAACAGTGAATAACAAATACATTAAAAATACGATAATAGATTATGATAGTACATTAATATACGATAATACATTGAAATACGATAATAAATTATGATAATACATTAATATACGATAATACATTAAAAATACGATAATAAATTATGATAATACATAAATATACGATAATACATTAAAAATACGATAACAAATACTTTAAATAACAAATACATTTTTCTTAAAATTTCAGTAGACGTTGTAAATTTACATCGATAAAAATACACAACTCTATTTAGTTTAAGTGTAAATAAATTATTTTTCGAAATTAGTAAATTTAGGAATTTCGAAGAAAGATAATTTTTCGGGTGAATTTGAACTGCTGCATCATTGAATTTTTCGATATTTATTTTTAACCAAGGTCATATTTATTTCTAGCCAAGATTATATTTATTTCTGGACGAGATCTATTTATTTTATCCCGACTACTCTGGCTGACAAACACCTTACTGAATATAGAAGCGGTTACCACTGCATATCTTTTATAATTGAGCGGGAATTAAGTTTCAATTTTAGTTTACTTTTAATATTACAAAGATTCACGCACGGAATTACTCACAGAGAGAAAAAAGAGCAGTTTTAATTTCATCAATGCAAACATTTTGTAAAAAGCTAGTCAGTTTCCAATGTTATTATATTAAAAAACATAATCTGTTTAATTAATAGCCAAAGTTCATGTTTATACATAAAAAGGTTTTGAAGATACACTAATTCAAACTTTCAATGCTTTTGATTCTTTTCGTAGCGCTTAAAAGTTCCAAAACCCCACCTTATGAAAGTCTTGCAAAAGGGCAAAATTGTAATGTTGTTTTCTCTGAAGTTTGTTTTAAATGCTAAAAAAATATCGTTATTTCAGCATTATAAGGTTAGTTGGGGTAACTGGACACACGAGGTAACTCGGCCATAGGCTATTTTATATAAAAAAAAAACGTTGATGTATTTTAAGTTTTAGCTTTTGTGAACAATGCCCCTTTACCTGTACTTCCTAAAACAACGTGTGTCAACTCAAACATAACACTCTCTTAGCTGTGATAGGTTGTCGAAAATTTACATTTCTTTTTTAAAAAACAACGTCAATTTGGTTGAACTTCCTCGGCTTTTTATTAAAATACTAAAAGTGCTTTTATTAAACAATCTTTTTTTTAAATTAAAGATTAGGCATATAACTACGTTAATATTATTAGGTTTCTATGCATATTTACTTCATGTTTCAAATGTAAGCCCGGTGTCCCAGTTACCCCATAAATTTTTCAAGAATGGGTTAACTGTGACATGTATCCGGGGTAACTGTTCCATGCTGTATCCAGTTAGTCCAATAGTTATAAATAATTTTCTTGAGTTTCTCTTACAACGGGAAGTAAATTTTTCCATTGTTTTTTGCTCACAATAAAGAAAATTATAGAATACCTAATTAAAATTACTTAATAAAATTTAAAAAAAAGCATATTGTGTGATATGAATCTAAATTTCTCGACACCTTGAGAGGCGGTAATGCCGTTATGGCATCACTTAATTTTAATTCCTAATTGCCACATTGGCACCTGAATTTTATAATGAAAATTTCACCTTTATTAAGTACGCGAAAATATACTTTTACTTGTTTTTAGATATATACTCTTGTAAATATTGGTATCAGTAAATTATTTCAACATTTTACGAATGCAAGTACCTTGCCCCTGAAAGTGAGATAGCCAGACCTTGAAATTGTACTATAACCAGGGGTCGCATTCTATAGGGAAACTTTTATCGTTCCTACCACTATTTTGAAAATAATACCTTCTACGCACATTTCTTTAGAATATGTTAAATAAAATGATCATGAAGGTAACTCATTAAGCGTTCTGGTAGGAACAATATAATTTTCTCTATATAATGCGACCCTTGGATACAGAAAAAGTACTTAAGTACTTATGTAGCCGTTTGTTCATATATATGCCTTGCTATTTTTTACCTTAAAATACCCATGTGACTTTTATATTTATTACTTATACTAAAGAACATAAGTACTTACTTAATTTTTAGGGTTTTGGTATAAATAACTCTAATATTTTCACTTTAGTGCTTTTTTTAGGCACATTGACAACAAAGGTTCACTTTACAACACTCTTTATTGACATATAATTTACATGATCTGCCTGGTTTAAAATTTTTAAGTTGTTTACACTTTTTCAAACAGGACCTGATATCCCACATGAAAAAAAAAAATAAACGCGTGTGGACCATAGACTCGCCTGGTCCACTTACCCCATTTTTATGGGGCAACAGGACCCATGAGGAAAGAAAGATGAAATATGCATATTTTTATATTTTTAAATATTAAAATTTAATTTTGAGCATTTATGTCTGATAGAAGGAACATAAATGAACACATTTACAGAAGTTCAGACTTTAATTCAAATGAATATTAGCTTTTTGAAGATGAATTGTCAGAAGCTCCAGAGTCACATTTTAAAATCATGGCCCAGTTGCCCCTACTAACCTTATATATAAAAAAAAAAAAAACTGAATCAAAAATGTAAGCCTTGAGAGTATTAATAATTGTTCAATGTATTAAAAATCCATTAAATCAACAGAATTATATTATTTTAAATATTGTTGATATTGCCGCGAATCCTGGAGCTTAGTGAACGTATTAACACGGGTTTTCTGTGAGAGGGTTAAATGTTATTCATTCATATTCGAAGATGCGTTTTCAGGAATCCAAATAAAAAACAAGATAAAATGAAATGATTATGATTTTTTTTTCTAGTGAACAATCGTATTTTACAAAAATGAGATACTGAAGAATTAAGAGATCAAATTCATTTTCATTTTACGTAACGAAAGTTTTGTTACAATTAGTTTAAGAAACATCATTTTGCGCAAATGGTTGGTACAGCATTCTAAACTGGATTTACCCAACTCCGAAATCTATTGATATTTGCTAAACTAATATTTAAATTAATATATATATATATATATATATATAAATACCTAAAGTATAAACACTAAGGATTTTTATTATACTTAACAATACGTATACGCTAATTTAACAAAATAATTTAAGCTAAACGTACTATGTTTTAATTTTTGTAAGTAATTAGCCGTCTTGGCAATCGATAGTTATGTAAAAAAGGTTATATAAAATAATAACGAACACTGTAAAAAAAAAGAAAAAAAATGTGAAATTGCAGAGAATCAACTGGTAATCCATTATCTTAAGTCTGATGAAAAATTACAGATATTAGATTAATAGCGAATCTGATATACCTTACAGAGAAATTATTCGGTAAATTTACAGTAAGATCAGTAAATTTATTCAGTTTATTGATTTTTAGCGACATGATTTAATTTATCTTTTGCAATTAGTGAATTTATGAACTACGAAGAATTAGAATTTTTCGAGTGAATTTAAACTACTGTACCATTTAATTTTTACGATATTTATTTCTAGCCCGTCGTGATTTGATCCCGAGTCATCTGATTTGGATACGATCACCTTAACGACTGCGCTATAGCCGATTTTACTACTTTATGCAAAGGATGTGTTTTGTGATTCAGCAGGGATATACATGTAATTTTAATTTACGTTTAAGATTATCAAGCTTCATGCATATGGGGAATGAATCAACTGCAAAGTAAAAGAAAAAAAAAACGTGTATTTTGAATTAAATATTTTAACAAAGACAAAAAGGTCTTTAAAATAAAAGCATGAAATTTTCTATATGGAATCTCATATAAGAAATGGGAAATGTGTGTAAAATGGTTACAGACAAACTCAGTCGAATGCATTTGACCAACAACTAGTGTAAATTTGCATACATTCTCGAGTATGTTTCTGTGTTTTGACTGAAATTTATAATATTATTAAATATTAAAATATTAAGAAGTCTTTTGAAAATGTTATAAAATTATTTTCGAAAAAAAATGCAATGGATTAACAACCTGCGTAATTAATATTTTTTTCCAAAAAATCTGACAAATACTTATAGTACTAAGGTATGTGGAAATACCTAAAATTAAATTTTGTTAATCGAAAGGCGTAGTTTTCACTATGTGTAATAGTGCGGCAACAGTATTTAAAGTTAGCTTTCTCCGTTTTCTTGCAAAATGTACTTCGTAAGCAACCTGTATGATCGAGTTAAAAATACACTATATATTACCCGATGTACAAGACATAAATATAAGTCCCTTTTAATTAAAAATTATTTCAGATTTTCTTACATTGCCCACTAACTACATCAAAAAAGCCTTTTTCGTACATTCATATTAACCGGATGCCAGCGGTACATCCTCAAACTTTACACTAATTCCAGCAACCTTTCTGATTCAATTTCAATATTTATGTAGGTAATTGGACTACATATCTTTTAATTGAATTTTTTATTATTACTAGGGGCCTCTGCTTCCTACGAGCTATGATCGTCAGCCCCTGTTTAAATACCACAGACTCTAAAAGTACGGCAATTTGATCGGCTTTAAAAAGATTTCGGAAAGGTGAATTATAATTAAAAAAATAATGACGATCTCCCTGTAAATGTATTTCCATTCATCTTCCTTTGATTGGGGAATTTTAAGACAAAAATTAGCTACTGTTAAGCAATACAATGGTTGTTCTTGTCTTTGATTAAAAAGAAATTTGCTAACCAGTTGAAAATAAGCTAATGTAAAATAAATTATGAGTCATATGTAAAATAAATTAAAAAGTCTTTGTCTCCTGGTATTTTTGTAACAACGATATACATAAGTCCTTTTGAAGGGGACATTTTAAATTATCGTTTTGAATCTGACGTAATCTTCACCAAATTTTTCTTACTCTTTTTAATATTAACATGAAAATGCTTTTGTTGTTAGAAATGAAATATTATTTGCGCTGTCTTAAAATTCACAACAATAGTTGAAAAGATCATATCAAAATATTAAATAAATGTCTCGCGCAAATATATTTTTAAATTTAAACTGTCAATAATATTATTTGGCAATTTTAAATATTACGTAATTTACTCCATTTACGACATTTAACGCATAATAATGAATTTATTATTTTAAAATCATCTTTCTCTTTTAAACTTCTCTTTTAAATATCGTTTTTATGACGTCATTTTCATTATTTTCCAGCTTATAACACTTAATCATTTAATTCTAATTTGAAAGTTTTTTTTTTTTTTTTTTTTTTTTTTTAATATATATATATAATAGTCTCGTGAATATAAATTTTTAACTTAATAATTTATAATAAATTATATAAATAATAAATTTTTAAATAATAACTTTGCGCTGTTTTTAAAATTGGCAGCAATTTAAAATAATATCCTTTTCTAAGATAAGTAAAAAATGTCTCTCGAAATACTGAAAATTTCAATTTAAAATGGAATTAAATCTATAAAAAATTAGTCAAATAAAAAAAAATGCAACCTGCACAACGGGAGCTTCTAATGTATGAATAATCTAAAAAGGATTAAATTTCTATGCACAGTTTTAGCTCCTATAAAACTTTTTAATGGAAAGATTTTGACAAAGTTTATCTTTTAAAATAATTATTCGATTTAAAAACTGCCTGCATCAGCGTGTTTATCAAACATTTTTCTATAATACCACCGAATTATATATATTTTTCATGCAGAATTTTTCTTAATATTAACGAATAAAAACCCCCAGTCACAAGAAACTCATTAACGGTGGTTGATGCAGCGTTAGTTACATGTTTTTGTAGAATAGAGAGATTTATTTTCACAGTTTTAATTTCGTTTACAAATTAAGTTGAGTTAAGTTAAGTTTTTGGCAAATGATTATTATTTGCACGGTTTTATGCGTTAAATGTTTTTTTTGCATAAGGCTTAAGGGTCATTCGTGATTGGTTTGGAAGCAGATTTAAAAATGTTAATGATAAAATTAACGTTATGGAAAATCGGTAAATTTGTATGCAATTGTCATAGAAATTATAATTATTTATTTTTTATATTTGACAATGTAAAAAATGAAATTGTGCAATATTTATAAGTTGAAATAAAATAAAAATATTCTTCATGTTGTTGCCACAGGCAAAATGACGTAATAGTTTTTTTACGGTGATAATTTACGAAACAAAACCAACAACCCTACTATCACATATTCAAAACTTACGAATTTATTATTTTACGTCTATACACAAGTACTTTCGTACCAACCTGGATGAGTAAGTAAACAGCTCTACTTATATTACCAGAAATACACATACAAATGTATTACAGGTATTACTCGTTTAGGAATTCTATGAAATTTGCATCCCAAAATTATAAATTTAAGAAGAAAATTTAAAAACATTTTTATGTTATAAATACTTATTTCTGAAGAATTGTAATGTCGAATAATACGTTTTAAATTATTTTAAATGTAATATCTGAGAAAAGTTGTAAACATAGTTATTGATGAATTTAACAGTTAGTCTGCATTTCAAAATGTACACAGGTGTGCAAAAATTAAGGGCGGGGCTTTTTTTTTAAGTTCTGCAAATTAATACAAATTGTACCATAATATCATCGCGATAAAAGAATTAAAAGCAGGAAAATTTTTATAATTACATCATAAAAAATATATTTACACGTGAATTTTAAAAGAGAAAGAAAATTGTAAAATAATAAATTCATTGATATGCGCTAAAAATGCAAATGGAGGAAATTTCGTCATATTTAAAATTAATTGGCAAACCATAGTGTTGCCAAACATTTTAAATTAAAAAATATACTTGCGCAAGACATTTATTTCATATTTTGAGATAATTTGTTAAAACTAATCTATATATATATTAAACAGCATTTAATGCATCTCCATACTTATAAGGAGGTTTACCATAGGAGGGACCCTGTTATGTCGCCAAATGCCACCAAAATGACACCAACGAATCCATTGTAAACCAATAGGGTTTACTTCCTTTCAAAAAATCTACAAATTGAGATATTTTGAACCAATGAAACAATTTAGATGTTATTGAAGTGCCTACAAGAGCCGCATTGCTCTCGTGTTGAGAATTCTAAGACAACGCAGATAATATCTCCTTTCTAACAACAAAAGTATTTTCACGTGAACATTAAAAAGAGAAATAAAACATTGGTGAAAATTACGTGAGATTTAAACGATGCATTTAACATGTCTTATTTAAAAAGAACTTTCTTATAGCGTTGTTAAAAATATCGGGAGACAAAGACTCTATTTACTTAAATCATTTTATATTAGCTTATTTTCACATGTTTCACTGATATGATTTAATCAAAGATGAAAACAACCCGTTAACAGGGAGATAGCCATTGTCTTTTGAATTATAATTCATTCTTCCGAATTTTTTAAAAGCCGATCAAATTAGTCTGCTTTAGAGTTTGCGGTGTCCAAACGGGGGGTTGGAGAGCGTAGCACGTATGGGGCAGTGCCCCCTAGTATGATAAATATTAGTAAAGAAACGTGGATATTTTGATGGCAATCCTTACTATTTAAGATAGCGTGTGTATAATGTATAATTACTTTTCAAAAGAAAATATGTAAAAATATTTTTCTATAATTTTCTATCGGAAAAAAAATAAAATTAACTAATTAATAGAAGATACAAATGTTCATTATCCAATGCTATTCCTTTTAAAATTCGTCAAAATAGAAATAGAAATATATTAAATATTTTTTTTTCGTTGAAATAAAAAAAAATACTTTTTAAATATTTTTATGTATGTAACAGATATGCTTTCTTTCTTAAGTAACGTGTTGAGATACACGCTATTTTTATGATCTAAATGATGCCATTACAATTTTGAATAAAAGTATAAAGACTATTTTTATGGTAATTACAAGAATCGTGGAGCAAATTTCTCTAATGTTTAAAATACACACAAAAAATAAATTGTGAACATATTTACAAGGACAGAAAATAAGAGCCTACATTTTAGAAACCTGAAAGTTTATTTATTCAAATTTTAAAAAATGGCATTACACCAGATACCTTTGAAAGCTGCATCAATATCCTGTCGAAAGCCGAAAGAAGTATAAATATATTCATAATAAAAAAAAGAACGAAAGAAACGTGGAATTCGTGTAGTGTGTATGCTATTCAAAATGGTAATATCATGCCATAGAATTTCTTTCGAATTTCGCAATCTGTGACAAAAATTCGTATTATGAATGGAAAAATCTAATTTTCCCCTAATAACACCTTCGGAAAAGTAGTTTTTTTGTAATAAAAATATACCGGTTGATTAAAAGTAGGTGTTATGGTGATTATATAGCGACAGCCGCGAAAAAGGAAGAAAACTGTATTGATGTTTTTTCTATATGATTTTTTATTTAAAAAAATGTTTTTCCAACATGATGTAAAAATTTTTAATAACGTATAGTAATATAATTCTTTAATCTATTAAATTTATTTTTTTATATATCAACAAAGGGACTACGTCTGAATTCATTCATAATTATAAAAAACTTTTCAAAATATTAGGGATTACATTACATTAAATTAAAGGATAAAAACACTAAAAACAATTTAAAAGGACGTTTCGGATTCATTCTGAATCCCCCTTCAGCCAATTAATGATATAATCATCTAATAATGAAGAATATTCAGATTTATTTTAACTATATTTTTTTGGCAGCTTGATATGTTTTTCTACTTGTTGAACTTTAAAACCTGGTATGACTTTTACGTTAAGTATTAGCTGATGAGGGATTCAGAATGAATCCGAAACGTCCTTTTAAATTATTTTTAGTGTTTTCATCCTTTAATGTCATGAAATGTCTGTTATTTTGAAAAGTTTTTATAATTATTAAAGTTAACTTAATGTTTTAAAACTGCATTATGTCAGGATAATTATATTAATTAAAATAATACTTCTTATGCAGTGAAACCTAAAGTTTAATGAACGGATATATCTGTTCACAGCACTGAGAAGTTACAACTAATGATAGAAATTAATTTCCAATTACACAACGTATAGCTCTTAGAAAGACAAGAGGTTATGTACATAAAAAAAATTTTATTGGAAATTTTACTTTATTTATTAACATAATTTAAAAAAAACAATATGAACTACAATTTTTTTTTTAAATCGGAAATCGATCTTTGGAAGCTTCAAATATGTGAATCAATAAATGTAGCACAATCGGTTAAGTTAGTTTTTGTAATGCTTAAAAAAATACCTCTTTCTGAAATCTGCTTTGAAAATCTTAAAAATTAATTTACCACTAGGATTTTGAAATTTTAAACCTTAACAATTTCTGAAAAATATGACCAAGGACGTCTCTTTTGAAATACTATGATAAATTTACCAAAAAAAAATTCTTATTAAACATTTGAAAATTTGGTACTATTTTTTAATTTAAACCAAAAGAAGACATAATTTCGAATCGAATGGCTACTTTTTTCCCTCAACTATTAAAAGTCAAAGTAAATAGGGGAGGTAAGGGAGGTATGATACACTTTTTTTTTACAAATTTTTTACAACCCGTAGAATCCTATTTTTAAACAAATTTTTCGTGTTTTCTTATAAAGTGACCTTTTATTCATTTATTAAAAATATTTTGAATTTAAAAAATAATCATTCAAAAAATATATTCCAATTATTGTGAATGGTACTGTATCAAATCTCCCCATTGCTGGGGAGGATTGATACACTAGCAAGGGATGTTTGATACATTGTTATGTAAATTGAAAAAAAAAAAATGCAGACAATTCAATTTATGTGTCATACAATTTTTTATGATAAATCTTGAAATATTTAAGTAAAATTTAAAAAGAAATGACATTGATATTATTTTGTTCCAGAAATGTTTTTTATCAAAATATTTAAACAATTGCTATTATTTAAATAATTCTATTAACACACATTTTAGAAAATAAATAGTGAAAAAAAAAAAAAAAACCCTAGAGAACTTGTTGCAAGAAAAAATGAAGTGCAGATTGCTGATTTGCAAACAATGTTACATAAATTTAGCACATTTAAGATTTCCTTAACCCTTTCAAGTCAAAGCATTTTCAATGCTAAAATGTTGAATAAATTAATGGCACTGGAGTTTACCAACAAATTTAATTGGAAATAAGAAAAGGGCTATACTTCACGTTCATATTAAATGGAAAATATTTTACAAAATGCTGGTGCTAATGTGGCGTTTGGGAATTAAAATTAAGTGGTTTCATAAACATACCACCACCCCTGAAATGTTTAAAAGAAAAACTAATAACTCTATCATTTCGATGAGTAAAATAGAATGGATTTGATGTTTTTTTTTTTTTTTTTTTGCCCTTCGAAAGTTATATAAACATCTTCCTTTTCAGGCCATTTAAACGTTTTTCCATCTGCACGACGAGCAAAACGAACTAACCATCTATCATCGCACTGCTTTTCTATGTAACCTGCATAATGTCTAAGAATAGTCTCTTTGTTCTTCCTTACCAATTTCAGTAGCTCTTGCTGTAAAACAATAATGAATATTACAGCCCTATATTAGTTTATAACTTAAAAAAACTATTAAATTTCAAATATACATGTGTATTATTTCTCCCCAGCTGTAATGTATCATTTCTCCCTATCATGCCTTATTGGATTTTCAACCAATTTGTATAAATGCAGTTGCAAAATGTCAATCTGCTTTCCGGTAAAACTCACCCTAACAATGTGCGTTACAATAAAAAAAATTACAAGATATTATCTTCACAATAATAAGAGTTACGAAAGAAAATCAGTATCTAAAAAAAATTACATTGACACTTCAAAAGTCTTCAAAATTAAAAGAAAAAAAAACGTTTTCAGTTCTTCACTGCTAAGTCCAGCTAATGATGACCTCTGCTACTAAAAGAAGACTTTACATCTGTTACAATGGATGTTAATGCCATTTGTTGAGAAAATTTGTCAATGTATCAATTCTCCCTATGTATCAAACCTCCCCTACCTCCTCTATCCCCATTTGAATTTTTTTGAGAGGTCCGAAAAATATTAATAGTGTTTGCATACACGATTATTACAATTCATATGAAAGTATATACCGATTCGTATTGAAACGGATTTGTGTCATCATATAAGTAATCCTATAAGTGTAATCTTAAACTAATTAAAGATTTATTAAGTGCACTAAAGACAAATGGCTTATGTGTTTTTGATTGAAGTACTTTTCAGTTATTATTCTGAGACAATATAAGGATGCCTTATTCACGGAAGCTAGAAATTAGGAATTGTGTCTTGTATCATATCAGTTTATCTTTGCGCTGATAAATCAAATATTATCCCTTAACATAATGAAACAGCAAATGTCATTATCTACATGTTAGTTACTTCTTATGTATATATCTTAATCGTTGTTGTTCATTAGCATTTATCGTATTTTTGCGTAACATATTTTTGATTGATTAAACTTATTATTAAATTTAGAATGCTGTAAAAAAATTCAAAAAATGCATGAAACAAATTATTCCAAATTAAATTTCTAGAAGAGATTTAGGATAATTTATCGTAAAATGAATAAATTTTACAAACATACTTATTGAACAAAATATTGAGTTTTAAAAATTCTTTATAACTTTAAAAAAGGCTCTATGGTATATGCCTGAACACTTATATTCCGTAAGCACTTTTCGATTTGAGTCTGACAATATATACAGGATTCTTTATATATAAGGAATGTTTTGTTAGTTATTGTTCGCCTGAAAACTTCATACAAACTAATATTTTAATACGTTTGTGATTATATTTTACCTTTTATTAGTCTACAAGTTTTTCTAAAATACAATTTGTCAAAACGAGGTAAGGAACATTTTTAAGCTTGAAGAGTATTTTTTGCGACGGGATCGGCCTAAGTTAGGCCTAAAAATCCATTTAAAACTTTACCAGTATAAAGGCGTAAAGATACGTTTAATAGAATTTTAGTGTCAAATATTTAATATTTATTTTAAATTGGTGAAAATTTAATTTAGTTACACTGGTTTCCAAAAATTAAGGAATAATCACAAAAAATGTGATAATTCGTTCAAAAATTAACCTGTCCGTATATGAAATTTGGATATGTTGTCAACTAAAAGATGCAGATTAAAATTATAAAATGAAAATTAGTGGCACAGCAATCGGATTGCGTCATCTGTGCGGAGCATAGAAATGAATGCTAGAGAGTACGGTTGATGAAGATTGGATGTAGGCCAAAGTCAGACACAGGTGGTCAGACGGCTAAATCTGAGTTCTTCTGTTGCTCATAGGCTTTGGAAACAATTTCAAACTACTGGTCTGGCCTTCAGAAGGTTTAACTAAAGACGGGCAAGAGCTACGACAAGCGCCGATGACCAATATCTGTGGTTATGTGTACGATGGAATAGAACAGCAACCCCTCTCATCTTAGAGACTCTCTTTTTGCAGCCACTGGAAGGTTGATATCTACGTCTACTGTGCGTAGAAAGCTTCATGAAGGTGGTTTTTACGCGATGCGACCAGACATTTGTGTGCCGTTCACTTCTTGTCACCGGAGGGAACGTTTAAGGTGGGCACGTGAACATGTCCACTGGACGGCTGATCAATGGAGGCTTGTTCTCTCCACAAATGAATTCCAATTTAGCCTCCAAAGCGATAGTAGACATTGTTTGATTTGGAGAAAACAGGGAACACGCTATCTTCCATCAAACACTCGTAAAAAGATTCGTATGTAGGAGGCAGTGTCAGTGTTTGGGATGGTATCTCTTTGGGCGGACGTGCAGGCCTCCATGTGTTTCCACGTGGAACTGTGAATGCTCACGTCTAAAGAGATGACATTCTTGATGCTTATATGCACCCTTATGCCGGTGCAATAGGCAATGATTTCCTGTTACAGGACGATAACGCTAGACCGCATAGGGCTCACATCGTAGAAG